>VZRF01012999.1:264314-582633 GCA_013396875.1 Vireo altiloquus | reverse complement strand
AAGTATTACTTAGAAATAATTCTAGCCAAAAATACTGAGAGTAGGAGTAATGACATCCTGAGATAATACCTGGCACCCTGGGTCCTCAAATGGCAGAGAAGTTCAGATTCAGTGCTGATAGCAGTAGCTGGTATGTTTAGCAAAGAGAGTAAGAAGCACAGCATGAAAACCTGAGGAAGATGCATGCTTTCTAAATAAAAAAGGAGCAAGGCCTTCACTCAAAGCAAGAGGGGAAAAAAGGCACAGAATCATAGAAAATACATGCAGAAATATAAGCTCACAAAGACTACAATGTGCAGTCAACTGGGAGACAAAAGGGGACAGTTACAGGATGCTCACCCTGGGCTCAGATATGTTGGAATGGTTGGTCTGATGTAAAAGCCACTCCAGTTTCAAACAAGTGATGAATTACCAATTTTATAAAGATCTCATTTGAATGATTGGCTTGAAACCTTCTGAAAACTATCCTCTTGAAGGCTGTACATGGAAGATCATCCAAGTCAGAAAAATATGCTCAAAGGCTCAGGATTCAAAGGTAATTCAATCAAAATATTAAATTATCTGGTGAAGGCATAATGAAACTTGCTTATTACAAAGCTTATTACAAAATATTGCAGAAAGCAACTAACTTAGCCATGGTAAGGCTTTAAGAAAATAAATGCTTAAGGACTACACCAAAGAACAGGATAGCTGTGTATTTGACCTGTCCTGAAAAACAAACCAGTATTGCAGGCCACCAGTCTTCATGGAAAAGAGCACCAGAATACATGACCTGCTGACTCCATTGTCATGCTCTCATCACACAGAAACCTCAAAAGCTCAATAACCTCTCTTACTGATCGACCAAACATCTTTAGGACAACTGAATCACAGAAACAAAACCACAAAGCTATCCTGGATTTTTTATTTAAGTGAAGTGAACCTTTTTCATTCCTCCCTGCTACAGGAAAGAACAAGGAAGGCACTTCCAGCAGAAGAGTCTAGCAGGAATCCTTGATTTCATCAAGTAACTACTGCCTTAGAAAATGCAGGTAGTAGACACAAATGTTATTTTAAAACTAACTCTGTGATAACAACACAGCAAAATCAGTAAAGTGCTTGTGTTAAGTGAGGACAATGCCCTGCCTAGGATATGGACTCAGGTTCAAAACTCTTGAAAAGAAAAAACAGAGACTGAATAACCTACCACAATGCAAGTCATGCCAAATTAGCGACAGCCGTGACACAGCAGTGGAGCCAGCAGCTCACATATCAAATTGAGATGAAAAATTGCTGTGATGAATCAGACAGTGGGTAAAGGCTCAGCATGGAGAAAGAGCAGGACCTGGGCAATGGCACTGCCTGACACTCAGAGAGGGGAAGCCACAGGAGTTCAGATGAAGCAAAAGGCTAGAGACAGGTAGCAGCAGATTTGCTTTGTCTGCCATTATTCATCTCTCTGAAAAATAAAGAATGAGAGTTTCACCTTAAGAAATCCTAGCTATCAGAATAGTCTGTTAGGGCACAGCTGTGCCTTAACACTGGAACTTATGTTTTGGGTCAACTTCATTTGATGCCACACCAGGAATGAGAATGGAGGATGCTGCAGGACTGGTAGCAAGTATCATAAGCTGCAACACAGGCTGGGGTCTCCCAGGACCATGTGTTTTCACTTATCTGCATTTCCCCACACACATTTCTATGTTTTGTGCTCGGACAGGATTCTAATCTGGAAACTTGTGTCTTCAGGTTCCTGCAGCTGGCCATTTTCTCTCACTCGTATAGCTAAGCAGTACTGAATATTTATTTCGAGTGAGAAGCATGACACGATCTTTGGTCAAGAGCTCATCCACCCTCATGCTAAGTGTCCGTAATTGCATAACTGTGTCAATTATCCCAGAAGGAGCACTTTGAGCCCTGCTGCAGAAAGGCCAACGCTGCTCTTGTCTCGCCACGACCTCGGCTCGCCCGCGCCGTCGTTAGCAGGGGCGAGAAGGGGACAAGAGGAAGGGCTGGCTTCCCCCTCCTGGGGAGTAATGAGCAAGGCAGGGGTTCACAGGCTCTTCCTGACAGACCCGCTGAGCCAGGCCTCCATTTGAACACACCCCAGCCCTTCCTTATAAAGGCTGTCTTGTCACGTCATTTTCTAGAAGCCAAAACCCTTTTTAAAATATACCGAGATTTCTTCGAGGCTCGGCGTACACAAACTGAGCTACTCTTGTTGCATTAATGCTTGTGCAAAGGGAAAGAGATGCAGCACTTGTTTGAGAGTGGCGATAGGCAAAGTGCCACAGAATTCCAGGTTATAATTCTGGGCATAACAGTACAGGACACTGTCAACCTGAAATCTGATTTAAGAAAAAATCCAATTTAAAGCATTTCTAGGTGTTGTGCCTGACTGACTTCAAATGAACTCCTAAAAATCATTTTACAGTCACATTTCCCTCTTCTAAAGATGTTTTCCTGCTCTACTGAGTTAGTACACACAGGAAAAAAAATAAACTGATTAGTTAAAAGGATGCTGTTGTCACTGTACAAAGCACACACATTTCAAGAAGCAGAAGGTAAATGCCTTCAAACTCTTTCGATTACAGTTGTATCAGAAATTGAACAGCAATGTATTTCAGTTGGAAGCCAATTTAACATTGTTTACCAGCCTATTACATGTATTAATGTGCATATTAACATATATACAAGATATGTATATGCATATAAATACATACACACACTGAACTTGCATGGAAAAACAACACTGAGGTGAGTGCTATATGTTCTTGGTGATATAACCTAAATTGATGCTTAGTAATAGCAAAGCTCACAACATTTCATTCTCATTCCAAAAAAAAAAGAAAAAAATCCATCCAGGTAATCTTTCATATCCTTAAGTGGTCTTACTTGAGGTTTGACTTTCAAAACTCAGTGAAATAAATAATGCACTATAGGAATCAATTCCTACGTTTGCTCTCAATTTTGCTTGCCTGTGATAGTCTTCTATTAAAAAGTCTCAGTAGAAGCATTCTAAGAAAGCAAAGTTATATGAATTTGGATTGAGATCTTTATGAAGTATAAAAATTATCTCTATGAGAATTTTATCATTATAGTAGAAGTATAAATAGTATAAATAGTATAAATAGTAGAAGTAAAATTATGGAAATACCTGAAAGTAGATCAGTTATTTCCCATCCCCCTCTACCTTACTAACAAGTACAGGTAGTCAAGATCTTCTCTTTACAAAAGGTTTTGCCATAGATGTTTCAATTTGATATTCCAAATCTCGCTTATTAAAGGATGACTCCCATGAAATTAACTCCTTTCTGTTCGCTGCTGCCGTGACAGCTCCGGTAATTGCTTTCATGGGGTAAGCAACACTCAGCATGAATATTCCTTTGTGAAATTTAGCAATTACACATGACTAACTGGAAATCTTGTGCTGTGTGATCACCAGCTCCGTACCACGGCACAGGCTTTGCCCACACCCTTTGGCAGCACCGCGCCACGGCACCCCACATACAGAGGGGGCTGGTGGGCAGCTTGTCCACTGAGCAAAACATCCTCCCCTCTGCCCAAGACTAACAAGGAGGTTAGGCACAGAACTAGGGAGGGGATTATGGAGCAACCCAAAGTGTCCACCAGAGCACCTGGCCGTGGAGGTCCATCTGCTGGCGTGGCTGCCCTTGGTCCTGTCCCACCCCACAAACCAAACCTCGCGTGGCACAACAAGCAAATGCCCTGACACCGCGATGTGAGAGGAGACAATGGACTCAGTAACCTGTGCAATAGGAGACCTGGGGACCCTCCTGATAGAAAAAGAATGGATTTACAACAACGTACTGAAGACAACTTTTGAGAATTAGAACCGTTTTAATACATCCAAAAAGAAAAAAAAAAAGAAAGGTAATGCCACCTGCAATGTCTCTCCAAATACAGCAATGCTTGGATCATCTTAAAATTAAATATACCTTGATATTTGAACTGCTCAGGCTTCAGCGCCTCAGCCTCTGGCATTTCATAATACTTAGATAATAAACGAACAATCTTCTTTTATAAAAAAAAAGAAGGGATGGGGGTGGGAAGAAGAATGCAGAGGAAGTAGTAGCTGTGAAATGGAATCCACAGTTTCAGACACCAGGTCTCATTAATCTTGCTGATGAATAGGACTTTTATAAAAGGAGACCCCACAGTTGAGAGAATTGAAAGGAAATAGTATGGAAAGTGAAGCAGCAGTTTCTTGTACAAGTTCTTATATGTTTTAAATTAAGTGGCTTTTGTGGAAGCTTGAGTCAGAAAAACAAATCCGAGTAATTCCTTCTTTACAAGAGAAATGCATGTGGATGACACTGATGCTCCTTTTGCTGCAAGCCTTTTCTGGCAAAGAGATTAGATCAAGAATACAGCCAAAAAAGGAATGGAAATGCACTGTTCGGCGATTAGTTTATGACATTCTACCCTATATATAGTGCCTATTTGGCAAACCCTCCTGCAGTTCTGTGTTTTTCATTGCAAGTGGCTTATATCAGTACTGACATCTTGCAGATGTTAGTAGCTTTGATTTTTTTCCCCCATGTTGCAAATGAGTTGGCATGGAAACAACTCTTTTCTGGCAACATGACATATGATTCAAGGCAAAATGCATTTAACACAGATGAATAGTTCAGGAATATGCCTATAACAAAAAGTCATCTTGAAAGCTGCTTTGCATTTTTTGGTGTTTATGACAACTGTTTCAAGACATTCTCAAAAAAAAAAAAAAATCAACTGTTTAAGACTAGGTACCAATGATTAATTTCTCACTGCTTGATGCTACATACTCTACTTCATCCTTGATATATTTGTTTTAATAACAAGAAGAGAACATTAAGAAAAGAAACATTTTGAGAGGTTATTTTCCTGTTCTTTTAAGTGACCTTTGTTGTGTTGATTTTTACATTTAGAGACAGTTGTGTAAGCCTCGAATTAACTCTGAACCTGCCACAGGCATTCAGAGTGTGCTGCTGCTTCCAGGGACGCATCAGACCCTTTCTTGGAGAACCAGTACTAGTTGGGAGCACAGTAGTGACTCAGCTTCACTGGCCCCAGGCATTTCCCCTGCCTCTGAGCACCTTTAACCAAGAGCCAGGACCACCCCCGTGCCCATGGTGACACTAGTAGCCAAGCAAAGCTCATCCAGGGACAGGGCTGGGGAGAGGGCAGCTTCTGGAGGCTGCTCACAAGGGCATCAGCTTGGCCCCACCGCATTCCTCCCCAGCCACTCTCCCTACTGCAACTGAAGCAAGTTAGGAAGAAGCAGCAAGTTTCCTACAAGCCTGTCCCTAACAGCTCCAAACTGATCTCGAGCCTTGGTGAAGATCTGATTATCCTTTTGATCTTCTAAAAGTATCTTTGGAAAAAAGGTGGGGGAAATGTTCCTTCCAAGAGCAGAACCTGTACTTCATGTGGCCTGAGCCCAAGAAGGAAAGGCCAGGGGTGAAACCATGCCATCGGCTGCTGCCTCCAGCAGACACCACTTTCTATGCTGATCAGAAAATCACACTTCTGCAAGTCTCCAGCACAGTCAAAAGTCTCCACAGATATGCACACACGTGAGCTAAACACGGCATGACATACACAGGGTAATCACGTGGTGCCATCCACTGTGCACTGAAATGCAGTTCTCAGGCAAAAAGTTATAGCCAGCAAACTATAAAAATGACTGTATAAGGCACTACAGTTCTCAATTTACAAATATTTGGGCACTTCCTTGTAGTACATATACATCAGACAGACATATAGATTTTATTGGGGGGGTGGGGGGGTTGGGAAAGGGTAATCTTTAAATTGTAAGCAAGAGAGTTTCAAAGCAGGAGACAAAGAAGCTGAGCCTGCAGCAGGGAAGAAGAGATCTTGCACATGAAGCAAGGCACCAGAAACCTCACGGTTGGCAGTCAATGTTGAACATGTGAACAGACCTTCTAGTGTTTGTCCAAACCTAATCTGAGCTCCAAACCTTTTGAAATATTATTATTACTGGAGGAGTCTGACAATAACTCACCTCTGTGATTTAGAGGAGTCTGAATTCAATAAAATTAGCATTTAAATGAACCCAATTAAGAAATGCTTTAAGCTGGGTATGTAAGAAGGAAGTACAGGCAACTTGTCTATTAGAAAGCTCTGAAGGGCTACTCCAGCATGAAGAGCCAAATCCTTTCAAGTCACGATAGCCAGGGCACCAAACACCAGGTTCTGTGGGTGGAATGCATCACCTGATAGCATAGATAGGTGCTTTTTATTTCATTTTTACAAAAACAAACACACAAAAATTCTTGCCTTATTTAAAAAAAAAAAAATTAATTGACAGAGGTGATGTGTAAGAAGACAGCGACTGCTGCCTGCACAATATCCATCTGATTTGCCATTTCTGAGCATTCAGATTAGTTTGGAAAAGGTACACAATAAAAAAATGTCTGACATGTAAAAAATGTGTGTTGTAGCATTGCTTATGTACTTGGCCTCCATACTGTGGAACAGCCCAATCACAAGAATAAGAAATCTGAATAGACTCCATTTATTTTACTGGTATTTGAATGCAACTTTTCATCTAATAAATGTATCTGTTTTGGATGACAAATTGTCCATTAGAGAAAATTTAGGTGGGTTTATTTTGCATTCTGTGTTTTGAATAAGCTGCCATTAACTTGGCATTATATTTACTATTTTATCATTGTTTCTGCCTTCAGCTGAACAGTATAGAAAAAAAAAATGACAGAGTGATCTTATAATCACAAGTATTTTAATTTATTTAATAAGTGACCTAATTGCTTGCATGAGATCTATTTTTCTTCTTTCTCTTGACCCTATTGAGAGTTAATCAGTTTCTTGGTGCTAATTAGATGTCAGCATTAGCAGCCTGCTAATACATAAGAGATAATGACACCATCATGCAAGACACAGTGTCCAACACATGACCCTGTTTCCTTAAATTATGCCCTAAGGATTCATCTTGTAGTCTAAAGGCTATGTAGTTTTACAGCAGCAGTTCCTTCTGCATGTGGACAGTGCTACAAGTTTGACAGGGAAGGGGAGAATTAGATAGGAGATATATTTTACCAAGCAGGGCGAGGTTTTAATAGGAATGCTACTGACTCTGTTCTTGTCCCACCTTGGAATTTTACGACACAGTATTTGCTCAGTATGAAAACAATCATACAAAGAAGGCTTAACAATTCTGTATTTCACTTTTATAGACTAACAAACTGCTAGCAGGAAATTAAGACATACATCTTCCCTTTACAACTCCATAATCCAACCTGTACACTCCAGTAAGCTGAGGGAGTAGCAAAGAGCATTTTGTGCAAACATATCTTCATCAGCAGCTCCAGGAGACACCAGCACAGCAAAGCCAGGTTTCAAAGAGGCTTTTGCATCAGCCTGTGTCAGGCAGATGCAAAAGATGCACAGCTGGGGAAGGGAGTTCCTTCACATGCAGGTGAAAACTTAAACTTGTGACACAGCTTATCACAGCACTGCTGAGCTGGAAGGGAATTCCTCATTTACAGCCTTATACTGATGCCTTAGGTTTTAACTTTTATATTTTTCAGATCCTGCAGTGCCCAGTGTAACTCTGAAGTTTCCTGTAGCTCGTTCAGTGCTGTTCTCTCATGCTCACACTGACATAACAAAGCCTCTCCAGCTCACTCTCCAAGGACACCCAGACCCTCCTGGGCCCAACAACTGCAAACCTTCATCTTGGGGAGAGGCGGGGAAGCTTGGGGGAAATCCATCATTGGCTGGGTTCTGCTTGGGGAATTGATGCTGATATCAAAGTGTGAAGAACTTGTGAGCTGTCATTGTCCATTTTGGGATCCACTGAGGCAAGGCCCTCTAGACCCCAGAGTGTACCTCTGAAGGCCTTTCAAATAAATACCTCCTTTATTCCTGTATTCCTGTCTAGTCTCTGTTTCTAGGGAGCCATTTAAGGCATCAGTTCAATCATCCAGCTCTTGGGGCAGGGGCTGGTGCATCTGCATGGATGCAGTTTCACAGGCCTCTCCCCTCAGCTTTCCTGGTGACCCACATCCTCTCCCACATGGGCAGAATTAACTCAGAGCTGCAACAAGGCCACATGCATAAGAGATGCACTCAAACTCAGCTTGAAAGTGTTTCCCAAGTGCAACAGAAATGTCTTTCAGGGGTGCCTGGGATGAAAACTTTCCAGAGATCAGCAAGGGAAGAGTGGCCATAAGGACTGAGGGTGGGATCCCCGGGAGTCAATGCCCCAGCAGGGCTGCTCAGGAGATGGCAGGAGATCCATGTGAGCCTCTCCCCACACGTGGGGAGTGCAAGCAGGGCAGAGGCTCAGCCCTGGCAGCAGAGGGTCAGCTCACAGGCTAGCTCCAGCTCAAGTAACTTTCTGCCAGAAAAAAAAAAGGGGGGGAAAGAACAGCACTCGAGTTTGTTTTATGGAGAACATAATCCAGGTTGCAGTCAGTGCCAAAGGCCCAGGACAAGGCCTGCAGCATAACCAGGCTTTCTGTAAAAGGTCCTGTCAGAAGAAGCAACCCCACAGAATTTTGGAGAGCCCTTTTCTTTAGGTCTTCACTTCCACAAAGCCATATTTGGAGCTTGAATCCTAGTCCAAGGCAGCAAACCCCTGCCAGCAAAAGCCTGCTGTACTCTGAAACATTCTCCATTGTTCAGCAACAATATACATTCTTTAAACAGGCTTCTCTGTCTCTGAAAGTAGACTGAGGGTGAGCAGGAACTTTTGTAGCAAAACATCTACAAATCATACTCTCTGCTGGGATGGGGTTCCACTGCCTGTCCACCCAGGGCATTCAGCATCATGCAGGAAAGCAACTGATCTTAATCCAGTTTCTTGGTGTTGAAGGAAAAAATTACCTTATCCAGAAGGAAATCCTTTCAGATAGAGACTAGGACCTCAAACCTTTCTGATATAAATTTAGAATATAAGAAATAAACCAGCAATAGAACCTGCCAGTACAGAACTATTAATCAGAAATCAGCTTGGAAATAAAAGTTTCTGGATCCACACGAGTTCTTGAAGTGTTAAGCACTTAAACAAAAGTTACCTGCCATCTGCCAGATTCATGACAGCAAAAACCTTCCTGGGAAGAGTTGACCTTAAATGTAAATACATGGAGGGCAGGAAGCAGAGTAGAGGAGAGGCAATGAAATTGTAATCTTTCCATGATGGCTTGCTCTGAAAACACCATGACCAGCTCTGCACCTGAAAGTCACTAAATGCATTTTCTGTTTGATATTTTTAAGTGCTGTTGTGCCTGTGAGGTGTTAATGGCTCATCCATTAGTTGTGACCCAGACTTCACAACTTCACCCTGGCTTCATTAGAGCAATTGTGGGGGTTAATGCACTCTACTTTTATCTGGCAGTTAAACCTCCGAGGTTCATTTGTATCAAAGCTGCCATACAAAGCAAAGGTCTTCTTTGAAGGCCCATGGACCTGCAGAGGAGTCTTTGAACTAGGGACAATTCCTGGGGGGAAGGCTGGAGTAGGAAGGGAAGCCTTGTTTGGTGTGCAGACAGCAACAGAAACTGCAGAAAGTCACAGCACCAAGCAGTGATCACAGATGGGAGGAGAGAAACCACGCCTTACCAGGCTTCTGCAAGAGGCCTTCGGAAAAGCTTTATTTGTGTGTGATTCTCTAACAAATAACTGAAATGTTGTCCCTCTGCCTCCTGCCTCGGAGGAGACGGTACAGTGTCAGCCTCAGTGCAGAAGGCTGGAAGGACTGTGGAATTCATAGGCTGAAATAACTGCAGCTGCAGGCACTGTGCAGCAGGCAGCTCTGAGCACTCAGAGTTAAAGGCATGGGAACATGGGGCTGGCCAGCACATCCACCAGCAGACTGGAAACTTCGGGAGAGACTCCCTGAACCAGTTCCTACCACCCAGGTGAAGGCGCTTTACAAGTCACAGCATGGTCCTTGGGGAGCAGAATGCTGAGCTTGTCTACCTCATGAGGCCAAACATCCCAAAATGAAAGGGAAAGAAACTAAATTAGGTGGCCTGGCTCACTAGTGGACGTTCAGGGGGTCTATGCCTACACAAAAAACCCCACTGCAACAAACCCTCTGCACTACTGGGGGACAAAAACAGTGTTGTTGATTACAGGTATTAAGCATGACTAATGCAGCAGTTACCACTTAAAACATACCCAGATCCTACCACCCAGCTCCACAGCTACCTTCATGGGGCACTTCAACAACAGATGAGAGTGGGAAGCAGTAATCCAGCCCTTCAGAACATATATGGATCCCCAGAACCTCCTGAGTGTAGATAGATACAGGCACAAATCCCAGACCCAAAGGAAGCAAAATGGGGAAACAGAAAAATAAGGAAGATAGTGGTTTTTTTGTAAACTCTGAACATATGAAAACATGTACCTTCAAACTGGATTTGCTGTAGCTCCTGAAGAAACACATGTGAAATTCTTCATATGAGAGAAAGCACTTTTATGAAGAAAAATCACCTTGTTGAACACACTGTCCCTAAATAGGCAACACTGAGAGTTCCTGCATTTAAAGAAAATAGCGTTAACGATACCCAAGAGTCCAGCAGCAAGTTCAGCAATTAAAGAAGTTGAAGCACAAAGGAACAAAAAGAGAAGAATGAGAAATGAAGGGCAGCAGTAGAGGTGACCCTGTTCTGCCTTGTGGCATTTCCCTGCTGGGAGCAGAGGCAAGGGCTGGAGTTGGCTCCTGAGCAGCACCTCAGGGTGCCTGGCCACCAGTCAAGCCCCACTGAAGGCAGTGGGCTCTGTCCTTGAGAGGCAGATAGGAGGGGGCCCATGGGGGTGGCCCACTGGAGTCAGCAAACAGAGCAGCACGTCCCTCATCACAGGAGCCAGGGCCACATCTGCACCCAGGGACGAGCACGTGGCCACAGCACTGTGGGCTGTCGGGGCTGGGGAGTCACATTTCAGCCCTGGATCTCCTCTCACTTCATTCTTACCACGTGCACACACATCAAGGGACCTGGATATAACCACATCAAGCTTTACTACTAATGTATACAAGAGACTGATTTACACATTGCAGAAGTGTAAATATTTGTACAACTTACAGAACAATTTAAAGACTTTAATTCCACTTGTAAGAAAAAAAGCTGGGAGGACAAAAGTTAGATCGTGGCTTAAAGCTGAACATCCCTTCAGAAAAAGAGACAATAAAAAAAGTTTATCCACTCTGTCATCTAGCAGATGACATTATAGTTCATAAAGTGAACACTATCAACAGTTTTGGGGTTTAGTGAAAGGCTACTCCCCAAAAGGACCTTCATTCGTGGTAACTTGAGGTTCCTTGCTCAGGGGAGATTTCTTTGAGACTGGAAGTCCTGGTCTGACTCCACACAGCTCCCAGACAGCTTCCTGGGAGCCTTCATCAGGCACATGCTGCTCCAGCACACCTGGCAAGGGACTCTCCATAGCAAAATGAGGGAGGGGGGTATGAAACCTAAAACTGTTCATACTGAGGGACAAAGTTTATAACTGCACATGGAAACTTGCTGTTTGATATTGCTAGCAAGATGCCCAAAATGCAGCATTACTCCTGAGTGCATCACAGTATTCAGGACCACGTACAGCTCTGCTATGAATTATTCTCTGTAAAAATCTCCTATATTTAACCAAAAGGAGAACCTGAAATAAAAAGAGAACCAGGCACTGTTTGCCTAAAGCCATAGGAAAAATGGAAACAAAATTATTAAAGAAAAAAACAAACCAAAAAAACCCCTCTAGATTCAAATAATAAAAGATCACTAATTAGCAAGCTCTTGTGGTTATTTACTGAAAAGGTGATAAGTTAACCAATATACACCTGACCTTTTCAAGTCATATTTCTAGCCAGGGAGGTCATGGCTATTAACTGCTACCAGGGTGCCATGGGATTCGTGTTCAGAGGCTTCTTTTTCACTTTGTTGTTGTAGCCTCTCATCTTTTACTGACATTACACACCACTCATCACGATCAGTGTCAGAAGCTATAACAGCATCTGTTGCAGTGGCAGCTTCTGCTGGATGAAGAGTCTCCCCCTTTACCTTAAAGAATGTCAATCATTTCTCATTCTCAGCATTCAGACTTGCTCATCAGTTAGTAACAACACTTTCAGCTACACCAAACATGATTTTTGAATAAACACTAGACTGAGATCATTGGAAATGATTGACAGCTTATAAATCACACTTTTCAGAAACCAGTAAGGAAAGGAAAAAACCCTATCCTTTCCTATTTCTAATGTTTCACTGTCATTTGGAACACCATCTACCTGAAGGGGCATGGGACCAAAAGCTTGATTTGTGACATGTGAAGGCCTTACAGGAGGCTTTCTGTAGGGTACTTTACAGAGTCCCCTGTCTCCTTTCTGCTAGTAGCCCCACTGGAGGGGAAGGGGAGGTATCAGAAGTTAATTAAGGAAAATTAAGATCATCTAACTATCAGGCTAGGTACCTAAGTACCCAGTTGTTTTCCCTCTGGAATAGATGATATTCATTATGCTTAGCATAACTACCCCCTTACAATCTTTCTGTGGAGTGCTCCCAACAGCATCGGTCCAAGAGGTGCCTGAGCAACTACAGGACGCTGCCCTGGCCTGCCCTTTCTTGGCTGCTGCAGAGTGACAAGCAGGGACCCGAGGGTTAGAAGCTGCATGCATAAAAAAGTTATTTCTAAAACCAAACCAAGTGGAACAGATCGATATGGACGCAAGAGAACAAGAATCTATAGAAGAGGAAAATGGTGGCAAACTCATTTCCAGGGAAGTAAAACTTGCCTCTGTGGCAAGGTGCCTATTACTCCACACAAGAAGCAGCTGTTGTGCCCCATCTTGCAGGTTTTCCTGCTGCTCCCATGCCATCATGTTTCCCTGGACTAAGGGCACAGTTTGGGGCTTCTGTGCCCTCATCCCTTGGGAATGTAAGCACAGCTCAGCTGCACCAGTGCCTGCTCCCTCCCAGAGCCAAGGCGCAGCTGTTGTCTTTGGCCTTTCTCTTAGGGGGAGAGGGTATGAACATATCAATCACAGCTCAAAAAAAGAAAAAATTCAAGCAATTGTGCAAGGAGGAAAACAAAGTATCTGCATTTCTCTGCCTCTTGTCTCTGAACTTTTCACTCAAAAGCTTAGCAATGCTTTTCCAGGTTTTCCTTCAGCTTTACTGGATGTCAAGAGCTGTTGACTCACAAGGAAGCCTGAAGAAAGACACACTTTCCTAAAGTTCTGTTAAATTTAGAGGCTTCATACACCCTCTTTTGCTCCAATATGGATTAATCAGGCACTTCCTCAGCAGCTGCCTTTTCCTTCCATTAATTAGGAGCTCATCATGCCATCCCGAAGAATATGCTGACACCACCTCGCACCCTGGCACGGAGGGTCTTGCTCATGGCTCAGCGCCAGCCCAGGGAGGGGAGGAGGCTGGAGGAGCTGGGGCTTTCAGGACAAGGCTTCCTGCGTGGTGTCATTCATTCCCTTTGACCATCAAGATGCGAGTACCCAGTCCAGGCCAAGAAGCATTCAGCCCAATATCCGCAGTCCCAGTGCCAGCAGGCTTTAATGTCACCTCAAGTACAGGAGCTGCACTTCAGAAGTTGCCTCTGCCAGACCTTAGCAGTAACGCAGCAAAATGGGTAAGGGAACATTTTTGCATGTTCTAAAGAGAAATGTACTTTATGATAATGTTTCCTGTAATAGCCAATTTTTGAAAGCTTCCTGTGCTATGCTCAATGCGTCTTTTCCCTTTTTTACTATTGAGCTTGATAAAAATCCTTAGGAGCTATCTTTCTTAAATAACAAAGACTGCTTTTTTTTTTTTGCTGTGTAATAAAGTATAGGCCTCTTTCAAAACAGAGAGGACTAGAAATCTCTAGAAACCATTTCTTACATCACCTCCCTCAAGTAAAGCTTCTCTCTGATTCCTTTGCAAACCAGGAGGACCATGGCTTACCAGAGCAGAATTGGCTTCACTGGAGGTCAGACCTTCTCCAACTTCTCATGCATTCCTTATACTTCAAAATACAGAGCAGAGATTTACCCCAGGTTTTTAGATTGGCTTACATGGCAATGTTTTGGGATGTTTTTAATGGGACAGAAGTGGATGCTTCTCACAGAGATACTTCTCTATTTCAGCAGAAGCTTTTGAGAATAAAAAACAATGGCCCATAATTTTTTTTTGCTACAATAAGAAGACTGTTTTACCTTTCATTGCATAAGTACACATAGCTAACTACAGTACTTGCACAGCTAAAAAGTATCAATATCAGCTCTTAACACAGGTACTTACTGAGCAGGTACAGCTGCTCCTTCCCAGCTCTCTCAGCTCAGAAGTAGCTTCTTGAATTACAAAACCATGTCTTCAAAAAAAGGAACCAAACATTTTCCTTAACCTTTTTTACCACCAGAGAGTTTATCACCTCCCTAGATAACAGCATAGGGGGAGGAAGAGGAAGAAGAAGGGGTGGGGCAGGAGTTCATTATCTCACATGCTCCAGCTGTGCATAATCTTTTGCTCTTCCTACACAGCTGGTTTCTGGAAACTTTCTCCTCTCCCTTCCACTTTCCTTTTAACAGAGATCCTAAAATATATCTTATGGAGAGTCTGATCACATCTATTGCCTTCTCCAGACATGGTAAGCTTTCTTTCCCTCCCCTTGGGAGGTCTAAGGTCTGGAGAGAGCTGAAGAGAGGTGTAGGAAGAGAATCTTATTTAAAGTTCTCCTCTTCTGCTTTACAAAAGTCAAAGTTGACACAATAGGAAGGACTTTAATCTATAAAATGGATCAAAAAAGCGCCGTGTCAAAGCCAACAGATACCATGCAACTTACTGCTACTTCTTGTCATTCCAGGGAAAAATCAAGTGCAGAAAAGGCCCAAGCATCCCCAGACTGAAGCTGAAGTCAATGCAAGGCTGCATTTTACTGATAGGTGGATTCAGTGCATGGTCCCTGTTTCCAAAGCAAAAGGTCTGCATTTTAAAATGCTTCTGCTTTTAAGTGACAACTCAGTACTCTGTAAAGAGCTCTGAATGTCAGATATGGGTTGGGCTGAAATCTGTGAAGTTCATTAAAGTCCATAGAAATTCCAGATTGCTACTTTTTAGTTGTGAATTGAAAGGAGAATTTGGACACTAGGACTTATCTTCAGGGCCATGACCCAAACTCAAGAGTGCTTGGACCTTTGCATTATTAGTTACATATTGATCTTTATTAAGCTCTCAAAACTACAAATGCAAAAGCTCAGTTTCTCTTATATAAGTTGCCAAGGAGCAAACTAACCCTCAGTAGCCTTTCCACATTCACTCAGTACCATAGCTATAGCTTGTCATGGTTTCTTTGCCTGTGTAATGCTCAGTGTTTCCACTGAGCCTAGGACTGAATGTGCAAAAGTGATGAACGTCCCTGTTTCTGAAAGTTTAGCACTGTAATTTTGAAAATCACTGCATATAGAAGTGCTGCTTATAGAATCTTAATGGCAAGACTGGGGCTGACACAGAGGAGGCTGGCAGAGAGCAACTGTTGTTATCAGTACCTGCAATTTGTTGAATCTCCTAACTAAGCAATTTTGAGAGATGTGAAAAGTGGTGTTGCTCAAAAGAAGTGGAATAGAAAATGATGAAAATACTCAAATGTTAGATAATCTTAAAATAAAAACAGAAATCAAACTCAAAACCAGTGTAGAATGGCAGTATATTTTATGAACAAAAGCATGTGTTAGTCAATTCTGGGTTGGATTTTTTTTCCTTCTTTCTTTTTTGTTTTTGTTTGTTTGGGTTTTCTTTAACTTTCTGCATATCAATACGTCACTTTGCACTTCCAGATTCAAACATCTCCACAAATGAATTGAAGTTTTACTTCATGAAGGTTTTCCTTTGTCTATTTTCTATTTATGTTTTACCAATATCGTAAAGTATAAAGTAAGTCTTTTAGGATAGATTAAACTGCCACCAGAAAAACATATTCAAAGCAAAAAATAAAATTGACAAAATTAGTCATTTTCAGTGAAACAGCTTTCCAGGTCAAAGATTACTTGCTGAAAAAACACTAGCTGAAGATGCAGCATTATAAATGGTCTTCTCTCAGCCACTTGTACCAGTGGTCAAATAATTCATTTCTTAGTAAGAAATACGATGGTCTATTAACAGAAAGAAAGATTAGGTACACATTAATCAAACATTTCAGAGACGAATAAACATGCATATAGCATCTAGGAATAGCCCATTACCCTATTTCAGAAGATATATGTAATCAATATTTCAAATATATCTAGTTAGTTTCATATCATTGACTTTGTAGTATTCTCCCCCTCCCCCCTTTGTAAAATAGGCAGAGTTTCCAAAGGCAGCATCAGTAATTTTCTGAAGTGTTACTTGACCAAAATAAGTATTTGAGCTGGGCTTTCTATGCTATTCAAGCCAAGCAGGCAGAAGACAAACCAAATGTGATCTCCCACAAACAGGCAGACACAAAAAGATTAACTAACTACTGTTGTCAGAGTTCTGTTTGAAGAGCATTGACTTGGAATAGCATTAATTCCTCACCTTTATCAGGCTGAGGGGAGCTTCTAAAGCATTGGCTTTTTCCCCTGCCCATATTCTAACCATTAAGAAAACATTAAAATATATTGGTGGAAACCAGTCTATCAGAGGCAAAATTTGTTGTTTGTACTGTGGCATTTCCTAACATCAGTATTTTCACTCCTGGTTGCATCAAGTAAATATGTTTTAATTTGATAGCTGCTTGTTTCCAAAAAGAGCTCTAGGAAAAGAGAGAGCCCTTTGGCCCACAGCAACATTTACCTGGTACTC
Source organism: Vireo altiloquus (assembly GCA_013396875.1). Taxonomy (NCBI): domain Eukaryota; kingdom Metazoa; phylum Chordata; class Aves; order Passeriformes; family Vireonidae; genus Vireo; species Vireo altiloquus. The sequence continues at coordinate 565,849 of VZRF01012999.1, read as the reverse complement.
TGCTGACAGCTCCTCTTATTATTCCATGCTTCTTGCAGGAGGAGGACTGATTTAAAATAGAAGACTTTCTCATCTCTGGACATCAATTAATACAAACCCGGTGGTCTCTGAGCTGCAGGATGCATTACACTCTTTTCATAAAAACTGTAGCCTGAAACTCAAATATTCTTTTTTTTTTCTTTTGAAATGGTGCATCTTTTAAGAAGGGCAGTGGAAGGACTATGCAGGGAAAAATACCTGCCTTCAAAACCAGTACCCTCAAACCATATCTGATAGCCAACAGTTGTAAATTTAAAGAAAATCTCCCAGTATGGAATTGTCTCAATAGAGTAAGAGGCTGTTAGTTATTTATTAGTAAATATGGAATCAGAGTTTTCACAGACATGAAAAAAAAGTCTGTGAAGAAATCCAGATGTTATTTCATGTTGTACTCTAAAAAGTCTGGAGCATGCAGCATTCCTTTCATTAATTCTGTACGTTCCCTCAGGCTTACACAACTTGCACTTCAACACCTTTAATATGGTGGCTTTGTGTCAAGAAGTGCATTTTTGAGTTCAGTCTGTGAAATGTTTCTAGGCATTTGTATTGGGCTTATTCATAGAAGGATGGCCAGGAGTTGGCTTCAACCAACCATGGGAGATTTGACTTGGCTCCATGCAGCTGAAGAAAGGACACAGCGATGACTCACCTAATTGCCTTGAAGCAAATGCAGATTCCTCCTGACAGCACTTAGATGTTTAAGCTCAGAGTTTACCGATGGGCAGCTTGTGTTTGCACAAAAACAGAAAAATAGAGAAGCATCTGCTTTAGAGGTGGTGAAATGTTGTAGGTCTCATAGAGAAAACAACATGAGCTCTGGGACCTTCCTGTACTTTCTGGGAGTGACAGGACCCTTTGCTTTGGGCTCCCCAAAACAGGCTGGAGAATCTGCCACAGGGCTGGCAGGTTTTGAAAGATGCCAGAGCAAAAAGTGGGGAGTGCTTCTTCCCTGTGTATTTTCAGAGTCTTAAGGCATTATGCAATGTGTGAGGACACCTGTACAGGGACCCCACAACTATGGATTGTCAGAGAAAAGGAGACTTTCTGGCAAGTCTTCCTGAGGAAACAGACAGGGCTTCTATTAGGACTGATGTATGTGTAGATTCTCATGTGACAGGCTTTGGATCTTGATGAAAGACAGCCTGGAGAATCAGGCTATCCAATTACTTCTCTTAGGATGTCCTCAGTAACAAAATGACCTGAATGAGAGGTGGGGGTTACTCTACAGTGAAAACCATGCAGAAGTTCCAAAAGACTATGAAAAGTAATCTAGAACTGCCATGATCCATTACAGCAGAGCTAGAGAGATTGTCATTCTTGGACTTTGAGTCAAGGAACACACTCATTGGGCAGCAAGGGCTCAGCCAAGAAGGTTGTTTTAATAAGCACTATAAAAGCTAAATCAAAAGAATGAAACATTAACATAATGTTTGTACGTGAACAGAGACATCAGCATCTCTTGAAACAGTTCCTTTTGCAGTGTTTACTCAATACCCAGCGAGCCCATCTGCACTTCCCTCATTAGGCTGTTCCATGGGAGCACAGAGCTGCCAGCACAGCTTCTCTCGCAGCAGTGCCAAGGCCACCAAGGCTGCACGGCCACTGTGGCCAGCCGGCCATGGGCCCATGCTGCACAGGGCTGTGTCACCCTGCTCCAGCTGCCACCTTGTACACCGTGTGGGACTTGTGAGGCTGCTGCCAATGGTCAATACCCCCAGACAGGCACCCATGTGCCCTGCTTACAGGAACACCCTGTACATCTCTTCCTCTGCAGATCCACAAGCTTTCTGAGAAGAAACCAAGGTGACGTGGCACAATCAAGTCTTCCATCTGCACACTGCTTTCCAAAAGCCAGATTCCCTCCTCCCTTGCACATTGAGCAGTTGTGTGCCCACAAAGCAAAGGGAAACTGTTGTACATTGACACTGGTGCCACCACATAAAATTCAGCTGGGTGACATGTACAGTCAGTATATGTAGCACGGCTGTTGGGCTGGTGTTCCAAAGAATACCTCTCTGACTTGTGTGAAACAAGTAACCTTTTGGGATTCAAGGAGTTTTTTGGCCCTTGCAGGTGCCGTCAGTTAATGGATGCTGTCTTTTTTCCGTACGTGATCGTTACTGCTCACATTAGCTCTGAAAGGGACAATAAACAAGGGAGAATAATCTGAGACTTTCCAGTTGCTAAGGCAATGAATTAATCAGCATGTATGTGTTCGGCAGATTCACATGATCCTGCCAAGGCCTACAGCTTTAGGTCTCCTGCTATATTTTTGCCAGCATGAGAGAAGGGAGCAGAGGAATTGGCAGGGAATGTAGTGTCAATGGTTAGGGCTGTAATAAAAATTTTGGAAGGAGAAAGCAGCACCTACAGCTACACATTCATGTATTATGTGATGTTATAGCATGCCAACAAAATGAGGCTCTTTGCCACCATTCTGTGCAACAGCTTCATTTAGCCTAATTATTGAGTATAAAATCCCCTTGTCCGGTAAGAGCTGATTTCTCCTCCCAGAGTTGTGAATCCAAGCTGAACTATATTCAGTGCATTTGATCATGTTTACAGACCCTGAACCAACTCTTCAGCTGACAAGACATTGCTTCACTTAAATCATTAAATTTCTGTCTATCTCAGGAGCTGAGTCCTTTAAAAGCTTCTTGGAATAAGATGCAAACCAGCCAAGCAGCACCGACACCATTTCCAAGCCCAAGAGCATCAATGCATGCTCTGGAGGGCTGAGGACAGCACAGCATAGTTGATATGCTTAGGTGAACCTACAGTTTGTAAACGGTTTTGATGCTGATCAAGCATTCCAACACAGTGGCTACAAATTAAGTACTAAGATCGCTTCTGACACACGCAACTAACTAGGAAAAAAAAAAAAAAAAAGGGAAGAACAAACTAAATTGGCTTTTTTTAGTTAGGAAGATCGGAAGATCAAATGAAATTTGGATTTTGGGTTCAGGATGAATTCCCATTTACCCACTTAAATAACAGAGATGAGCTCTTTCTTACAGTTCTTTACCACAAATCAGCAGTTAGCCAAAAAATCCTGTCCCTGTCACTTTCTTCTGGGCCATAGTCATGGGAACATATAATGGACAACACTTCCACTGTTCCCTCTTGAGCCACTGTATTTTCTCTCTTTTACATACAGAAGTGTCACTGTGCATATGTACCTAGAAGATAATTTCTGAATAATTTTACCCATGCAGTTGTTGCAGCTGGTGATTCATGCCTCCCTCTCAGTTTTGAGCCCCTTTGGTTTCCTAAGGAAGCTTACTTGCTCTGTTATCTGAAATGAAGGGTAGCCTTTAGCTAGGGCAAATACAACACCACACATTCAGTGAGGTTTAGCCAAAGCTGAAACAAAAAGATGCCTGTAATAAGGAAATCCAAGCCTGACCTTCAGGATCACTGTGGAGTGAGACAGATCCATTCGAGCTACCACCATAAGCAGGCAGCTGGTTATCGCCACATCTGGAGCTCTGAGCCCAGTCCTTACCCCAATTCCAGTCTGGCTTTGTGTGAATGTAAATCTTCTTATCAGTGAAGTGAAGATAATACCACTTCAGCACACTGCACACTGTACGAGAATTAAATGGATAAAGTTTATAAAATGTTTTATATGTCAGACAAAGTATATATAAGACCTAAACATTCTTACTGAAAGCTTACCTGAATATCGGAAAACTAATAGGAAGAAAGGCATTAGAGACCTGGTAGAGAGACCAGGCCTGATCTTTGGCACCAGTGCTTGTGGAAAATCAATTTAATCTCAGAGGAAAGCAGTCTTGGGAGGAAGGTGTAGGTAGAGAAGGCATTACCTTTCACCACACTCTTGAGGCTGACCCTGCTCATCCCTGTATTACCCACAGGAGAAGATCATGTGCTGGGGGAATCTAATCAAAACCAATTTTCAGTTAATTATGCAGTCAGGGATTGCACACAGGCCTGGCCTGCGCTCACAGGCCCTGTTGGGGTGCAGAATGGCATTGCAGACACAAGAGTTGTGCAGCCAGCCCCACATGCCACCATCCACAGGGCTGAGCAGATGCCGCTGCTGCCCTGGCTCTCAGCTGGCTCCAGGAACACGTGGATGCCACATGGGTGTCGGTGTCCATAAAGCATTCAGTGCTAACGCGTGGTTGTCCTGAGCTGGCAGCAGAGCAGCAGTGGGGCTGTGCTCTCTGCAGGCTCCACGGGCAGTGGCTGGGCAGTGGCTGGCACAGCTGGGTGGGCACAAGCAGCATGCCCAGGGCACATGGCCACCCAGGGCCAGGGCGGTGCGCACGCACAGGGCCGGCCTTGTCCTTGCTGTGGCCACAGTGGCTGCAGCCCTGCGGCCAGGCACGAGGCCCCACGGAGCCCAGCCCAGCCAAGGGCACAAGGCCCCACGGAGCCCAGCCCAGCCAAGGGCACGGCCCAAGCACTGGGAGCTCCGGAGAGCAGGGCTTCAGCCTGTCTCGAAATCCCAAGCACGTCCATGTACAGAGCTGCTCACGGGCCCTGGGCCACCTCTCCTGCCAGTCCTGCGGGAAACCCACAGGGGTTCCAGAGCATCCTTCGAGCCCCGGGGTGATGCAGCCACGCAGTGGAGACCTAACTGCTCCAAATCCTCCTTTGATTTGAGGGCTATTTTGCTTTTCCTAATAATTTCTTGATAATAATATAATTGGATGATTCCTTAAGGCCATTTCATGTAGCAGATTTATTGGGAATATTACCTGCAGATTTAGAATTAAGAGGGACAAATATTTTATTTCCTTTTTTTATTGTCCCATTATTTATAGAGTTCTCTTTGAATCTTGTAAATACATTTTTTCATTTCCCTTCAGAGTTTGTCTTTCTCTTTGGCAAACATTGATTTTTTTTTTTCATGTTTTTTCCAGTGAACCTTGAAATTAAAATGTCTTTTTTTGTTTAATTTCTTTTTTTGTACACTGGACTCATTGTCAGCACAGCAAGAGCAAGGTGCTTTGTTAGATTACTGCTGCTTCAAAGCTGCTGAAAGGAAGAGTTGACCACATTTTATCGCTTGTGTGTAGTTCCTTCATGGGATACAATTATTCTCTTTCAAACACAAAGCAAATCCCAAGTTCTCAGCATTTGAAGGAAGCATTTTAATTTTTTTAGTATTTCATAATCAACTTTTACTGAATTATACCAGTTTTAAGAATTGTAGAATTCTTTGTTCTCTTAATGGACAAATCACATGCACAGAAACAGCTATGTACAAAAATAGTAAGGTTTACAAGCAGAGAGGGTATCTTTTATTAGACCAGCTGATATACTTGGGGGGGGGGAGAAAAGGAAAAGCTCTCAGTCACACAAGCCCTCTGAAAGCATTTCTGCTTTTTTTTCATCTATATCAATTGCTCTAATAAAAAATATTACCTCTCTCTTCAAACCTTTCCTCTCTCCTACCCTTTTACCATTTCAGCTACAGCAACACTATTTCTAGCAAAAACAAATTGTATTTATATAGCAAAGATAACACCATTTTTTCAAGTGTTTTTCATCAAAAATACTGTCAGTTCCTGTTCCAACAATAGAGATTTTTATTTTTAAAGTTGAGTATTTTTAGAAAATAATAATTTTTATGATAATTACTTTGTCATTGTCGTTTTATCTGCTGTAGCAGAGGAATTCTCTATTACAGAGTCTTGATTAAGAATGCTTTTTTCTTTTGCTAAGTAGCCAGGGCATTGTAGGTTATGAAATTAAAAGCTTAAATTATAGTAGGGTAACGTGGTTGGACCTAGGAACACAGATACATTTGTATCCTTGGTCAGTCTGAATGCCATCAGAAAGTTAGGAAATTCTTCAAAATATTCAGCTAAAATGAAATCCTCCATAAATTAAAAAGGTTTTCTTTAGCTTTGTGACCTAGGGTTATACATTATGCTAAGCAAGTATAACAGTCTATGTTCAAAGGCTAAAGAGCAGGTAGTAAGTGTTTAAAGCAGCAAGAGTCGTGTTTGAAAAAAAGAAGTATTTAAAAGTGGATTGTTCTAGGCTATAATAAACTACGAATTGTGAAAGGTTAATTGACAAAATGATACTCATCTAACACCATCTCTGTAACAGCAATCATAGCTGAATTCGTAATTCAGGGATCTTGCTATATTGACAATCACATTTCCTCAAAAAGACTCCAGTTATTTCCTGAGTCTGTTTAACCTGTGGTAGTTAATTATAGGTTTACAAGCAGTACACAGGCAGATACAGCTACCTGTGACCACTGTGCTGCTGGCGAGAAAGACAAACGCCAGTCTGCAGCCTGGGGCAGCCCAGGTATCCACATGAAGATTCCTGCCAGGAGCTGACCTTTGCCTTGCTCGCCGTCCGAACCAGAGCGCCGGTGTGGGCGATGGTAATTACCCTCACTGCACATCTGGCATTCAAGGAAGGGCAGCCTTGCCTCAAGGTTGCTGCATTTAGGTTCAAATCCCATTTTTGCAGAGCCTCTGACCTGCAAATCTGATCTGTTTTCCTCCAAACTGTATTTCTTGTTCAGTGAGATAGGATATGTTAGCAGTGAACAAAACAGTAAGATTTTAAGAATAGCAACAAATATTCAGTCAAATTCTTTCCATGTGCACATTGTCAGAGTGGCAGAAATACCCTCCTCATGACAGAAAAGATAATTTTTAAACTTTTTTTTTTCTCCCTAAGGTATTATGCCAAATGAGAATTATTTTGTTTGTTTACTTTGTCAATTTTTTTTAAAAGCAGCAGATCCTTAACAGAAAGACAAACGGAGTCCCTGCAGTTGCTGTTCTGCAGAAAGGGCTTCCCAGGCACCGGCTGCATCAGCAGCTTTTGTGAGCAGAGCGAAGTGCCTTACAATCACTTCCATCCATGCCTGCCACAAGCTGTAACCAAAAAAATGGCACAAGCTTGCTAAGAAGGGGCTATTATAATGTCTCCTTAATTACGATTCATTACTTCTTTTTTTAACAGTACAAACTTGTCAGCTATAACAAAAGATGTTTAAGAAACAAACCTTGTCAAAATAAGTGAATTAAGAGCATTCATCCTTTTCCAGAGTGTGAAGAAGTTTGTAAGGTGATAATGAATTCTGTAATGCATTATCCATGCTTCTTAAAATGTGTGTACCATTTACTCCATAACTTGCAAAAGTTTTGTCATTTTCACTGAATCTCCACTGAATCTCTTATGGGCACAAATTAGCAAGATTTGATTGTAATTGGACTTTGAGCAATTCAGTTGTTATTCTTCCAAGTGCAAGGTGTTTTCTCTGTGCAGAAGCCCGTTAAAGCCGTGTGAAATCCATGTGAAATCCATAGGTGTACTTCCACTGGCTTTGCTGTTACTTGGCAGAGCTGCGTGCTGGAGAAGGTGTAGAGCATCTTCTGCCTGCCAGGATCCTGCTATGGCATGGGCTGTCCCTCTGCACGGGCAGGTGAGTCCTGCCTCAGGAGCTGGGGTTAAACCCGATCCCAGATCAGCACAAGCCTTCCCTAGGGGTTCACCAAAAGCAGGTCCAGGCCATGATTTGGGCCATGCTTCCAATGACCATTTTGGATCTGCTTTCCCAAGCCATTGCTTTCTTTACACATATGGGCCCCCTTCCACAGTGCCAAGAAATTCTGTCCAGACCCAACTGAATGTGGGTCCAGCAGCGTTACTGAGCCCACCCATACATGCACAGATCTGTGGATGCAGCTCCATCCTGGCTCTAATCCTGTTATAAACTGGGCACCAATTTTGCCATCCCTTTATGAGTCTAACCTTGCAGGTCATTGACTGTTTTCAGAAGCATCTTAACTTCAGGAAGCCTAAGACCCACTCCACATCTGTGATTTTGTCCCCTCACTGTCACTCCCATGACTGTTTACAAATTTATGTTTATCACAGCACCAATCTTGGTGTTCCTTTCAAACAACAGAGCTGCTGGAGAGAGTCACTGTTCTGAGAAATTTCTGTGTGCAGTAAATGAGTACCCAGCACTTCCTCCATGTAATGAAATCTTTCCAGCAGTGACACAGCATAGCTCATTTAGCATTTCATCAGATGAGTACTCATAATACTTACCACAAAAAATAGATCGTGCTGATGACTTCTACTTATCTAAACCAAATGCTCTGAAGAACTGCTCAGATTCCTGAAGCCCCCTAAAATGGTGTCTTTTGTTCCCGAAAACCACAGGCAGCTTCTGCAGACTCACCTTTTACCCCTTGAAGCACAGTGACAGTACTGTCACCTTCACCTGTGTGGGGTGGCAGGGCTCACTCTCACCATCCTGCTGGGTGCTGGGAAGAGAGGCTGTCTCCCATCTCATCTCTACATCACCTCACTCCTGCTGCACCTTGGACAGAGGCACTAATGTCACGCTGGATCCAGGCTTCTTCAGCTTCTGGGCACCTCAGCTCACAGTCCCAGCCTAAAAGCTCAGGTTGTGGCCTGTCTTGGTGGCTCAGCTCACACTTGTTTGAGAGATGCTCTGGAAAACAAAACAAGTTTGCTGTATTCACCATGATAAACCCAACTGAATTTTAAAGGAGCTGAGCTGTTTTCAATCCAGCTCACACACAGCTACGGACATCTTCAACCCATGTACTTTCTGATTCTGATAGAAATTCAGAATCCCCCCTGCTATTTAGAAACAGACAGGCACAAGGAGGTCAATACTACTGGGGGTCTGGCTTTAGATTTTTGGCATCAGAAACATGAATGAGCGGGGAAACAAAGACTATAGGAGATGTATGGTAGAGATGTATCAGAGATAAGGAGGAAAAAAGGTTGAGCAGATATCCAGGGAAACAGTCTGGGAAGTTGGCCCTTGCCCTGGTCTCTCAGTGATTCCTGGCAAGATGAAGGAGTACATCACACACAAGAAGAATTTTTCCTAGAGCAATACAACGCAGTTATCACTGGAGTGTGTCTGCAACCTGGGGAAACGTACAGAGATTCAGGCTACCCAAAAAGAAGGGAAATCTCTACATCTGATGGCTCTTCTCACAGCACCACTGCGCTATTCATGATACCCTACTGCAATGTGCCATGCAGATGTGCCTCCCTCACCTGCAGTGGGACCAAAACTTGCAGCAGCAAGGAAGAGTCTGCAGTCCTCAGTTAAGAGGGACTCAGTTATGAGGGGATGATAGGAAGCACAGAGCTGTGGAATACTGAAATAGCGAAATGCATTTGGGAGCCGCTAACTTACACGGCAACCATTCCTATCCCCACAGCAGCCAAATGCAACCAAGTGCAAAAGCAGAATCACACCAGTCTTAATCATTCACAGGGAGCAGAAACAAAATCTAAGCTTCAAACTCATGATTAAAATAGGTTTTTAGAGTGGCAAGTAGACATGAACACTTGTGCCCAGAAAACAGTAGGCTGTTTGAATACCAGTCTCTGTGGGAGATCCAATATGCTACTGAAAGAGCTGTTCATGAATGTCAAAAATAATGCCAGCACTGACACAGTCTAATCTGCAATAATATCTCCTATTAGATATTTCACTGCAACAACCAGAATTTTGATAAAGCACACGGCAATTTTTAGTTGGAAGGGGCATTTCCTAAAGCTGGGATAAGCCATACCTGTTGACTGGCAAACAGCTCACAGGAGCCAGTTTACCTCATGCAAGAGGTAAGAGGAATCCATCACAAGAGGAAATTGCTTTTCTCTAGAATGGGAGCTCACCCTTCTGCAGCCCGGGAGGTGCCACCAGCAGAGACAGGTGGGACATACCCTCCGTAGTTCTCAGACCAAGCCCAGCAGCAGCGACTGCAAACCACCCCCGGGGCTCTGTCCCTGGGGGCTGTGTGTGCCCAAAGGCCAGGACTGCCTCCCGTGTGTGCAGAAGCACAGACTTCCTTCCGGGGCGCAGGGAACATCTCAGCCACAATCTCACTCACTTTTCCAACAAAATATGGTGATCTCCACTAGCAACAGTTGTTTCCAACTTACCGCAGCATTTGATGGTAATTGTGGGAGTAAATGTTTGGAGGTTAAGGTGCATTTTCTAAATATCCAGTATTTATAGCTATGCAAAAACTCATGAATTGTCACATTCACCTAAAATGATTCATGGTTATAATTGGAGAAGAGCTTTCACATGAAAAATTAGGCCATACTGACCCATATAAACAAACTCAGTAAGCCACAACAAACCGCTTGAATCTATTTAAAATACTACTTTGGAAGCACAGCAAAAAAATACTGCCTGTTTAGTTAATTTAGGGTCTGTTTCCTATCTATCTATATCCATATATACATGTAAAAAACATTCTGGTGAAATAAGTGCGTGTTTTTATTTGCTGATGTGGAGATGGCATGTGTTGCAACTGTGGTTCATACATGAAAAAATCCATTGCTTTTAGTATGAATTAGGTGAATATTGAAGCGTCTCTGCAGCTCTCAAAGGAAAATTCTCCCTACCTCACAAAAAAATGTGAGGTCTGGTATTCAGCTTAGCAGAAGAATACAGCACAGGAAAAAAAAGCAGCTCTCTAACATGTTATTTATACACTTTATATATTGACTACAGGAAGAACGGAAATTACTTTCGCTAGCAACATATGTGTAATTTAACATTTCCAGTGAAAACTAGAAGGAGCTGAACTGACCAGGATAAACTCAAAGCACTTGTAATTTTTCCAGTTTTGAACACAAAAATGGGAGCTAAGTAGAATTCTCTCGTCATCTCTGCAATGATTACAGCAGTATTTTCTGGAGGAAAGGACAGAAAACCAAAACTGCGCATGGGGAAAAAAAATAAGCAGAGAGAAAACAAACACTTCCCCACTACCTCACCATCAAACTTCTCTTGAATGGATCCATTGCTCAAGCTAGTCATGAAGCAAACAGCCTTGTGCATAACACGTTTGTCAGGGGTTACAGGATACAGTTCATATTTCTTCACCTACTCTAACTCTGAATAATGCTGTTCCTGGGATCTCTCTCCCCATCAGCTCCTTCTCTGTTCTGAGCAAGGTCATAACGCACTTACCTTGTATCCTGCAAAATCAAAAACTTCCCCTAGCTTGCTTATGTATTTTTTTCCTTGAAATCTCTGGACCAGGTGGAAGTATTGAGAGTGTGTGACTCCTGATGACCTTTAGAAAAACTTCCCTCACATCGCTGCCTCTTGCACTGAAACCAGTCATTCCTCCCACCTGATTTATGTTTCCCACTGCAAGCACAGCAGATGCATTCCAGACTGCTGAAGAAAGGACAAGCCTGAAGAGCACAATAAACTTTCAAGACATGGCATACATGGGCTCTGCTCTGAGCCTGGCAGGCAGGGCGTACAGCATACCAGCATCCTCACGTCCTTTTGGAAAGCAAAGGAAACAGTAATCCAGCTTTGCTTTCCCTGCATCTCCTACTCTGAATTTACACCTCAATGAGAAGGAAACTAAGGGATTTGTGAAGGGGTCCTGTGTTACCACTTCTCCTATAGCTCATGCAGCAGCATGGTTTGGATCGAGGGTTGCCAGCGCTGCATGGAATCAGACACAAACGCAGGATGCTAGTGGAGAGGGAGGAGAGACCTGCAGCATAATCCAAGAGATGCTGGAGAGCAGTAAGAAAGGAAGGAGATGATGGTAATTTAGACTGTAAATCAGCGACTAACTCAGAACACAGTTCACCTGCTGCCTGTCCCTCTTTTCCCAGGCACAGGAACGGGCAATGCTGTCTGCTTCAGCTGTTCTTCATGGGGAGTTAAAGGCTGAGTTAACTCTCACTGGTTCATCATACAGCCTCTGCTTTCCTAAAGAGCCATGGGATCTGGTCTGCTGGCAATACATCTGCGTAAAACAAAGTTTAGCAGCGCCTGTGGTGATAACCACCCTTGCAATCACACTATAGCACCAAATGCTGGGTAAGTGAAAGGATAATGCCATAAAAGCCTGAAAGTTAAATACATATTTTCTCATTAGCATTTAGCCATTAGTCTCAGATTTTAAAAAGTCAGGAAGCCAATGCAGATGGATCAGAGTGGCATTAGTGCAGTGATCCTGTGCTGGGAGGAGTCTCGTTGCTCGGGGGTCTCAGTACATCATGGAGAGCTCCCCGAGACAGGAAATTTTCCCATTTGGAAAGGTGAGCTGTGCACACCTGATCCTGGAACAGGCCACTTCTTAGACACCACCTTTGCCGTGTTAACTGAGAAATGTGGCCACTCAACCTGATGCTCTGTGTGACATAAGTGCACTGGGTCAAGTGATAAGCCAGATATTTCAGTCCCAGCCCATCTCCATTAAAAAAAAAAAAAATCCTGTTCATGACTTTACATTCATAAATACTCTCACAATGTCAAAGGGTGGGGGGTTTTCATCAATTCATTAGATCTGCTCCTATGAATTATTTATATTCAGTGCTAAAAATGGTTCCGAAACATTACAAGAATTCAATATCAGTTTTCACAGTGGGATTTCATCATTTTAGCACTGTAGCATAATAGCCTAATGCAATACTAATACTAATACGATATGGTGCTAATAGGGTACAATGAGAGTTCTCTCTAATATGCAAACATTTCCATGTTGCATTATTATTTCTTTTAAGTTAATATGATACGGTGATAATATGATGAAATGAATTAGTTTCATATCATTGTTTGCATGAGTTGCGCATATTAAAAGAATATTTTCCCCCCTCCCTTTGAATTCACTTGGAATGAGCTTGAAAATTTACCCTGTAGTTATTCTTATGCTAATGAGGCTGTTTAGTAGGAAACACTCCTGCTGTTGCTTAGCCAGCTGAAGAAAGAATAGGCGCATGTCACCTCTTGCTGGAATAAGAATTTTCCTGGCCTGTTTTGAAAGCCTCTGTCCAAAACATGTCTGCTTTAACATTTCCCACTAGCTCATAGATTCATTGCATATTTATGCTAAATTCTCTGGTCAACATTTGTCAGGAGCACTTCTACATAAGCAGGCATGTCTCCCAGCTCAGCTGCTGTGAGGGACAAGGCATGGGGAGTCACATGCCAGCACCCGGGGAGGTGACCACAGAGACAGAGGTTTGTGTGGCCCAGGTCTGGTCTGTGCTGGGAAGAGAGAGATGGCAAGGTCACGCTCAGGCTCCAGGGTCCATCACAGTACTCTCCTCCAGGACTTGTGACATTTTGCCAAAGCCTGTGCCGCGTATTCATTGATGCAAAAAACCAAGCTGGTGTAAGGGTTGTTCTCTCTGCCCCACAAAGCCAAATATCTACCAGCCTTGGAGAGAAATCCTGTCTGCTGTTCCTGCAAAAAAGCTCTGTTCCCTGGCACATCACACTGATGCAAGGACCTCTTCATTTCCCAGCCCTGGTAGCAGACCCGTGGAAAGCATCCTACAGATGCTTTGGCATTCTGTGTTGGACAAAACCTGAAGGGCTTGGGGCAGCCAAGAGGTCCTGTCCTGGCCACTTGCAAGCCTTTTGCTATGACATTTAAATGTGCAAACTGGAATGGCTGTAATGGGACTTCATTTGGCCCTTTTCGGAAGGACTCACTGTGTAACTGTGCTCTAATAAATGGGCACTGAAATTCTGAGGACAGCTATTTGGGGATGCTGTGGTGGTCCCATACAGGATGATATGGGAGGACATTTGCAAGTAATTCAGCTAACATTAGCCTCTGGCTGTTTTCTTCTGGACTTCCCTGTGGAGACAGAGGACATCCCACAAGGTGGGCGAAAGCAATATCCTGATCTGCCCACACCCCAACTTTAACTTCATGTTGATCCAGTAACTGCCTTCAAATCCCAGCACATCCAGCTTGACTGAATCTGAATTCAGACTCTATGACCATTAATTCACATGAAGTTATGCAAGAAAATTTTACACGTGAGGTTAACAGCACAAGTATGACACAGAAAACTTCCCCGAATGTTACAGAGGTTTAAAATGTCATAAATAAAAGAGTCCAAAGTTTTTTTAATTATCAGATTTCCAAAGCTATTTTACATAATTCCCTGTATAATCCAATCTTAAACTCAGAAGACAATCATGCAGATGACATTTCCTCTCTGTTTTGAATAGGGATTATTTTTTAAGAGGATACAGAAACTGGAAGTATTTCAATAGGTCTGATATTTAAAGCATATTTAATGGCATTTATGTTTTAATCTTCTTACCTACTAAACTTTAAAGAGAGCTGCAAGAAATTCAACAGTGAAAAAAAATAATTAGACATTAGTTAGTAACATAAAATGCATAGGCAAAGGGTCAGTTGGTTCATGAACAGGACATAAACAGGAATGTTTGTCAGGGCAGCACACCACACCATGCTTTCTGCCCCTCAGGAGCAAGGAGTCACACTGCTCATACCCTCTCAACATCCTGCAATTGTTCAACTGCTTATGGACTTTGGCTACACTGTTGCCAACAGGGTGATCTGAAAGCAATGACCCAAATTCACCAGGTTCCTTATAAATGAGCAGATCAGAGGAATCTTTGCCAGGAAGAGAGGACAGAGGCTGATGAATAATTCTCATAAATTTAATTCTGTGTTTTCTAGCCTGAACACAACACAGCACCATCTGAGCCCTCTCCCAGGAAGGCTATTCACGTTAAGCAAATCTCACAGAAAATAATACAAAAAAACCTCTTGTTGGTTTTTTGAACTTTGGATTTTGAACTTTGGATAAGAAACAGTCTTATTTTGATCATACAAGTTCAGCCCTGCTGTCTTAGGGTTGTTGTGAGTCGGGTGGCAATGAGTTACACCTTGTGCTGGTCCTTGTCTCCCTAAACTTTACACATACTCATTTGTTGTTTCAGTCCTGAAAGAGCCCGCAGACAACTTCCTGCTTGTTTTTCTTCTCACACTCTGCCTAACCCCAAGAGCAAGGAGCTGCTTTGTTAGGAGTAAAGGTATTAATTAGCAGTGAACCTGTTTAACCCACATGCTCTTTTATGCAGCTTCATAATGAATTCCAAATAACCCTGAGCTGTAACATGACTACTGTTTCCTCATAGTAGGGCATATACTCATTCTCTTGAAATCAGAGGCAGTAGTCTAGCAAACACCTCTTTCCAAGGGGCCCACAGACTGGAGTCTGCTGAAGCTTCCCCACGGCAGGATGTATGACTACATAGGGCACTCCTGCAGCATCCTTCCAGCTTGCTGACACTGTACCCGAAGCCAGCATCAAAAGGGAGGAGTAAAGGATTAGCAATAACCCGTCAATAAAAACTGTTTACCTTGTTTCCAGCTTCTCACAAAGAATCACTTACCTTAGTGAGGTCTTGTAGAATTTAGCAGTTTCCAGATCCACCAAGGAGCAGGTGCTCCCTGCCGTGCCTCCCTGCAGAGCGCTGTGCCTGCTGGTGGCTGTGGCAGAGTGTGGCATGGCCCCTCTGGGCACCCCTCCTGGGCAGCCTCATCCCTGCACCCCAGCCACAGTGGTCAGTGCTCACTCAGTGGCCTTGCTGCTTAGGAGGGCCAGGAAGATCTTTGTTGAGTTGCAGCTTTTTAATCTCTGTAGTATCAGCAATAGCTGAGTTATTTATTTCACTGAGCAAGACCCAGCATGGTCATAGCGGGCACCAGCTTTAATCTCTCTCTCTGGTTAAGGACCAGGATTCACGTGTGGCTGGCTGAGGAGTTGCCTCTGGCTGACCATCGTAAAACACACATTAGAAAAGCCACATTTCAAAGATTTGGATGCATATTTATTTCTACATTAAAAGAACTGATTTTGCAAAACCTCCCCATGTGGCCCAAACAAATTGATGTGATTACTTTTACCTGTCAGTGGGAACAAATAGGTCTTATGCAACTTAAGCACAATAAGCCTGGCCATTATTCTATTCTGAAAAATCAAAGATTTCTTGGTGTTACCATTACTACTGCTCTGTTACTTGTGGAAAACAATCCCAACTATCAGGAAATAATTATGAACAAAGTCCAGTTAATTGTACAAGACATCTCAGCTGCCCTAATTAAGGATTGGTTCAATACTGTTCACTTGGTAATTTTTTTTTTAATTGTGAATAGATTTAGTAGAAGCCTGGCTGATAAACAAATAATGAGATTGGTGGTCCAGAAGGAATTTGATTAATAAAATTATTCACCGATTATTTATTTCCTCTGGTTTATATCATTCTTCCCTCTACCTTAGAACAGGAATAGGAGGAGAGGTATTGCACTGATAGGTTTCAATGCCTACATTTGTTCCTGTCAGAAACACCCTACAACCCAACAACCTACAATCCTGAGCCTGAGGATTAAAACTTTATTCATGCAACCATAGTAAAATGGGGTAACAACTCAAAGCCACACTAAATCCCTGATGCAGTCACATTCAGGTAGATGCCTGGATCCATAGAAGCCTTATGGACTTTGCTTCAAGTGCTCACCATGCATAAATACAATGTTTATGGTATTTGTGCTCAACCATGACAAAACCATCAGGGCTGGTAAAAACCAAAAAAGACAAGCTATAGATCTGGTTCCACAGCAGACACCCCCCTATGTCCTCAGGAGAATTTACATAACTCCTGTTGACTTCCAAGTGTGGTGTCCCAAGGCCAGAAACAGGCCACAGACAGGAGAAATGGAGCCCAGCTGCCATGGCTGCAGAGATCAGGCCCCAGAGGTGCCCAGAGGATCTCAGCAGAGCTGTGCCCAGAGCAAGGAGTGAGCTCATGGGCTGGTCAGGCAGGCAGGGCAGGGGGGGACACGGGCAGGGCACTGGGGAAGGAGAAAGCCTCTGGTTTGGATGTCTGTGGCTGAGTCCCAGCAAATCCTTGTGTGTTACCACCACACCAACGATGGATGACTGCAGTTTAAACAGGAGAACAGCTTTACATATGTTTTAAACTATAGTCTGCTAGCCTCATATTTTAATATGAAACTGAAGCAATTTACTTCCTTTTTAATGGATTACAGAAGGAGCTCAAGCATAATGCTTCTACCCTTGTATGATCAATACCTTTAACACACTCATAAATTATTAATATTCTGCTCACAAAATTAACCACCTCTAAGATGCATAATTGCTCAATACTCAAAAAAAACCAAAACCATTTAAGGAAGTAAAATGTTTCTTTGCATTTTTAGAAGTTTCTAGTGGCTTGCTATATAGCAGGAAAGATACACTGTTTATTACTCAATGGAGTATATTAATTCTATTTTTTTTACTAGTTTTTCTTCCTTCTGTGGCACCATAAAGGGACTTGGCATATGACTATTTAATCAGTAAAAACGCATACCACAAGGACTGTCTCATTACACTCTTCCTGGAAATGAATCTGTTTTCCAGATGGGAAGGCTTTGGGTAAGAGGAAGGGGCTGAGCTGATTTAGGAGTTGGCATAAGTCAATATTATTCAGGATTGGTACATGCAACATTACATAATATCCCAATGCTACCACCACAGTGCTCCTGCCGACTTCTCTTCACCAATGTTTTTGATAAGTATCCTAAAGAGGACGTGCATCTTCCTGTTAATTAATATCATGTGCTGTATTCGCTTAGCTGCATTTCATTAGCTGTACTATAAAATTAGAAAATAATCTTCCAAAATGTGTCTAATTCTTAAAATTTGCATCTTGTTTTCTGAATGAAGAGGAAATACAGAGATCTCAAGTCTCTTCCTAGGGATCACAAAATTTCAGCGCAACTCTGAATCCAATTTTCTTTTTCCACCTGTTACTCTTTGCATTCAATAAGTCTGAATTAGAATATCTTAGCTAAAATGCACAGTTAGTATCAAACTCTAAAGCTTAAAAATGTCTTATTTAAAAGTTTCAACTAAGGGAGAGCAAATGTGCTCCCACAGAGGGATCAGTGGCTCAGAGCATTGTTTTGTGTCTCAGAGGCTCAAAAAATATTGCAGGTGATGGAAGGATTACAGGGCTCTCCTTCCCATCTTGCAGCTCTCTGGAAGCTATACTCATACCACATTATCCTTGATTTAATGAAAATTAATGAGTTTGATAAATGTATTTTAATCTAAACCAAAGGTAAATTATTTGATCAAATATATTCAAGGCAAAATGTTTATATCTGTGCCTAACAAACCTGATATAACACAGCTCATTGTTGTAAAAGCAAAACAAAGAAAACCTCGCTTGGTCTTTCACGCAGCTGCTCCAAGACGGAGCAGACCCATAGCTGATACCAGCGTTTGAGATTGTTTGCAAGGTGCTTGCACTGCATGAGTAGCAACCTCATTTCCACCTTCATAAGAATGTTAACACCTTTGCTACCACTTTTGTTACCCTCATTGTAAAGTTTAATGGAAATTTGCTAGGTATGAAGTACAAATTTTCAGTTCTGGAGGTAATCCCTCCCATCAAGTCCATGCCTATGGCCATGGGAGAGGTATCATTTCTGTGAAGAGAGCTTCAAGTCCATAGGTGTTCTAGCCCAATACACTGACTTTGGAGGGGGTTTGGTGGGTTTTGTTTGGGTATTGCTTGTTTTGTTTTAGCGGTGGTTTTTTCAATCAGAAGTAGCAGAAAGCTTTGAAACTATGAGACCACAAAAGCACTCCCAGAGTTTTCCATTACCAACTATAAGACAGCCTTAAGGAGATTCTTTGTTTACATTTCATGGATCCTTTGAGCTTACCCTTATTTGCTTAGTTTGTGCCAATGCTGGGAAATCTTCGAGCAACATAATTTCAAAGGTTCTCTGGCTCTTTACAATCATTTCCTTAAAAAACATAAATGTATATCTGAAAACAAACGCTGGATTTCAGCAACCTCTTGTGTAGCCTAGTAAAATAGCAGGAAGAATAACATATAATTAGCCAAACTGACTTCTCCAACTCAAATATGTTACAACCTTCATCATTACAAATTTCAATAGATATTGTGATGTTACAGTGTTTAAACATATGCATTTCTTTTTTCAAAGTCTAGAGGCAGAATAAATAGCTGCCAACACAGCCAGAAAGTCCCGGCAGACTTACAAGCAAGAAACTCTATCACTAGTGTGAATGCCAAGGAAGTGACTGTCTTTATACAATTAAAGTTCAAGGTTGCATCTATAATAGGCTTTTCAGCTGTATTTGAAAGTAATTTAAATTGTTACTCACCCTTAACCTTGTTAGAGATTCATGGCGGTGAGTATGTAAAGCTGAACAGACTGAAAGGGTTATAATACATTTACTGTTGGAAGAGAGGCTTGTAGCTAGAGAGAATATTGTGCAGGGAAACTACAGTGGCTTGGAAAAGCTGCCTTTTGTGAGAGTATATTTCTCTTACAGCACCTGAATTATTCTTAGGAGATAATTCTTTGGAGAGGTAGTCATGGTCATTTACCAGTTTTGTAAAGATGTTTCACTGCCACCCAGCCAAGAAATTAAGCAATTTAGATGTGGCTAGTGATGAAATGGGTCCTTCTGTTTCGACCCAACTCTGGTAAGGATATGGGAAAAGATTTTCCTCCACATAGTTAAATTCACATAGTTTAAGAAAAAAAAAAAAAGTAAAAAATCCCCAAAACTGTGATTACCAACTGGTGTTCTCCATAACAGCCTCTGGGGCCAGAAATGCAGCAAATTCTTCCAAGCATTTTCAGGAGCTCCTGTGGAACAGTGATATGATTGGAGTTGTTTTCACTTTGATTACTGGATGTTTCTCACACTGTTCATCCAATACAAAGTGACGTGAGAGCTTTAAGCTCTGAGCATCAAGATCCCACTCCATTTCAGAAATTACAGAAAAGGAGGCAGAAAACGGGAAAAGCAGAAAGAAAAAGGGAAATGCCAGCAGGCCAGCCTAGTCATTTAGAGTGGCACAAATAAAACAACAAAAGAGAAAGAGGGCATTGAATGGGTAATATTAAGTAATGGCATGATGTCCAAGTATTTGCAATGTTGGCTTCCATGCACGTGGCAAAGTCATGTTTCCCATTACAGAATAATGGCAGGGCACAACCCCATGATTCAGCTGCAGTTTATTCTGGCTCTTTTCACCATTTAAATACTTCTGTGGCAGCTCTGCAAAATTTTGTCCAAGTTTTCAGACAGAAAACTCCTTCCAGCAGAGGTTCAAATGGCATCCCTTGAAATTTACAAAATGTCATTTAAAAAGTACACCTCACCCTACACTGCTCTTTTCATTTAGAGAATCTGAAAAGGGTTGGAGATATTTAAATTCCTAAAGGGTTATTCTCACAACATTTTCAAGGAAGTCAAGAATTTCCAAAACTCTGCTACACCTCTGTTATACTTTTCACTTTACCCATCACATGGCTTTTAAGTACTTCCAAAGCTCTTGAGTACTTTGTGACTGACCACAAG
This sequence comes from Vireo altiloquus, assembly GCA_013396875.1. Classification (NCBI taxonomy): domain Eukaryota; kingdom Metazoa; phylum Chordata; class Aves; order Passeriformes; family Vireonidae; genus Vireo; species Vireo altiloquus. The sequence continues at coordinate 545,581 of VZRF01012999.1, read as the reverse complement.
GCTCAGTAAGCCTCCTGTACGCTTATCTTTTGAAAATAAGAGGTCAAAGCTTTTGAGAGTTGATTCTTCCTAAAGAAGCTTCTGTCCCACAAATCATAGACCTGACAGAGCCTGTCAGTTGCAGGTTCACCAAACAGACCTTGTGGCTGTGCGTGCACCACTGATACACCACACTGTCACCACAACCTGGTGTCTGACTGCAGCCCTTTTTGGCCTGTGAATTTCATCACAAAGAACAGTTATTTGGGTTTGTTTGGTTGGTGTTTTTTTTTAATAGAGGTGTATGAGACTACAAGTTCCTAATTTCATACATTGTAAGCCGTATCAAATACACTGAAATTTGTCTGATGATGACTGCTTCTGGGCTAATTTCTCTTCTAAACCATGATATGAAAATTCTGGCTAATGGGCTTGTGACGAGACTAAACAGGGATAATAACAGACTTAATCAAAAAAACAAATGGGATTCATTAAAAGCTGGCACTCAGAGAATAATCTTTGGAGAGTTCTGACCTCAATCTACGTGTCCCCATCAAAAATGAAGAAAAAAAAGAGAAATCTTCAGCTGATTTTATCTTGGGCTGTTGAGCCAATTCAATGGAAATTCATAATGGAAAAATATTTTACACAGTTAAATTTTAACTCCCTGCTCCATATTTTAGAAGATGCATCCTTTTCCAACTCTTTTTATACTCTATCACAGAAGTCACAGTAAAACTAGAATTTTATTCACGCATTTGAGAAGACAAATTAGCTATGGTTTTCACAACTACCTTTAACAAGTAATTTAAGATAATGTTGCAGCACTAGAACCATTTCTTGGCAAATACTGCTAAGAATTTTTACACATACACACATATGTATGTCATACACATACATGTCTTTCATATGTATGTACGATATACAAGGCCTATAAAGCCTTTATATTTCTAGATAAGTTGAGTACAGATGCCTCCACACACCTACCCTGCACTGTGCACTCTTACAAGCTGAAAGGCTAGAGACAGAAGCCAAATGCTACTTCAAGTTTCAGAAATACTCTATCTACAATGAATGAAGCCAATTCCCTAAATATAAACATCTTCAAAATTCAGTTTTAATTCTGCAGCTCAGCCATCAATAAAGGAGAAGAAAGCTTAGAAGTTGATTATTAATCCCCTCCAACAGCTACTATCTTGTTAAAATAGGCATAGAATTACCAGACAAACAGATAACTCCCGTAAATCAGTATCCAAGTATTTCTTTAACCAATGTTGTATTATCAAAAAGTAGTAAAATAACTCCTGAATTGAAAGGAATGCATGTCCAGCCATGATCTACTTTGAATTTAAGAGTAATAAAAAAATAAATATGCTTCAGATTTTTTTTTTATTAATTTCTCTTAGAAATGTAAATGCATAGCAACAACTGTCCCTGAAATCTATGTAACCTCATGAGCTCTCTAGGGGCCAAATGAAGACCTCACTGATTCATCAAAGACTTTCGATGGTTGGGGAATGTTTGGGAGCAGGAATTGATAAGTACATTCAATCTGTTTTGTAACTTCCCCTCTTTGCAAAGATACATTTGCTTTTTGCTAGCAGCTCAAGTACCACTGCTAAAATCCAGGCTTAGCTACCTTCTCTTTCCTGCACTTGAAGAAAACCTGATGAACAGTTTATTTGCTCTCATTTGGTTCACTAACACTGTGTTCTGCAAAAGCTTATTTACTCTCACTACCACCTCCTAATTACTTTAGGGGAAGTTATATTGTTTTGTCATTATGTTCTTCTAGCTCTGTTCTGAGCAGGACATATTTTCTGTTAAAGTGTCCAAATTCTTTTCAGGTGGCTGCACCCCGTGCAGCATATTGCCTTACACAGTGTCTAAATTTGCTAAGGCAATTTGAGCATTATCAGTCTGCTAATTAATGTCCTATAATAATTCTGACCTTTAAAAATTGTCTTCTAGCACTGCTGCTTCACAGGACTGCTGCACACATGCTTTTCCTTTTTTCTTTTGGTGAAATTTTTCCACCTACAACTTCTGCTATCAGAGAAGTCCCACCTGACTTAAGCGTTGCTGACAGAGCTTGGAAATAGCCCTGGCTAAAATTTTGGGGTTTGGTTTGAGAGTTGTTGTTTTTTTTTTCCTCCATTTGCTTTGAAGGCTTGATTAGCTCAGCTATTCTTGCAGAAACAACTCAGAAAGAGGAGCTTTTGCATTGCAAGAGTGTGCTGCAAGCTGGCTCCTTGGCAAGCCACATCCACACACCAGCCCTTCCCCTCCAAGTCAGTAGGTCCAAATACATAAAGATCAAGATCAAAAAAAGGGAATGACCACCTGAAAGCTGTGGGTGAGCCACAGAGAATCCATGCTTGAGTTCATTCGGTGCACAAGAACCACTACTAATATCCCCACCTTTAAGGGATGGCCTTGATGCACAAATTCAGGAGACATTCATGGGACACAGAGAGTGCTCCAGCTCTAAGAGACAACCCTTCTGTGACCATATATGCAACCCTTCTGTGGAGTCTGCTGTTGACTATCTGGCCTTCCCTGATGAATAGTAACAATATGGGGGTGGCTGCAAAAGATTTATTGCTTAGGAATATAATGAGAAACTTCCTTTGCAGTAGAGTCATTTGGGGGGATACAGATGTGCATGCCACATCTCACGCTCCTGTAATTACAAAGATATCTGATAACACAACCAGCCTTATTAGAGACCATTTTATATTTTTGGGATTAATCCAGAAAAGGGAAACCACATGCTGAGTCAGAAACCACGGTAATGATGCTCACTGTGATTCCAGCAGAGGAAGGGCTGTGCTTACGCCTTACTTTCCCTTCTCAACATTCACTCTGAAAAAGAGGGTCCAGAATAATAATCTGCCTTCCTTGGTAGGTTTGTAGGTAGCCCAGGGGAACACATGGAATAGAAGAGTGAGGGGACTTACTGAGGCTGGGCAGAGCTCGTGTCTCAGAGCTGAGGGACGGCAGCAGACAGCAGTGCCACTGTGCCAGGGCTGTGCCTGAGGCACGCCCAGAGAGGACCCTGGCACGTGGTCTGTCCCAGCGGGGCAGCAGCAGTGCTGCCCACCGACCAGGAGTCTGCTGGTCCTTTTGCGCCCATTAAATAACACTTCTCTCTATAATCACCAGCTGTGTCGAGGTCTTTCAAAACAACAGAACAACTGGAACCAATGTTTTCACATATTGCAAGAAAAAGAAGCAGGGGAGACTGGCATAAGGGACAAGGATATCTGCAGGGGAAAATGACTGTTTAAGAAAAAAATGCAAAAAATATATCATCCCAGTGATGAAGTTTTGTATGCATTTGTACTGTCAAGGTCATAAACTTGAAGAGATGCAAACTTTGTTTGTTACAAAAATAGTAGCAGAGATATTTTTTTTAAAACCTCCAAAAACATGGTGAGGATTTTCTCATAGCCCTGCAAAGCCATCCTTTATGAACCCAACATCAGGGGTTTCCTGTTATGCAGTTACAAAAGCAATGGGGATTTTCAAGGGTTTTGCTTGTCACACCACCAGGATTCAGTGAATTATCTGAGGCATGCTTCACAGCTGTCAGATATCTGTACCTCTATGACGCAGCACAAAACAGAGAAGAGCTGTCCATAAGAGAGAGCTACAACTGTATTCACCTGAGAACAGAGAGGGCATGTGAATAAAAAGAGAAATATTCCAAAACATGTCACTGCAAAAGACAGCAAAGGATATTGACCCTTTCTGTAGTTTCACTAAGGATGTCAACATGCTATCAAAGCTTAAGGAACAGAAACAGTCCCTTTGTACTCCCAAGGTATTTCTATGCTTTTGTTACCCATCGTGAACACAGTTATCTAAAACCACAATGAATGGGAACATGCGTACACGTGTCACACATCAAACTTTACCTGGACAGCTTTTCTGTCCTCAAAATTCTTCAAAATTCTTCCTTCAAAATTCTTTGGTATAGGTGCAAAATGCCTCTCTCAGGTAGAGTCAATATACCTCATTATCAAGATATTGCGTAGGTGAAAAAAAAACTTGTCACAGAAACATCAAGATAAGAAAGATGGTATTGACAGAGAGACACTGTGTTGGCAAAACTACCTCGGGTTGATTCCAGTAGATACACAGGAGGTATTTTACCCAGTTCCATCAATACATAGCACAGCGTACTCAAGGGGGAGAGAGGAAAGCATTGACTGTAACACTCATCCACTGAATGCAATCAGACCTCTGATAATCAGACACTCGTTCTCTTCATTGGCTACAGGAGACAAAGTAAAATATGGGAAACCCAAATAACAGAAAAGCTGAAACCAATCTGAGAAACACCAGGAAAAGAGAAGATAAAAATGCTGAAGTTCTGACCTTGACCAGTGTGTGTCTCCCCACATGGGCTGCATTTACCAATGAAAAATCTCTGCAGTCACAAATCCCAGACCTTCATTAGACTTCCAGATTCTCTGGTTTCCAGGACATTCCTGTTTTAATCAGTTTGCACTACAAAGCTGCATGACGAGTTGTGAGCCCTTGCTAGCACTCACCAAGAGGTGCCAGAATGATCCAGCACGTAAAGGGACTCTACAATTGCACAAAGCCCCTGAGCAGGAACGACAAAGAGCACACTCAGCTTTCAGGAGCTCCTCATCTAAGGTGCAAGAGGGACATGGGTCAAAAAGAGCACTGCAAAGTACAGAAAGTGTCAGGCTTTGGACTGCTGGCTTCATGGAAGTTAGATTAAGAAGGTTTTCTATACCCCAGCCAAAAGCAGCACACAAGGCCAAAGATTGCAGCCAGGCTTGATCCTAATTGTCACTGCTGGTTCTCCATCCTGCAAACAGACCACAGATGGATAGCAACACAGATGATTAATAACAAACACCTAGACTGTTCTGGAAAATGAACACTGATCTCAGGAGCACAAAGACTTTCTTCCTTGCTGCTTTGGATAAATGTGGAGTATAACATAAAAACGATCCTGCAAAGACTTTTCCGTGAGCAGCTTTGATCTCCTGCACAGGTCTCCCACTGCATTAAGAGGTGGATTCACAAATACTTGCAGTTATCAAACACAAAAAACCCCAAAACATCTGAATGTGTTGTATCTGTTCCAAAGAAACATCTTTAGTGTAGCAAGAAAAAAAAATCACTTTGAATCTGAATCTTTCAGATGGTCAACAGCGTCTTGGTTTTGGGAGGCAGGTCCAGAAAGCCAACTAGAAACCACTAAGACTGAAGTTGGTGCATTAAATTCATTAGGGTTTGTGGGGGGTCACAAGATGAAGCACTTAGCCACATTTTTTTCCAGAGCAGGGGAATAGCAGAGTGCTGAAATCAGAAGAAAAGGGGACTGAAGCCAACAAGCTGTTTTCCTGAAGCCAGGGGTAATCCATCTGTGTTCCTGTGCCCCTATGGCAGCAGGGTCCCCAGCTGGTGCTCCCCTCCTCACAGGCAGGAGGTGCCCCTTGGCCTCACTGTTCACTTGTCCTTCAGGTGACAGAGGCAGCTGTTGAGGTCTGCTGTTCACCAGCAAAGCTTTAGTAAATTATTAATTTTCTCTGCCTTCAGTTTTCTACCTTCGGACACCCTGATAGCTAAAATAAGTACATCCCAAGGCTCTCTTGAGAGAGGCTGGAGGGAAGCAGGCTTCTGCTTCTGACAGCTTTGCAAACGTTCCCCTGGTTTTCCTGCCTGTAGTAAGGGTGGGGGGTGAAGAAGGGGAGAGAGATGAAGTTGTCCTTTGACATTTTACATCCAAGCCTTACTGAGTTAACCTTTATGGGTAATTTTTCCCAGCAGGTGTTAGATATTTCTTGTGAGCATTTAACAGTGAAACATCATTAAGTAATGACTGGCAGCAGAAAATTGTTACGAAAATTTTTTGAGGGGTGGAATCAAGATAAATTAACCTTAGGATTTTAAATATAAAGACAACAAGTTCTCTTTGTTCTAATCCTATTACTGTGGAAATCCTTTCTAGCATATTTGAAAGCAAATTCACTTGGGCTGAACTTACTGTAATGCATTCAAGATGACCTTTCTCCAACTTTTAGAGATAAGCAAATGCAAGGAATTAGTATTAAAAATATTTTAAGGGTATTGAAATCATTTCTTCCTGTTTTACAAGATGCTTTCCCAGCAAGATTGAATTTTTTTTCATTTCTTAAAAAATTCAATTCAAATAATAGACCTAATTCTATCATTCCATAAATTGTAGCATCATGAAAAACAAATAAAACTTCTATATTTTAAAGGTTTACTTGCTGATCTCAGAACTCTGCCAACTCAAAAAGAGTATGTGTGTGGGAGGGTGTTGTTTTGGAGTTTTTTTCAAAAAAATGTTGTCACTAAAGAGGCAAACTGGCACATGTGGAGACAGATAAACTCACCAGGGCCCTGCCATGTAGGGAGGCATGCTAGAGATAATGAGAATTGCATAACTCCCCTGCCAGACCCCTTGGAAAAGACAGTAACTCTGTGGTGATGGCAAGAGAAACTAGGCCAACAATCCTCTGGGAGATTTTATGTAGATCCTTGGTAATCCATTGGCCCCTATTCCCTCACACCCACCTCTGTATCCCTATAAGAACCCCTGTGTTTTCCCCAGACCCCAGGGAGCTCCGGCACTGGTACCCCTTTGTGTGGTGCTGGGCAATAAAGCTGCCCTCATGGAACCACCAAAGGGACTCCTCGTCTCTCTCCTCCCCGAGCCGGCCTGGGGCAAGAGCTGGAGTCACTGAGGTGAATATCACTGAGAGCTGACAGCCTGCTAAGACAGGCACCCTGCTGAGACTCCCCGCAGCCCAGCGAACGCCGCTGACCTCCTGGAAGACTGTCTCCGGGCAGATTCTCTCTCTGGGATGGTCCTGGCTTCCTGGGCCTGAGCTACAGACCCCAGACTGGCTGCCAGAGGCACACACATGGAGCTGCTGAATCCCTCCCGGAGCAGAGTGGTGGCCCATGCCTGCCAGGTGTGGCACCCTGCAAGCAGAGCAACTCTCACAGCCATTACCAGCGGCTTGGATGGGAAACCTGTGCTCTAATAGCTGCAGAGTTTTTAATTTTCTGGGGGGAAGGGCCCAGCCTTGCTCCACACCTACTCTTCATGCTCACCCCTCACTGCCCAGATGTTTTTCCTTTTCCTCCTCTTTCTGTTGCATCAGTGCTTTCTCATTGCCCCCTTTCCCATCCCTCCTGTCTCAACCTGGCCCGGCCATGTGCCTCCCTGACATGTTCCCCTCTCCCACTGCACCTTTGAGCAGGAGCTGTGCTGGCCAGCAGAGCCCTGCCGTGGCCAGTGACAGTCTGGCACACTAACAGCTCTCACGGCTGCATTCCCACTCTGGTGCCAGGGAAGTCTGTCAGCATCCTGTAAGGCTATGGAGCTCCTGAGTTGCTGCTGTATGGTGTTTTGTTTTATAATGGCTCCATTTCACACTCCAGTGCAGCTGACTTACCCTACTGTATTTCACTCTTCTTAATTAGATTTTGCTCGTTATTCCTGAGCCCCTCCAAAGCTGAAGCAGCACAGTGCCATGGCTGCTCTCCGTGCTAAAGCAGCCCCTGGGGCTGGATCCTGGGCTGCACCCACACAAGCTGGAAGAAAGAAATGTGTTTTACACCGAGGAAGAAGGTGTGCAGCCAAGGAGCTCCGTAAAGCAACAGCCAGGGGCACTGGGAGAGGCAAGCCCTGGCTCAGCTGCTGCACTCGTGTGTCCCATGGTCTCCATGCTCATCCCACACGCCAGGGACCCCACTCCTGCCCCTGCTCTGAGCACACCTCCTCCCTGCTCTCTTCCCCCTTCCTGCTCTCCACTCGCTCTGAATATAGGGGAGTATTTTTTAGAGGAGTGAATTATCTGATAGTTATCTCTGACTCCAAGGCCTCTCAGTGCAATATACAGCTCCTGAAGCCCCTGGACTTGTAGGAATTTATAGCAGTAGATTGACAGGAAGTTTTTTCTGCAGGTTGTTTATATTATTGTAAGCTGCTTAGGAGGAAAGCTTTAACAGAACACTAGATAAAAAGAAAATGGGTTTTAAAACCTCCAGTCACTCTTCTTTCTTAACTTGTTCTTGAACAAATAAATGTGAGCCCTGGGAAAGTACCTGAAGGCACTTTCACAAGAAACTAGCACTGAACACAGCAGAATGCAATGGGCAAAACATCCTCTGCTCAGCATTGGCAACAAAAAGTCCCACTGAAAACCTAGGGGAAGAGCAGGACCTGGGCAGTGAGGTCAGACTATGAATGCAGTTGGGTATGTGAATAAATAGATGGTCCTTGCTTTTTCTTCCAGTAGGATCCCATATCCTGCAGTATCACGTATCTTAATAGCTATTGATTTTTTTCTATATTCTGCCCACAGCTAGAGCAAAATTTCATTCAAATGAAAAACTCACGAATGTGCTGGCAGTTATCCTGGATGAAGAAAAGACAAAGGGTTGGGAAACAGAACATTAAACAGAATATTCCTTTTAGCATTATGCAGAGGTCCCATTCAGCAAAGAAGGACCTTCAGCAACCCTAATGAAAATTATTCAGACTAAGGACAGAAATAGAACAGTTGCCTCTCATCTACAGCAATACTGAACTGACACCTTTTCAGGGACAACTGCACGTCTTACAGTCACTTGATACATCCTTATCTACCCCAAGGGCTTGCCCCGTTGAGAGAAGGGCAGCACAAAAAGTAACATAAAATCTCCCAGGTGGTGCCATATGGCAGCCTGTGCTGATGCCTTCCCCCATCATCCCAAGCAGAGGAGGAGCTCAGAGCCCATGGGAATTGTCTCTCTGACCGCTGATCCGGGAAGCTCAGTGGAAACACAGGGGTTGCTGTCAGGACAAAACCAGGATCAGTGCTTGGCATTCATGGCAGTCCAAGGGAGCTGAAACCTTCACATGAAGAGAAATGAGAATCAAGTAGTGACACAGCCTGTCCTATTGGATGATACCAAACAATAAAGTGGTCTGAATAAACAGTCTCAATCCTGTGGTTCTCAAGAGCTGAACACAGGGAAAAAGTGATTTTCTCCATCAGCACTTCTGGTTAATAGGGGCAGACCAAACAGATTTACTTTTAAATGCCTGTTCAGTCTGGAGGACAAAGGCTTTCTCCAGGTGGAGGGAAGGTATCAGTTGGCCTAAGTAAAGTTTCAGCAGGAAGTTTCCCTGCAAAATACAGAATTTAAATCATTTATTTGCATTTTTTGTATTTAAAGAGGATACTACGGGGGAGAAAGAAAGAGAAACCTGGGAAGAGCAGGTAGCTTCCTTGGAAGGGAACTACAAACACAATGGTGAAAGGGCACCTGAGTTCCTGTGCAAAACACGGTATAAAGCCTAGCAATTCTCAATAGTATAAATAACTCAGAGCAAATTCACAACTCATAGCAAACTGAGCAGCAGAAATCCAGGGTTTACTTAATAAAATAGTACATTTCTTTAGTATATTCTCTAATATTTTAGCATATTAGTTACTGTGTAATAGGAGCACAAAATGTATGATGGAGATGGATATGCAGGGAGCCAAACAGGGACTTGGGCCCAAAGGAAAAACTATTGCAAACTCAAGAGAAGACAAAGCTTTGTCCTGCTTTGCTGCCTTGCTCAGCTGGAGAATTGGAGGTTTAGTATCTATGGTGTAAAAGCATGTTTTTTAGGTAGAGGCATAAGCAGGCTAAGGAGGCACAAGAAAAGGGAAGGGATTCTTTGCTGCTGGAGCTCAAGTCTACAGATGTAGCCCACAAATACAGAATTGGAGGTTGGGATTTTAGTTCCATGATGATGTAGTTAGCAGGGATAGTTGAACAGAGGGGTAAACTGCAAACAGCTGTATTGGCAGCTCGCACTGAAAGTTTTGATCTCTGCAGACAAGGTAAGTAAACCTCAAAGAGTCATTGGTCCCTATCATACTGTCACCCATCCACTTCAGCTCCACCTGAGTCTTGCTCTCAGTGCTTGAGAAGAGTCCCCTTCCTTCAAAGTGACAGCACAAAAAGTGAATCACTGCTTCTGGGGAGGTGGGAGGTGACTTGGTTGTGTCCTGGGATGAGTATCTTCTCAGGCACCCTGCAGCCTCTGGGATCAAACTGGAGCCATCAGGGGAGTCAGTGGCTGTTTTCCCTGGCCTTGCCCTTTGTGCTGTGTATGAGAACAAACTTTTGACACCTGTATGGGTACAGATGGCTCCATGCTTTCTTCAGCAGGAGCCCTAAAGAAGTACCTAAAAATAGACTGACCTTTTGATTATACATGGCCAACTTGCCTGCTCTTTTAGCTGCTGCCATTGAGTTTTCCCAAGCAATCTCTAAACATAAAATAGGAGTGATTTTAAAAGAAAATGGGTTCATCAGGTCAGTGGTAGTAATTCTGGAAAGGGTATGGAAGTGAGGAAGTAATGATAATGCATGAAATGAAGGCCTGATATAATTTGCCACTGCTGCACTGAGGTAAGAAATTGTAAATAAAACTTCCTGTCTGGCTGGAACATAATGAGTTCCCTACCTTTTAACAGTGCCTGCAAAATAAATTAAAAGAAAACACATACTGCCTTCCTTCGCTTGCAGATAGGATCTATTTATTAAGGTAAAAGGAACAGTGACAGAGAATACTGCTTCTGCACAACAATACTTGCTTTAACTCCAAAGTCCTGGCCACTGCCCAGAGATTAAGAAAGTAAGGGCAATGATACTGGCATGGAAATAAAGTGATCTGAAATTTCCACTGACAGTAAAATAGGGAGAGTATTGGGCAGTGGAGGCTTGTTCCTAACCTTCGTGTAGCCTTTCTTCTGCTGGAAGGAACAGCAATTTTAGGAGGGAGAGGATATTTGAAGGCAATGACTGTTTCTGTGAGAGAGGTATTATTAGTGGTGGTTAACTGCAGCCACTGCTTTTATAACTTCTGAGTGCTTCAGTACAGGCACTGTCCTTGCTGCTCTGAAATTGCAGAGTGGACTTGCAAGTGCAGGAAGCCCAAGAACAGAAAGGGAACAGTAGTGCAAAAAGAGTGATGTGAGCAGGACTCCCAATAAAATGTCCATAGCCAAAAGGGGTGGAGCTGAATAAGCTCACTAAAGGGCACACAACAGCTGAGTTTCTGGAATGCACAATCGTTAGACAGTACTTCTTGTAAAACTGTGAAGATATCCTTTTACCTAGCTGGTGATTCAGATGTCACACCAAGTTTCTGTGAACAGAAATATGGCTAAAAGCAAGCAAACAAGGAAAGAAAAAAGAGAAGAAGGAAAAAAAAAAAAGACTGATTTTTACCTACACACAACAGGACTCTGCATAGTTACTTCTCATTCCCTTAAACCTCACCACAGGCAGGGACCCTATGTCAACCGACTGATCAAGGCCTCTGTGAACTATATACTTCCATTTCTTATCTGGAGAACAAAATGGAAACTATGGCAACAGAGACAGACCTGATAAAGTCCATCAAAGCCTGAGAAGGAAACTCAGTCCACCTCTGCCTGGAGCCTGTGACCTCTCTGCTAAGGCTCCCAACCAGAGGGGCACTACTTGTGACAGGATGATGGGGATATAAATAACTCTTACATAGACATAACCCACTGCACAATTGCTACTGATTTTCATCCGTGCTGTGCTTGGTCTCCTGGTTGGAAGGCAAATGCATCCCTCATTTCAGGATATAACTCTTAAAAGGATACATCACTTAAGCTGTTATCTAGGAACTGAATAATCAAAATTTTGATTGGTAATTTTAGCTCAACCTGCTACCTTTATCTTAATCCATATTTATATAAAACACATCTGGAAATTGTGCAACTGTTGTAACTTATGACTTCATATAAAACACATTTAAAATACAAAGAACATTTCTGAATATACTGCTTTTATAGACAAACATAATTTCAAATTTTGCAGATTTTCTGTCTTCTGAAGAAACAGAAATTTAAAATACAGTATAGGAAACTTTTCTCACAGAAAGTATGATAGTTTTTTATAATGCACTCAAAGGCAATTTACTGTGACATGACTGGAAAAGTAAAGCTCATTTTTACAGTGTATGGGGTGCTTTTGCAGCATGGTAGAATTCCTGTATGCCTGACAGCACAAAGACTAGTGTGTGAAACACCATGTGGATTTAAAATGACCAAAATCCACATGGTGAGGCTAGTTCATAACTATCTTTGCTGTAGAACCCAAATTCTTTTTGGGGAGGCCTGGAGCAAGGTGTCTTGAGCCTCTGAAGAGAAAATAGGTCATTTATGTCAATGAGAAAAGGATGCATCTTGGCTTGTTTTGTTTTCCCACAGCTAGTAACAAACTGCATCCTGAGCTTAAAAGCAGAAAACCTGGTGAGGTCAGCTGCATTTCTGCCATTTGTCTTTCCAGGCTGATTTTTTAACTCAGCCTTCAAGTGTTACAAGGAGATTCTTACTGTTACCATTACTGTTAAATAAATATAAATAGCACATAGCATGGCAGAGCACTGGAGAAAGTAGAGTCTGCCCTTCTTCCTAGAGGCAAGGGCTTGGACGTTGCCCAACTCTGCCTCTGGATTCATCTGGATCCTAGCTCCTGCTGGCGTCTTGGGACAAGGCTTGTGCCCCCAAAGTTACAAAAGGCTGTCTAATGTGCAGTTTGCCCAGTAACAGGGTCTGTATGGCAGAGCCAAGCTGTAAGCACTCGTGCTTACACTTTTCAGTCTTTTTTTAAACAAAAGGAGGTTTAGTAATCTTGGGGAGAGTGAACAGCAGGGATTGGCACATCCTGTTGTTATTAATCCATTAAATGGATGTAAAAGCACTAAAAGAAATGGAAACCCAGGTGAAGTAAGATACAGAAATTTGTCTATATTATACCATTGCCACTAGATTCGAGAACTCTTATATTCCCATTCACACTATCAAGGTACCTGGCCTTGCAGCCACTTTGTGTTCAGTGCTTTGTTTAAGGTGCATCCCATAATACCTTCTGCCTCATGGTGATTTAGGAGCATTTACACTGGAAAAATAGAAAAGAAAGTAGTGCTTGAATTGTCTACATAAAAATGCTTAAAAAGCGTACTCCCTTTTGGTATCAGTTTGGCATATGTGATAAATGTAACAAAGACTGAGAGATACGACTTTCAGCACAAAACTAGCATCATCTCTTGGAAGATATACATAAGTGACAGACTCTGAAATGGAAGAAAAAAAGGAACATCAAAATTATTTAAGAGTAGCAAACAAAATCATAAATAGTATTTTTGTCATGTATTTGCTTTATAGCCACATCTCTGGAATTTTAAGTGCTAGTGTTGGAGAAAGGAAGCAATTGGCCAGGTGCAATCTGAATTCTGGTTTCAAATTATTCCAGAACCTGTCCTCTAGTATGTCAGGAAACAAATACACTAATAAATGTCTTTATCACAGCAGCAGCACAATCAGCCTTAGGTCAGATTTTTTCTTAAAAACTTACACACAATTAGCTTTATTCTAGAGTTACCAGTATCCTGCTGATTTTGGACCTCAGAGGATTTCTAAAACCATCATGCAAAATGAACATATGGATTAATTGCAGAAAGAATAGATACTATCACTTACCTCTGAAAAATAATCAATATTGCAGAAAAGGCTTGTAAGCAGAATTAAAAGGAGAGGTAATTTTCTTTAATCGGTTTTGAGCTATTATGCATTACCAATTTTTATTAGTACTTTTTGCCTGCCCCTGGAACACATATATAAGGAGAGAAAGAGATGTATATAAAACTAGCTCAGAAAGTTCTATCACTTTTTATATGCTGCTCCTTGCCTGACATTTGAATTTTTTTTGTGTGTGTGTACTTTTCAGCTTTCACACATTTTAAAATGATACAGTAGTATATCAATTATAATTGAGTGGCAATAAAAAATATTATTTCTCTCTTTGCTAGATGTATGGTGTGCATGAGTAAAAGCAAGATTTGTAGGCTGTAAAGAAATAATTTAAAACCATAATGGCTGCTAGTTCTTGCTTATGTTACTAACTTTGTTTTCTTTTCCCTTTTTTATATTTGTCATATAATTTTTACTGTGTGTTTTTCTCCTCTGAAAGCATTTCAAAAGACATTATAATCTACCACCTTATCTTTTAGAAGGTCATTAGTCACACAAATTGTCATTTAAGATGAACTTCACATTTGATGAATTTTTTTGTTTCAGTCTGTAAGAAATAAGACAGAAAGTGGAATGAGTCTTTATCCAAGACCAAGGCAAATTATGAGGGACACTACAATGCCTTCCCAGCTGAAAAAATGTTCAGACACAGACACCTGGGGCCAGGAAGAAGTGTGCATCAGAGCCAGGCCATTGCTGCACCCTCCATGTCTAACCTTTGAAAGGCTCCAGTGCCTCATCAAAGCCTATTTAAGAAAGTAACAGACACACAGTTTGAAAAACAAAGCTTAAGATCTAGAGTGCAAAAGGACAATCTAAGCCTGCAAGAGTAGTGCAGGGACCTTCCACTGTGCACTGTTGCCTCGATATGTCACTCGACATAGTTAATGATACTTGGATTTTAGAAAACCTAAAGGTACCCCCACTGTTTTCAGCTATTATGATACCTTGTAAGAAGAACATTTCCTACTTTTCTGAAGTGACAGCTACAGGCACAGACCTGGAATGCAGAGAAGTCAAGCTACACTATTTCCAGAAGTATTATTAACACCACAACAGCAGTCCCCCCCAACATTACCAACAGAGGTTTCAAGTGACAGATTTAGGCATTAAACAGCCATTTCACTTCTCCCTTTCTCTTCATCTGACATCCCATTGGCCAGCCTAAGCAGGGCAGCAGAGAGGGAAGGAGCAGCATTAGGCTGATGCTGCTGGTGGGTGCCACTTGCCATCCATGCTCCCCAGGGTCCTCCTCAAATCATGGCCACCTTCTGCATGCAGGTTTGGTGCTGCAACATTATTATCCATCTACAGAGCTCTGCTTCATGCAGTCTGACCTTCATTCATGCTTTGTTACTGCAGTTTTCCATGTTGCAAGGCTCACTGTAGGACAGAGCCATTTTTTGTGGCTGGAATCCTCTGTTTCACTCAGAGATTTGTTTCGCATCAAGTCTCTTGTGTGCAAGTCATTATAAAAAATGTTTGGAGAAAAAGTAATTTATAAACCATAAATAGAACTATTTAGTCCCTGTTTTTATCAGTGCAGACCAACATAGCTCCTAATTGCAAAACTGACCTGGTCCCAAAGCAAAGGCCAGCTGTGTCTAATCATCCGGGGATGGACGAGAACATACCGAATAAAGGAAATGGAAAGTAACGCCAAAATGTTTTAAGATGTAAAATGACACAACATTCAATGAACACTTGCCAACATCATCTCTAATTACTGCAGTGATTAAGTAGTAAAGAATTTGGTCCCAAGGGGATTGCAGTTCTGAAGGAAATACGGTGCCATGTGTTACAGAATTTTTTCTTGCAAATCATTATGGAAATCCTGCTTCCTCTGGTCCTCCTAACAAACTCTTTCTTTGAAAAAAACGTGCTTCATTTGTGAAGTGCAGAGGGAGTGTATCTTTCCTGCTTCTGAAGATTTATGTCTTTATTGCCATGTATTCAACTTGCCTTTTTTAAGAAATCGTTTTATGTCTCTAAAGAAAGAAGCACAGAAAGCATTATGTATTTGCATACTGTAAGGGTTCCTCTCATCCTTGCTGAAGAACAAACAGAGAATAGGGGAGGGCTAGATAAAAGCTTTGAGACCTTAACGCAGCATGGCAATGGCCTAACAAACAGCCAGAGAAACTGCAATTAATGCAAGACCAGTTTAAAATCATAGTCCCAGAGGACACCTTAGAAGACCTTGTTTAGAAATACTTTCTTCTTTTTCATAATTCTATTAACCATGAGATCAAAATTTTTCCAGCTTAGAAAAACCCCAAAGCACAGCAAAAAAACCTCAGGTTGGATAACAAAAGCATTTGAATTGATTTTAATTTACGGGTTTAAACTCTCTGTAACTCTGGATCAAAAATGTCTATTGTACAAGCAAAATATGTCTCTCACCATAGCATGCTCATGTTTATTGTGTCTCATTCTCTCAGCAGGTGTCCCTAGATATATGCTGTGTTGTCGTCTTTTCATTCAGCAAAGGAAGCGGAAAAAAAAATCCTCATACTCTTGCGGAGCTAGAATAGGAGACAAAGGACAGCAAGGGAATAGCCATGGACCTCCTTCTCTGTTCTGTCCCAATTTTTTTGCATCAGATCCATGTCTCTGCCATCTTCCTACCCTTTTCTGTACAGAGCTTCCAAACATGCTATGGCATGTTCCACAAAGAAATATTTAGCTCTCACAAGGCACTTTTATCAGTGCATCAAAGCAACACAATTATCCCCATTTCGCTGGTGCGAAAACCAAGACTCAAACATCGTCAGTATGGAATGTGCACAGCAGGGAAATAGTGCTGTGTGTTCCCAGGCTATGAGTGTCACACCTATCCATCGGAAATGGGGCACTTCTGTCTGCCGTGCACAGAGAGGTCAAGGGAGAGGATAAGGAAAGGGAGGCACCAGAAACTAACACCCCGGGGCTTAAGCTTTCCATTGTCCTAAGGAGCATATAGAATCAGTCATAAACAAATAAAAACAAGATCAACTGATTTCAGACCTGGCTTTTAGAGAAAAATCTAACACACGGTTAAATGTGAGCGAGAAATGGCAACATGGGCATTTCCCAGCTGTCAGCTGTGCCCCAAGAGCCTGGCTGTGGGTGCTGCTGGTATGTGGTCAAATGCATGAACAGAATAAAAAACAAAACCAGCTACAGTAGTAAATTAAAATGCTTCCTCTTGCTTCTTAGAAGAGATGAGGTTTAGCTGGAAAGGCAACAGATGCTCTGAATTTCAGTGTTTAAAATGAGACATTGAGACTCTTCCTTTTTAGCCAAGTTGTTACGAGTATGGGAGAAGATGCTCTTTTTTTTCCTCAGCATTGAATAAGATGTTAAACTTAGTTTTCAAAGCTCGTTTCATGAATCATTCATGATCAAGTACAAATCCTCACAAACTCACAAGCTTCCTGGTCGAGAGCACTGAACCAGCAAGAAGACTGTTTAGGGAGATTTAATGGGGAATGCCAAAACAGTTAAAAATACGACAGGAAGGATCATAAGCAATAGGTGAATTCATTGGACCAGAACATTTATCAGTTGCTTCAGTCCATTTGTATTATCAGCAATGTTGATAATAAAAGTGTTTCAGATTTTGCAAAGAACTTCAGATTCTCAAATTCTAATTTTTTTTTTGTGCATCTGTAGTTGTTATTTCTGTGAAGGGCATCATGCCATCCTGCAGCACTTGTGACTCACTGAAATTCTTTGAGACTTAGCAGTATGAAGTTCTAAGTAAGTCATGCTGAGAAAAACACTCATTTTGGATAAAATAGATCAAATTGTGTTTACAAAAAAAACTTCCAATAAATTCCAAGTGACCAAAAAATTCCCAATAAATATTGCCCACACAAAAATCTGACAAGACAACCAAATTTAGAGGGAAATAGATTAGCTGACTGGTAAACTTATTGAACTGAAACCACATGCGTGGGAAGCACTGAAAGCAAAAGTCTCCATGCAGTTTCTCCTTTCCCCTTTTACGTACTCACTCACTCAGAAGGTGACATCTGCTCCCATTCCTCATAACCTTGCTGAGGGAGGACACAAACGGAAAAAAGGATGAGTCTGGGGCAGACATGCTAAGGCAAAAGGAAGGTTAGAAGGCATTAATGGTTGTAAAGGGAACAAAGAAGGTGTACCCCGCTTGTGAAATGGCCAGGGGAGGGTTAGGTTACAATGCTGCTTCAACAGCACAGCCAAATCCAAGAGGATGGTCAGCCTTCAACACCCCATGGCAACGGGAGCTGCCTCTCCAAGAAGGGATGCTTTTGCTCTCCTTGCACCATATTCTCCAGCACTGCCTCCCTAGCTTCCAAACAACAGGTTTAGCTCCTTTTCCTTTTAATGACTACTGCCATTGGATATAAACCCATCAGCAAACATCATGGTGACTCTCAACCGATGATTTGGAAATGAACATGCATGTTCACAGGCTCCTAATTCCTCAGGGCTGGAAACCTCTAGTACACAAATTCTTCTACATCTATCTAACATTTAGTTGAACTATCTCCAAACCTTCCTGGCAGCACCACAGCAAGCTCCCAGGGGCCCCAGTCTGCAATTACCTGTCAGAAATATGACACGAGAGAACAAGAATGGTAGGCTGCCACCTCTGTCATCTACCCTAAAGGAGACTGGATAGAGCCATTCAGTCATGGTTTTTCAAGTCCTGTAACACCTGCCTGATGTTATCAAAACACAGGACCTATTGCAATCAGAGACCTCATCTACAGCATTTTTGTACAAACTGACTACACCCAAAATGCAATTAATTAGAAATTAATTAGACTCTTATAAAGCTTGCTAGTTCATATTTTTGTTTGATGCTTAGGTGTAGTGGAAAGACACAAGTTAAAAATGCTGATAGGCTAAGCCTGAATCTTTTTAAAGAAAATAATTGTGCTCTAAAAAAGATGTAAAATTATTAATTTATGTTAAATATCAGATGTTTCTGTTTTCTATTAAAACAGCTCTGGCTTTATTTTTTACTGTATTAAAAGAAAATCAGGAGGTTTTCATGTTTTTGGCTTGTGCTGTTGTAAAAACAAAGAATCACATGGTTCCTAAACTGTTCCAAATTGCATTTGTACAGAAATGTACATAAACTTTCACCTTTTCGAAAGAGTAAAATCTATGTATTGCCTTGAAAAGGGCACTAAATGGCTCGTGCATTTAGAACTGGATGGCAAACGCTTTTACTGCCGTGTCTGAGATGCCACTGCTGGCCTTTGCTACGGTGTCAAGCATCAGCCTTTGTGGAATTGCAATTTCCCTTCTGGAAAAAAGTTGGTATTTGTGGACCATATTACACTGAATGAAATTTGCAGTCTCTGATGCCTGCTAGTGGGACATTTGTTACATGCTCTGTTTTGAATGTAGTAATACATATTTCAGTGTGGCACTGCTTCTTCAAAAGATTAAAAACCTCTTAGTCCTTTGAGACTTGTGTCAGCATCTGATTTCATGTGCACAGTAATCTTTAAATATTAATATGGGGCAAGGTCATGCTCTCTTTAACCCCAAAAACGGAGTTAGTAAATCATGATCTGGCAGTAAAAATATACAGGGCACATCAGTATTTGTTTAGGGCAAAATCTAAATTTAAATTAAACTAAATTGGCTACTGGTATTTTTATAATCACATATACGTAATATCTTATTTTTGGGCAGGGAGGGAAGTATGGATATTCTATGAAGCTGTAGTTGAAATATATTTATTAAGAGGATATTAATGAAATCTCTGCCATTGACAATAGAGAAAGAATATCTGAAATACCAGTTAGATAAAAGTGGGAATTCTGAAGCTCTTGGGGCAAATCTGCTGCTGTCAGATCCTCTGTTGACTGCAGCAGAATGAGTCAGTTTACACCAGATGAGCAGAAGCCTTTTGGGCTCTCCTCTAAGCTGAACCACTGATTTATGGCATGACACTGGTAGTCTCTTTGACCTCTTTATATGCCATCTGTCCTGCTAAGGAGCAGGGGAGGGGGGAGTGCTGGACCTTACTGGAAACCAAATGATAGACCCAAACAGACTTTCCCTAGGCAAAATAAAACATTTCAGAGTTAAATTTCTTGAGAGAGGCTGATGGGTTAGCCTTGTAATTCTCGATACATTACCATTACGTGTTTTCCAGAGCTCAGCTCCCAGTGCAGCTGAGGTTCATGCCACACATAACTAACCACATTTGTTTTGCTGCCAGGGGACCTCCCTTGCTACGGAGACGGGGAATGGCTTTATCCTACAAAAGAGAGTCAGTTGAACTTTGCAAGGAGTCAGTATTGTAAGCCTATGACCTTTCATATGAAGTACTTAGAGGGCAACAGAGAGGTAGCAGAGTCTGGGGAGGGAGTCTTCACCTAAGTGTTGGGAAATAAAGGGAGAAAAATCATTTAAATTAAAAATACTGCAAATGCACTTGTTAAACAGACAGTGAACGTGTGATTCTCATTTAGAGCAGAGAACAGAATAGTTGAGGTTCAGCATTAGTGATTTGAATTATCAAACAGGCAAGATTTTCCTTACAGAAACATCTATGACAAAAGGTGATCATAAATAATCAGCTAAAGTAGTTCCATTTTGCTCTTTGCTTTGCTTCCTTAAGTTGCCAATTATTTCAAATCATGTATATAAATTTTGTGATGTGGACTGTTACGTCCAGTGGGAGATGTGCTCAGGCTTTTAAACTCATTTCCTCTGCCCCTTTTACTTTGGTCTGAGCCCAAAAGTGTTTTATGGGCCTCACTGGTAGAGGTAATGGGAGTCTGTGGATCAGGTCACACAGGCTGCATTACACCAGACACGAGTCAGACACGTAGAAGTGTGCAGAACAGACTTGGAGTCTCCAAGATGCAGCAGAAGCACTAGAGTGTCTAACACTACAGAGTGATTTAAGCACTGTTTAAATCAGCCTGTGTCACCATTTGGGGCAGGTTACTCAGCTCAACAAAGCTGAGCTTCAGCAGGAAAAATCCTCCCAGAATATTAAACTGATTTTTGGCTGTGGCTTCCAGTCTCGGGTCCATGAATGCCCAGGAATCTGTGGATCCATTCTGAAGGCTCTGCAGAGGTAGTGAGGAAAAATTTCTTTTCAGTAGGCTTATGTTTGCTATTCAGAGGTCCACATCTCTACCGAAATCCACAGATTACCAAGTTTGATTGAAGACTTTGCTCTCATATATAACAATTTGGTACCAATACTTTGCAGTCCCTTTTTCACAGATGCATTTTATCAGCAGGTTCAGAACACTTTTCCAATGTTCACCAAGCAACCCTCTCCTGCTAAAAGCTCACTGGAGTTATTTCGTAATATTTAAAACTGTGTGAAAATTCAATCCTGCCTGATTATCCTGAGGCATTACTCATGTAAATCAGACTCTAAACAGAAAAATATCTTACTCTGAGGAGGATGCAGGAGCAAAGATACAAGACAACGAGCAATGAGAATATTGAAAAAGAAGAAGATTATTTGACAAAATACAAGACTGGGGAAGGAGAAGGAGTGGGAGGAAAGGGAGGACAGAAAAGAAGCCAATCTAGAAACTGGCCTGTAAGAGTAGAAAGTCACACTAATTCTCACTACACTATCTCTTCTATCTTGGAAGACAGCAAGGTCAAGGGCTACAGATGTTGCCTAGGTGTGGTGGCAGTGGCTGTGAGGTGGCATCTGGCAGCCAGCAGCCCTTGGTCCCCAGCCAGCCCTACGGGAGCTCTGCACCCATGTGGTTCCTGAGGCAGGAGCCAGACCCACTGCAGCCACGTGACTGTCACCCCATGAATTACTAGCAACAAAAAACCCTACAGGTAAGCACGAACAAAAAATGTGACCATTTAAAGCACGTAAGTGCCCTGCTCCAAAAAGGCTCATAACTGCCCCAGGAATCCCAAACGTATCCTTCAGCACAAACTGTGCAGCTCCTAGGAGGCATAGAGCAGTTAGAGATGGAGGAAACCTGGAAAAGCCCAGCTTTCCAAGTAAGATGGCAGAATAGCACTTTCAGGGAGCTCATTTTAGCCAAACGAGAGTCTCTGCAGCTGGAAAATAATTTGATTGTAAAGCTCTTTCTAGAGAGTGAACAGAATGTCAGCATCACAAGGAGTCACCATTCCCAAGGGCATCTTTCTGATGGCTGCTACAATACCCTGGTGTTTTTAGACACACACACACACAAAATGAGACATCAGAGAGGGCAATGGCCAGGGCAGAAGAGAACATGAAGACAGCCAGTCTGGGGCTGGGATCATCTGAAAAAGTGCTCAGAAGCAAAACCTGTTTCAGGAGAAGGATTCTGGCTTGTCAAGAGCAGAATTAATGACAAAGAAACAGCAATTAGCATGATTTTAAATATTCCTCTAAAATATGCTATAAATCGTTTTGCCCTTGGGAGAGCCAGAACAAAAGATGAGCATAAAACTGCAGGCAAAATGCAAAAATCTCCATCTCACTGTGCAGGCAGATGGAGTTATTTAGTAAATCCTCTACAGTCTTCTCTGGGCTATAAGGAAAGGAAGAAAAAAAAGCCCAAAGTTTCAGTCAATATTTACCTCTTGGGTTAATAAATTGTGATCCTGACCTCAACAAAAGTCAATATCTTCTGATTATTATACTCAGGCACCTTTTTATTTGTACTCACTCATTGTATAATGAGTCATCCGTTTCCACTGGCAACTTCACTTTCATTTTGAATGTCTGAATTGAACAATCATTTATACTCTAAAGGCATAAGACAAAATTACTATAAACTAGAGCAGTAAAATGTGGACATCGGTTGCTATTTCCAGTGAATGAGCAAGCTTGGGTAGGGGGCGGGCAGAAAGGATCAAGGATTAAGTACAAAAAATAGCTGGTTTAAATCCTCTTTTAAATACCTCTGAGTGACAGGGAACAGAGAGAGGAAAGCCCTGAACTGTGATATTAAATACAATTAGGCTGCAAGCGTGGCAGGAAAGAAAAGGCAACAATCTGGCCTGAATAGTAAAGTTGTTTTAAGGGAACATTAGTAGGCTTTCTCCCTGAAATAACCAGAAGCAACACCAGAAAATAAATGCCAAGGGCACCGTTTATAAATTCACACACTTGCAAGCGAAGCCACAAAGACAGATCTGAATGAAAGTCACCACACACTTGCTGCTTCATTAGAGGTGGACTAGGCCAGGGCTGGAGGGAGAAAATTCAGCGTGTTATTCTCATAATTATGTAATGTTTTATATAATACCACAGGTGTGCACTGTGCTTTCCTGAAAGAAATCAAAGCACAGCCTCCCCCAGCAAGATCAAGAATCAGCTAGAATCACAGTTTTGCTCTTCAACTTCTCATTGTTTGAACATCCCCCACTGACTATAATAAAACTGTTCTTTGGGCTTCCAAAGCTTGTGATACTAGAAAGATTTTCACCCACATAACCCACTAATCCCATCTCTTTTTTAAAAAGTAAGTAACTTTACCAGTTTAAGTTTGTCTGGCTTGACACTGTTCTACTATTAAT
Organism: Vireo altiloquus; assembly: GCA_013396875.1. NCBI lineage: Eukaryota > Metazoa > Chordata > Aves > Passeriformes > Vireonidae > Vireo > Vireo altiloquus. The sequence continues at coordinate 522,479 of VZRF01012999.1, read as the reverse complement.
CTGACTCTGCAAACAATGGTGAGAGCAGCACATCTCTTGCTTAAGCACAGTAATTTTTGAACTGTGGAAAATCAGAAAGAGAAAATTATGATCAAATTAATCATGATCTGGCTGTCTTTGTGAACACCAACAAGCCCCATATAAATCACCCTAGCATATTTTTTCTAAAAACTACATTACAGATCTGCATGGAACTATTCTGATACCATATGACCTTGTACGGTAAATAAAAAATAGTTCGGTATGACCAAAGAAGGCAATGGTGTACTCATGGGAAAATGAGTGCAGAAGCACTATTTTCAAACTGGAAAAGAACCTGTCACTTTCAGATGGGACATTCAGCCCAAGATTTATTGGTCAAATATGTAGTTTTGCGTTATCTGACAATGCTGTGCTTAAATTGTATATATGCAAAAAGGTGTATCTCATTCAGAAGCAGCAGAGTTAGCTGGCATAAGCTTCAGGAAAAGGATGTCATCATAAATAGATTTTCCCTTCTACTTCACAAATCCAGCTTACAATTCACTTGCTATAAGCAAATTTTAAATAGAGACCAGCAGACAAAGTTGTTTAGACAGCTCATACACCAAAATCATGTGATTTTCTAAAACAAAATTACATAAAAACAGAATGTTAAACAAATCTCCCCACAACAAGAAGCCACAAGCCAGAGCCTGCCCATGCTGAAGCTCAATATATTACAGATTCATTTTATGTTCACAGATCTGCTCCTACTAAATTCAGATGTTTTTCACCATTAACTTACTTGAGATCCTTTATTTCCATCTAATGAGCTTTATCAGCAACTGCCACCATTACCACGTTGGTGCCAATAAGCAGACATGCTAATTCATGTGCCATTAAACAGCATGCATATCCATAGGGGAAGGCTGGAAACTGTCTTGGGAATGGAAATGAATGAAGTTTCAGTAGGTTTGAATAAATCTGTGGGCACTTTGTAGCTACAGAAGATTTTCATCTATAGCCTTTATAATAGCTTGGAAATGGCAACTAATTTAAATGCATCAGCATCTACAGAGAGAAACTGCAATAAAATGGGCAAAGCACAGCCAGATGCTGTGGTTTCTCAAAACCTAGTGTGCTTCCAGGGACATGCATGCTTTTGGAAAGAAACTATTTCTTCATACACTAGAGCAGACAAAGTCAAAGTATCTTGCAGTGAATGAAAAGCCTCAGGCAGAGCATAAGAATCTACAGATTTGGTTGACTGTGGTTGGTGCCCGAGGTACTCTAAGCCAAACTTCTTCCTAGCAACCTTCTCTGGCTAAAGTCAGAGTAATTTATCTAATTGTGGTGAAATAAGGAAATATGTCCCAGTCCATATTGGGTAAGAGTGCAAGCTGAACCTCTCATTCATGTTTGGGAGGAAGGCCACTGCACTGTCTGCCAACACCAGCATCCCCAGCCAGATGCACTGCTGATGCCCCATAAATACCAATGATCACCCCATATTACAGAGAAAAATGTAGATATGACATATTTAAGGAATGAAAAAAATTTTTTCTATGTTTTCACCCTTTGTTACTTGAAGGAAAAAAGTTAAAGGACCCAAAGCAATAGTCAGATTTGTGGGAAGCTAAGGCCTCAGGTCACATAGTTTTAGTTAGTGTTTACCTGCATGCATGTTTTAAATGGGGCAAAACTGAGGATGAGACAATTATCCTTCCCTTCTATACATTTCCAGAACAGAAACTGCATAAACAGAGAGAGGAAATAGCATTCAATGCAAAATAAATCTGGTTATTTTTGCAGAGAATTTGTAAATACTGCTCTTGTGGGAGGTATACTTCTCAAGGTCTCTTTCACCATACTGAGGCCTGACAGAAAAATAGATAATTTCCATGATGATATTTCCAAGAGGTTACACCAAGACAGGAGGAGAACTTCTCCAAGGAGGGCAGAGGTCCTGACCATCGGCCGCAGCGCAGTAATTCGCAGCTCGGAATGCCGCTGCAAGTGATGCCACCAGTGTGGGAGCACAGAAGGGAACTGACTGGAGGGAACTGCAAACTGAGCACCAGAGAGCACCTCAGCAGGCAGCAGAGCAGAGCTGGGACCCGGGGTTTGGATGGGGCGGTGATTCCTCCCTGCCCTCTGCAGAAGGCAGCTCCCGTCCTGCTCCGAAGCGCGCGGTGCTGCCGAGCCGGGCACAGTGTGAGCACTGCGGCACAGCCAGCGCTCCCCTGCCAGCCCGGGACAGCCCCCCTGCTCTGAGACCAAGGCCACCAAATGGCTCCAAGACAAGGATGGCAAGCTGGGGGTTGTTTTATAATTCACAGCAAGAGCAAGCCAGTGCAAAGAGCAGAGGATATGTTTGATGCATTTATCGTAGCCTGTGCTGCTAAAGAGATTCAGTGAGTCTCCAAAATTAGTACAATTTCCTGAATCCTAGAGAAACATAAGAGGGTCTTCTGAATCAAGGAAGGAGGCAGATGGTTTCTGCAATGGAAAAAAACATTATTTTTTTTTAGAGGATTTTTGAGTTACTTAAGGATCCTTTCTACTAGCAGTCAAGATACTAACAAATAAATGTTACAAAATAGCAATCAACAGCTATTTCTTCAGTCCCTTACTATGGGATGTATGTGACTTCAATTAATAAGCCTAATGTCTTCAGATGGATGGATTTCTGTTTTCTTCTGTGCTCTGTCTCCTCTTTATTTTTCCAAGAAATAACCTAAAATATAATGTACTGACCAGAGCATAATGGAGTGGACTAAAATATAAGAATCATAAAAATCATACTTGTTTACAATAAAGGCGTGGATTAATATTAGCAAGTGTTTGAAAGCACTGAAAGAACATTTTCAGCCCCCACCTTTATGATCAAGTAAATCCTAGCTTTATGCAGAAAATAATATTCAATAAAGAATACATTCTAAATCTTGAATTATATAAAAATCACAACACGTATTTGCTGTGCTCCTCTAAAATTCAATAAATAGGTTCAATAGATCATCTTTATTCCTTTCACCCTTCTGGGGAAAAAATGATTCTTAGGCAAAGAGCTTGCAGGCCAAATTTCAATCTGAAAATAACCTTTATAGCTGAGTTATAAAACAATGAGAATAAGGGTTTACGATGTGAAAGTTGATGCAGGCTTTACTGCTTTGGCATGATTGGTGAAGCTGTATTAAAAATAAATAAATTTTAAAAAATAAAAAAAGGAAATAAAAAAAAAAAAAAGAAAGACCACAACCTCCCCCCAGGCATTCTTCTCCTTTGACTAAATAAAAGAAGCTGTATGCTATCATGGCCATATAAATCTAAAGTCTTAAACCACTCCGCCCTTATTATCTCTTCCAAAAGAAAAATGTTTATAATAATACATATATTGACTTTAGCTTTTTGTTCAATAACAAGATTTACTGCCCCACTCTTCAGTCAATTGTAACCTCTTTGGGTCAACAAATCTCGATACTGATCTCAATAGAAGTCAATACCTGCTTATTACTTACCTCCGCATTTAGACGCCTATCACAAACTCATATGGGCATCCCCTTGGCAAGCAGAAATTAATACTTTCTGTTTCATTTTGACACAAAATAGACTTATGTGCTTTTCACACAGTCATTTTTAAAGCCATAAGATGATACTGTGTTTTTGGAAAACAGTTTCTGGAACTAAGAGTTAAAGCTGTTTAGCTTCTCTGATGTTTCTATAAAAATTCAGACTGTCCTTCTTGCAATTCCTATATTTTCCACATAAAATGTAAATTATTAATCTGATATTTTGTCCTTACCAACCGAGACAGGCAAATTGAAAAGCTAGTTGCAAGTAATAATACACAAACTATGTCTCAGAAGTTCAAGAGGGAAACATACTAATCACTTCCTTGGTTGCATTTGTATAATGCTAACATAAAATACGACCCTGAAAATTACTATCATGCCTGCATTTGTATATGAATTCAGTTTCTACTTTCAGAGCCAACCTTTGTATAATCTATTTGGTACCTAAAGCATCAAACATCTGCTATGAAAGGATAATTGAATCAGGATTTTGTGTCTTATTTGTGAACAGATTAAATGGGTATCTATTTACCATGCAATCCAAAGGCTTGTATAAGACTCTTATCATAGAGTTGGACAATGAGAAATGCATTTTAAAATACTGTCTCAATGGACTTGGTATTGAAAATTTTATTTACTTACATCAAGCATGTAAGTAAACAGGAATTTATTTCAGAATAGAAACTGAGAAAATACTGGTACACAAGTCTTGAACACATGGGAAGGAAATGTCAGAAGTTATGTTCAAAAATGCCTTTAGAAGTGTCTGAAGCACCTGCAAGAAACATCACTGTCCTTTCTAGTTGTACATACAGTATAATACTGGTTGTGTCAAACACAGCAGACAACAGATGGAGCAGTGACCCCAACCTTGAATGCCAGTATTTTGTTCCCTTGTCTTGAAATCTTCATTTCAGAACATTGCAAATGGCAATGAGAGTATTTGTACTTCAGTCAATGGAAGGAGGGCAAGGATGGAAGGACAGAAGTAAAATAATAACTAGGAAAAGTGTGTATTGAAGATTTAAATATAAAATCAATCTTTAAGTTTTCCTTTTTAGCTGAGCCAGTGCAATTCACATAACACTATGTAAGGCTGGCTTAATGTTGCACATTCCCATCACTATCCTATAACATTTGCATTATTTGAGGTAACATGAGGCTGTGCAATCTACTATAACTGCTTTATTGTGTTTGCCCATTAAATCCCAGAGTCTGAAAAACTTCCATAAATCAAAAATTTAGATATGGTTTATGCACAGGAGATCCCATTCTCCATTTATTGACACCAGGTTTACATACAGCATAAAGATAAAAGTAATGTGATGAGAACTCATGCTCGGACTTACCCAAGAACTGTATTTGACTAAAAAGGTGAGCCAATTCAAAACTGAATAGTTTTTCAGGCTAAACAAGATCAATATTATTTATAGGATGTTACTATAGACCTAAGAAAACATTTCTAGCTTTTTAAAAATAGATAAAGCTATATTGATTTACAAAACGTAAGGTATTAGGCTGCTCAGATACACAGAACTGTCATGTAAAAGATCTAGGTCAAGAAACACCAATAAAACTCTCATTCATCTCATTAGCTGAGGAGAACAGTGAAAGGTTAAGCAAGGTTAAAGTGGTCTGTCTAGCATCTAATATTCCTGCAGGATGACAAGTTGTTCTCCATGGCCAAGCGGAATGACCCTCTCTGACAGTCCAGGGAAGGCTGTGCACTCTCTGGGCCGAGGGGCTGCAGCAGGGAGGCACAGCAGCCTCTCGCCCCCATCACACCCCATCCCCAGCCACGGCTGAGTGCTGAGCCCAGGCTAATGACACTGCCACCTTGTACGCTCTCAGAGCTAGAGAATTAGATCCATAGGACATTTGATCCAAACCTGCAAACCACACATGGAAATGATATGACACCAGGAGAGAAGATAAGCCACCTTCCTCACCCCATTCTCTCTGCTGTGGATCTCCATGGGGAGGAGGAGCAGTGCAAGAGTGTTTCTGAAGATCAGACATAGTGGGATCCAGCCAGGAATTATAAACAAAAATGTATGTGACCAACAGCTGCTGTGTGGAATCTCTTCCTGTGTACCAAGAAATTGAGCAAAGATCCATCTAATAGGCAGGAAATGCTAAAAGTAAACTGCAGTAGCTTCCATAGAATAGAAGAATTCAGGATTTGGTTTCTATTCTATCAAACAGTAAGGATTATATTTATTGAACCTGACTGTAATACATTTCATTCACAAGAACTGATATTAGCAAAACCACCTCGATATTAAAACATTAGTGCATTTTTACGTGATACTGTTTAAAGTGAGTAGACTTTGGATACTGTAATATGAAGAACGAAAGATGCAGTACTGTAATATGAAGGATGACAATAATTAACATGGATGAAGTGCTGGTGGAAACAGCAGAAATTCAACAAAGATCAAGTTCCAGTGTAAGGGAGTATGAAGGAAAGAGAAAGACAAATGAGGACTGTACAAATGAATATATAATAAATATAATATATACTAATAATAGTTGAGTAGCACCAGCTAGGTGGGAAGAGGCAAAGGACAACAGGAAGATTGGCCTAAAATCAGACATATTCTGCCCTGACTATGGCAAAGACCAAAGCTGCTCAGAGGGAAGAAATCTCAATGGAGATTCATGAGCTGCTCATTCTTATTATTTTGCAGAAGTATTTCTACTCCTGCACAAGCCCTGAGGCCCATTCACATTTCCTGAATGTCCTAGAAGAAAAAATCTAGCTTTGAAATGGGAAGAGCTAGATAAAAGCGGTGGTTTACAATTTTCTGAAGGAGGAGGTGGGCTGTATGAAGAGAGGCCTCACAACACTGCTACCACACCATGTTGTTCCCAGATCTGTGAACTCACCTTTTCCAAGAATCTCCTGACAATTTCAAAGTATCACTTATGTCCCAACCCATCATGTTTCAGGTTTTGATTTCAAAACTGATCAAAATTTTTGATCTTCACATTGGATTACCATCCTAATAAAAAATTCTGGATGAGTTTCTTTATAGCCCAGAGAGGAAAAGACAGATGAGAGGAGGGTCAATATTGAATTGTTTGGGTTTACTCCATGCTAACATATGCACCTATTTTTCTGAAACAGAGTTCAGTTGGTCAGGATATAAACCACTGTCACTACTGGCAAAACCTGAGCTCCCTCATTCACTAACTTCTATAGCTGCAGAATTTATAGGATTGATTACAGACAGCATTTGAGTTGATGATATTTTAATTGAAAATGTTCAGTTGCATTGAGGATTTGCTACTATCAGCCTTTCAGATGACAAGAGATGCCGAGGTTGATGGAGCTACCAATGCAACCAACTTTTAAGCAGGGTTTTGACTGTGAGGGTTATCATTATGGGAACCTTTCAAGTTCCTGCTCTGCACTGGCAGAAAGTAAAAAGCACTATTGTGTTATGTATTCTGTTCAAGTTTCTCACTCGGAAAGAGTTATGATTGTCATCCTTGGCCAGGTTTAAATTGACGTTTTTATCACAACATTCCTGGCATAGTACTGCAAGTTACTTGCTTGTGAGTAGTTATCAGCTTGCAAAAATTTAAAAGGCAGTTGGCTGATTAAAATTATATGCCAAGAGCTATGCAAGACAACAAATAACAAAAAGCAGCCAAAGACAGCAAGGATGCTTTAAAATAAATTTAGAAAACCTTTACAGAGATAGGAAAATGATACATGCAAAAGTTACAAATTGCACACCTTCATTCAATATTTAATAATCAAAAAGCTAATAATTAAAACTGGGAGAGTTAGGTCAGTCAAGTTTTACAGCTGAGCGCACTCCCTGAGCATGCCCAAATCAACACTTACGAGATTAATTTATAAGCTCTTCAAAGTCTGAATCTCCAAGGTTTATGCTGTCTGTGCATTGTTTGCATAATGCAGTTTTGTACTACTAAAGCACTATAAAGGGAATGTTTTCATATTCAGCACAATTCATAGATATCGCACTGTGCTTACGCCTGAGATAGCAGGTATGGTGTCTCGCCTTCTGATTATCTATGAAGCAAATGTAGAAACATAGATGTTTTGGGAGAGAGTGTATCCTTAGTGAAATTAATTCCCCAATGGTTTTATTAAAGTCTGCAAATTGCATTATTTTCCCATCATATTTGAAATATTGCACTTCCTTAATGCTTACTCTAACCCATGGCATGCCATCTTCCCTGGGGTGTCTAGACATGGTGTCTTAGATTTATGTGTATGATCTCAGTGTGTTACAACATCACTCCTGACTAATGCATTATTACAATACTTACATATATTCCCAAGTGTCACTGTTTTGATTAAAAAATCACCAATCTGCATATGCACACCATCTGTGCTTCAGAGAAGCAAAACATGCAGGATAACATTTGCCTTACTCAAAAGGAAATTCAGGTACTATGAAAAAAACAAATGGGAACCTTTTTTTTATGTTTTGTTTTGTAAAATAACAAAGAAAATGACTACTGTTTCTGTAAAACAACAGTCCAGGCCTCTGACACTTTAAAACATAAGCTTTTTCTTCTCTACACAGCAAGATTTACCTTTAGTAAGAACATGCAAACAATCTGCCCTTTTAGAGATAGCAAACAACATGAGAAGGAAAGGTACTGCTGCAATGAATTTTAAAAATCTCAGCTCAGAACAGGAGAGTTTTTGGCAGAAGAGAATGTAGTCAGCAGCGAGTCCTTTCTCAGCTGAAAGCTGCAAGAGTGGTTGTAAAAGATGAATGAGGCCCTTGCTTACTGGGGTGAAATGCTTTTAAAGGACAAGAATCTGCTTATCTTTGATTGATTGCTCAGTCTGATACTTTCCTTTATAAAGTTTATTGACTACAAGCCCATAAATCAAAGAAAAACAAATCACAGGTTCAATTTGGGGGGCATTGACATCCTGCCATCTTGCAGCAATAGCTTAGAAGTCACAGGGCAGGAAGGAGAAGGGATATGGGGGATTCGTGGAGACAAAAGTATCTATTGCAGATAAACTATTATTTAAAATGTTGCCAAACAATTATTCATTTGTGCCTTATCACATCTTGAAGTCAAAGGAAAAAATGCTGACAACCAAGCTACCTAGGTTATTATTTTGAAGTCCTTAAAGGCAGAATATACAATTAACAGACATAATTCTCACTGTGCTGCTGCATTTCTCTCTGGTTCTGTGAGATTACAGTCACATACCCACACAGCCCTCACCTGCTGTAAGAACATTACATTTACAATTTAAACTATCAAAGCAAGAATCAGATTCCTTTCAGGGGGGTTTGAGGGCTTGGGAAACTCAAAATCTGTGCACTGTAACATCCTATACATAAGGAAAGCACTAGCCATAGATCTTTCTCATATGGGGCATACGGGATAATATGACAGCATGATAATACAGATTAATTTGTGCCATTGACCTTGACATATTATTCTATTGTGTATTCTTTTAAAGTCAGCACTCGGGTCACTAGAACATCTGGTGTTTAACAAAAAAATCCCATTCTGAAGTGCTAAATGTGTTGAAACAAATGGTACTGTACTATCATTATACAGTGCAACCTCTCTGCTACGGGTCTAATTTCACGGCTACCCTGACTGAACCACATTATTATTAGGGGTTTTGTAATTCACATCTTGCCACAGCACAAAAAATACCTAATTATCAAAAGTAGCCTTTTAAAAGCTGGGTTGTGTTCCTTGTACCAACTGTCGTTTTCTCGCCATGTTATCCTTGGAGACATCTGGAAGGGCTAAGCTTATGCAGTGCTGAACATCATGGCCTCGACCCAGCAGAGCACTTCAGCATGCACATATATGTGTATACACAGCCCTTATATTTCAGCAAGACATGCTTTTAGGCTATGCATGTACTAGCTGAATGTATGGGCTGGGTTCACCAGATCTTTTGGATATTGCTCAGTGCTCGGTATTGTGCCTGCCCCACCTCACACCCCATTACATTCAGCTTGTGCTTGAATCTGTCCTCGTGCTCACCTCTGGGAAAAGCTGATGCAGCCTTTTACAAGGAGGCTGAAGATCTGAGAGATGTTTGGTAGCAAAGAGTGGCAGCTTTGTTTCACAGGAGTATTTACATGGTGTTTAACATGAAAAAAAAAGCAAAGGGTGATGACTCTGCCCAGCCTCATCATCCCTCTGACACCTCTGCCACCCCCTCGCCTCTCTACCACCACCCTGCCAGCTCTGCTTCCTGCAGAGATTCTCCACGTAAGCAAACATAAAGGCTATTTTTGTAGGATCCCTGGGAATCCCACAAAGCTTCCATGGGAAGGATTAAGCATTTGCAGGGGTCTGATGACCTTTACCTGACCTGCAGCAGATTGCAACATCAATTAGCATTTCAGCTTTCCCTATTAGTAAGGATACACACAACCCAGGCTGGGCTCTTCCAACTGTGCTGTGTTTGTGCTGTGAGTCACGGTGGGCTGATTCTCCCCCGCTTCACAAATCTGCAAATTTATGTCCCAGCAAAACAAGTATAAAATGCTACTACTCTACTTTTTCACCTAATTTTCCCTCGCTCTGCAAGCATGGGCAGAAAGGAAACACACTAGTAGCTGAGTACTATGCATTTGACCATACCAATATTTTTTTAATAAGATGAAAAAAATCCTCACTATCAAAAGCATGGAAAATTGCTATAGGCATTTGTGAACTAAAACATGTCTCAATGCCCGACAAAGGACCAATATCTTCAGCTGTGAAGAGAAAGGAACCCAGCAAAGGCAAGCATGCAGGCGTATTTATAAAGAGCAAGGGATGTGCATGCTGAGCCAAGCAAAGACAGGGCAACAGGAAGAGGCTCAAGGTCATTCAACACGGGAAAGTAACAGCCCAGAAAATGCCTTTGACTCACAGCAGGGCTGGAGAAGGAGGAGAAGGTAACCATTATGCTGTGGCTTGAACCAAGGTGAAATAATTTCCAGTTGTTTTAAATGAGATTTGTGCCATGAGGTCCCAGCTGATCTCCATGACAAGTTCATATATGTTTATTTAAAAAAAGAAAAAATATTTAAAAACCCAAACATGACACCACTGAATGAGAAGACAACATTAAGCAATCAGTTGCCAAAGACCTAATCTCAATAACTCCTAAGATTTCAGCTATCAGTCTGTAGCTGGCAGCTACGTGAGAACTGAGTACAATGAGAAATCTTTTAAATATTATTTTTTCAGGCCATCTTCCTGATCTTTTATACTTGTTTGTTCTGCTGTTTCTTAGAAGTTACAACTGCTGAAGGAAGTAGAGAAAATCCAGAAAAAAAAAAATAACCTGCTCTCCTATGCAGCTTCATGCCGCTGGGTCAGTGATTAACAAAGACAAGGTCCTGCTGCAGGGAAGCTAAATGGAGTTCATTATGGACATGAAAGTTAGCAGGGCCAAAAAGGTGAGACCATAGGAAAGAGGATGAAATAAGAGACTAACAAGTGTGGATTTTACTTCCTCGGTGCAATAAGGACAGCTTTTAACTACCAACTACTCTAAAAGAAAAATCTATCTGCACAACAGTTTCTTTAAGACAGGTATTGTTCTATATACTACAATCACATTGTTTTGCATATACTCAGGAAAATTAAAATGTATTACTCAAAAAATTGTTTGTTCTGCAATGAGAAATCTTTGATTTGTGGACTGAAAATTTGGGTTTGCCTTTTTTCCTGGAAAAGATAAGAAAATGGAAGCATTTAAGTGGAGTAGAATGATGTCACTAAACCTGGATGGGGACATTTACCTCAAACCTCCATAAATCTATGAGTTTGTCATCCATGCTCATTGGTTGAATGTTTGGGAAATGTCAGTGCTTCCTGGGAGTCCTTCCTGGCAGCAGCACACTCTCTGGAGTAGGATACTACAGAGAGTTTGCTCCTGTGACACTGGCAGAGCCTGGAGCAGCAACCAGTGGACACTGGGATATGAGTGGATTTTCTTGGCCCTGAAGTCTGCAAGTGATATCCTGTGTCTCACTCACAGATAATTTCTGGCCACACACTGCAGTACTGGGTACCTGGGCAACACTAAAAGGATCAGCTCTCACAGGGTGTCGTGTTTTCTCCCCAGAACTGTCAGTGAGTAATCTCTCTTTCAGTACTTCTGGTTTAGGACATTTCCACTTTGATGGCACTAACCCCATTGTCATTAGAGAACCTGAAGCTTTCTGCTACACCTGGCAATGTCCTGCATGACCAAAGAGTCCAGCTGGCTTTTTCACAACCCTCCCACAGAGATGTCTCAGTAGGCAGCAGCCAAGTGGTGACATGAGGCATTGGCTACTACAGAGGTTGCTTAGAAGTGGGGTTCACGTGCAAAAGGCATACGTGATGGTAAGGCTAGGAAATGAAGTACATCTCAAAATATGTTATCTAATTAACCTCAAAAAACCAGGCCAAAAGGTGTTATGAAAAGTAACAAACCAAAATCTAAGTGAACCTTCAATTCATAATAGATCAGAGGCTCTTAAAGAGGAGTGTGTAGGCAAATATCCTGGAGAGAACAAAAATCCAGTAACTTCAACATGTAACTAAAAGTTTCAGGGAAACCAGAGGATGAAATATGTTTTGAGGTTCTTGGTTCCAGGATTGTCTGACACCTAGAACTCTGCAAAGAAAAAGAAAACTGGATAAACAGCTGATGAATAGTAATATATTACTTGTTTCCTGTAAATAACCATGTCAAGGATCTCTGCAGAGATTAGCTCTTCCAATAATCCCACCTGTATACCAACATCTTTATTTCTTTTGTCCTTAATGTTTTAGTGTGATATAAATTACTCTTTTGAATTATTAATTTTAATTCCACTTATGCAGGGAGTGGACTTCAGACCTTTTTTGAGATATTTAGGAGATGATCTGTTGTCTGAGCAACCCTTAGAATAGGCAGCAAAAGTCAGATGTAAGAGTAAATTAATGTGGCATCAACTTGCTTCCAACAGCTTTTTAATGGAAATTAATTCAATAAGCATCACATCCAAAGAGGGGGAAAATGTCCCCATTTGCACTGTTGTGCAAAACGAACTTCAAAATAAAGCAAGAGGGACACAAAGAGCTACTTATCATGAGCCTCCCTAAACAACTGCAGTCTCAGCAAAGAAGACAGGGATGAAATAATGCACATCTGAGTATAGTAGGCAAGAATAAAAAGGAGTCAATGGGAAAAAAATGTAAACTTTTAGAAATCATTAAGAATTTTGATTAAGCTTCCTAGGACTTTAGAGCCACATTGGGGCTGGTACAGCCAGCACCCAGTAGTGCTCTGTGATTTAAAATTCTTAAGTATTTGGGTGAAAATCTGTCTTGTAATAGCAAAGAAAACCCTAAACAAAACCAAAAAAAACCCCAAACAATACTGAAATAATAGCAAAGTAACTACCATACTGGCACATGGTGATAATCATTTTAAGAATATTGCAAAACCAGGTAATATCTTGAATATATCATACTTTTAACTTTGCTACCCACTGTTACATGCTCTCAGACTTGAAAAGAAAATGAAGAATCTATTTTGTTATTTTGCTCATATAATAATAGTTATAAAAATAGAATAACTGTCAGTATTATGAATTAATATCACACAAGTACAGAGGCTCAAATAAGTGGTTTAGACCATAAGCAAGGGAGCAAGAACACAAAGCTTATGCTTTGACCTGGGAAAGGATACCCACATGTCTACTGCAGAAAAATGCTTACCTAAAATGAAATTTATATTTAATGATTCTCTGTGCTTTTAAAAGCTGTATTTTGTTTTGTTCTATGTGGAGACAGTTTTTGATATTTAACTATTACACACTAGCTACAAAAGCTGATGCTCAAGATAAAAATCTACAGCTTTTAGTACATGCTTTCAAGGTTTTTTTTTTCTTTCCCCTCCTTTTTTTTTTTCTTTCTTTTTTTTTTTTTAAAGAACCTCTGAAAGTCTAAATGATGACATGTTTCAAGTAGCTGCTCCTTCCCTGGAGTTGAACAAAATTGAAAAGATCAAAGTTAGTGCAATCTTGTTCAAAGGTGAAGAGGTGAAATCTTATGTGTGCTGGAGGATCAGAGCAAAGAGAAATGTACAATGCTTAGTGTGAGAGACCTGAAGCCCACTTTCATCAAGGTACCTCATTTTCATCTGAATTCAGAATGTATCTCATTTAATGGTAAAATAAGGAACAGCATAGGATCATCTTGGTTACAAAGAAGAGAAGCCATTGCTCAACACTGAATAGTAAACATCAGCAAGGTGAAAATTGTCAAATTTTTTTAGAATTACTAAGTTCACCACATTAAATTTATATTCCTTCTTTAAGTAACATTTACATAATTGAGTAAGATGAAGCCATTACACCCACGATGTTTCAAGAATCATAACGTTGTTGATAGTTGAGTTTCTTGAAAAAACACCGTGATTCGAAGAGGACTGCAGAGAGGGACATCTAAAAAGGGTATGTTTTTCTCCATAAAATCTTCATGTGACTGATGTGCCCTGACATAATGTATCACAATGAAATACAGCTGCCAAAAAAGAACTTCAAATTAAGCCCTTTTCTAGAGAAAGAAAAAAAAAGGTGATAAGAAAATAGGTACCTTTTCAGCAAAAGCTTTTAAAGCTTTAAAAGCACTGCAAGTGAAAAAGTTCTCTCAATTTTGTGTAAGTAACTAGAAGCTAAATGGGGGGGAAAGGGTATGCAAAATAATGCCCCAGCCTCTCCAGTGAGAACTGGAGACATCCTCAACACAAGACACTGTCAGAGAGGAAGAAAAGAGGATTTTAATGTCCTTGTCCTACCTTGTCATTTTCAAACATATGGAAGATCCACTTTCAAATTACTGAGAAATGGGCTACATTATGCTAATAATGCTAGTCTAAGAATGTTTTAGCATAAACATGGACTTAGACATGGCAAAATGGCCACATTCAGAAGCTGAACCGAGTCACATTTCAATTGTTTCTTTTTGACTATGTAGAGTTTCTTTTGCATATGTCCCTGCATTGTTGCTATAATTCTCAAATTTCCAGAAGCAATTTGCTGTCCAAAAGCAATAAGCATTATGTATATATTGTCTATTACAGGTCGAACCTGAAAATCAGGCCTTCTCAGGAGTACTATAAAAGACTCTCATATGCAGCCCTGACAGGAGCCATCCAAGAGAGACAAAAGCCCCTTTGTAAAGAATTCACCAAGCACATTCACACCCAAATTCCCACCTTTGTTCTCTTTCAACCTCAACCCTCACAGAAAATCTGCTAACAAAAGTGTTGTCTTGCAGTGGTAGCTCCAGAAAATGAACTGCTGGAAGCAGAGCACGTGCAGATGCTGGGGTTTGCAGACTGAGCATGAACTGGAGTTCAGGGACAGAACAGAGACAGAGGTTACAAGACACACAAAGGGAATTTAAGAAAACAGGCTACCTCCAGCATAATAAATGTGCATGATTAGATTGGTGAACCTGTCACCTGCATGACTAGATTGCAGGTGAGCCTGTCACCAAATTACTGCCTTATATCAGGTCAGGAATTATGCCATTCAAACCTCAATACCTCCCAGATTAGACCATTTCTAATGGTTCTCCTCTTGGCTACATAAACATAAACATCCACCTCCATCTATCACAAAGTATGATCTAGAACATACATAAGCAGGTCCCAAAGGCTTGACACAACATACTGGTTCACATGTGCTAGCACAGAGCGAAGGGGAGAGAAATGAAGCTCTCATCATTACTTTTCTGTATTTCAGGCCACCATTTCTTATTTTATGTTTGGGGTGCAGAAAGAATTGATCTATTGTCCTCCATCCATTGCCAGACTCCTGCAAGTAATCTGAGGAGATAACTGTGAAAGTGCTGCATGTAGACTAAATCTCTTGATGTCAGGGAACCTCTGCATGTTTCATAAGCATAAAATATATATCACTGCAGCATGCAGTGGCTGACTTGCAAACAGAGATGTGCCAGCTGTGTGTCTTTATGCTTGAATTTGCTGTTGCATTTTGGTAGTGTAGACAGCTCTATTTGGTGCTTTGAAAGTGCTGAGCTGCTGGGATTTCAGACTTCTGAAGTCCTCCACAGAACCGACTTCGGGTATTTCTTTAACCAAGCACTTCCACAGTGTTCAGGTGTTTCCAGCAAATGTCCAAAGCTCCCCTACACATCAGAGCTTTACATAAGTCATGAAGAACATGTTGCAAGCATGAGGAAGGGTTTTAGTCGCTGAAGACCATGCTGTCAGTGGTGTGTTCTGAGACACAGCCTCTGGTTCCTATACAGCTGTGCCATCCCTCTGCACGACAGAAAACACAGTCACCATTGGGGTACTGGCGACAGTCTCACAAGGTGGGGTGATAGATCAGATGTATCGGACTGTTATTGTTCCTGTCTGTATTTGTATTTGTTATGGACTATAAACCCTGATGATCCCGTGAAGGGTTGTGACCATGAATCCCAATTGGCTGAGCAGTGCTATTTCATGGAGGGACGAGTCCGGCAGTAATGAATTCAGTCAACATAATGATTTCGGTTTCACTGCACTGCTCTGCTTCCTGGGAATCTACAGAAGATGAGTGACTGTGTCACAATCGTAAATTCAGACACACACAATGCTGGAACTTCTTATGGAGCTTTAAGTCCCTGTGAAATGTCAGACTAATAAATATGATGATCATAGTTGCTATTTGGCAAAAATATTAATTAACCTGGAAAAGTTAATAAAAATATATTCCCCAAACTTATGCAGCAGAAAAAATATTTTTTCTTATTCATGGTTATATGAATGCAAAATGCCATGGGTTCTTCATCTTTAATACCTAAGGGATTTTTAAGCATATTGCTTCCATAAAACTTGGTTCATCAGTACAGTACACAGCCCAGATATGCATATTTAATTACTCTGAAAGTAATTTACTTGTACAGATGGTAGTATTAGAAGGTCTTACTTCTATTTAAATTACTTCTATTTGAAAAATAATGTTATTTTGCTATGAATCTTGAGTGAAGAATTCACTCTTATCACAGATGAATAATACTTGACAATTGTAATTAATCTGTGACTAATCTAATACTGCCCGGATAAAGATTTTCATTTCAGTTTTACAAATCAAAGCATCCTTTTTCCAGAAGGTTGATCTAGTAGTATTTTATATCCAAACCTGCTTACTCAGGGGGGACGCCTGTCTGCTCTTGGGACACATGAATAAAAAGCCACAGAAGAATCTCAGGACACCCCTGAGACTTCCCAAGGCAAAGAGATGTTACAAAATTGTTTTCATCTTTCTGTAAGACTAAGCAGGGATTAAAGCAAAAGGGTGCACTTCAGGAAAATACCAACCAGGCATGAGATTTCAGGAAAACAGTGACTCAATGTGCATGTGCAGAGTTTGGGAGAAGCTTTAATGGGCAAGGATCCAAAATATTCTGGGCAGGGAGCTCTCCCAGCAGTGCAGGCAGCAGGGCCATGAGGGTTGCCCACCCCTTCGCCGTTGCCATCCCCCACCCACGCCATCCAAATAACAGCAATTCCCAGGAGCAAGCATGCAGCAGAGGCAGGGAAGGCTAGCAGCATATTGCATTAACTCTTACATGCTTCCTGGGAAAACCTGTCTGCTCCCTCAAGGGAGACTGTTCTCTTGTACAGCACTGTAAAAGGTCTACATGTGTTTGTTAGACTTTCTTCAGTGAACCCCCATCTTTATTCAAGCAGTGGCTCCCTCGAAGGGGGCTGATGTGGTTGCTATGGTAAGCATTCATGTTTTATTGAAGACTAAATGGCCAGAACCCACATAAAGCACTCCCAAGTGGCCCTAAAATGTGCTCTGCCTTTCCTTTCTTCCACCTCTCTCTTCAGGACAAAATTTTGACAGCTGATCTGATTTTGAGGGTCTACCCAGAATTGGGTGCTTTATCCCCTCTATCTATGTAACTTTAACGTCGTGGTCTGGATTTAATGCAGCAAACCCTGTGGACCTGCTTCAGAGAGCTGGAAAGCACCTGAATTTCCCAGAGAGTTTTGGGAGAACTGGAGATGATGGGTGAGCCGAGCCAATGACTGACAGAAGACTGACAGAACCACATGTTTTTGTCTCTTTAAAATTAGGAGGGGGGAAGAGGGGGAGGAAGAAGCGGAAACATCATACTGGCTTGACCACAAATGCTGTACAGCCCAAGATGGATTACTTAGACTGGAGTGCAGAGGTTTTACCCAGGCAGGAGGTTTCAACCTGGGTGTTGGAGAAGAGAATAGGAACAGGACATATCACTCCATGAATAAATCTGCTCCTGCTATAGCAAAGGAGCTGTGGTGCTCTGTGTCTGGCATTCAACTCGCAGACTTTTCTTTTTAATTATCCTAATTAGGAAAAAAATTTACCTCCTCTGGCTTTCATATATTTACACTTACACAGAATTTCCAATTGCGTCTTTTTCCCAGGAAATCTAAGTACATTCGCTTTCTCTGAGTTTAAAAAACACCAAGGTCACACCTTTTCAGTTTTGAGTTTTTGTTTTTTCAAACTGTCTGTGGTTGTTGCATCTCCAAGCAGGTACCCAGTGTTCACATTTTCCTACCCACTGCTTCAGACTCCAGCTGCCAGAGCTGCCCCGAGCTGCGCCCGCAGACCTGCACCCTTGCATTCCTCTGCAAGAAATGCTTGGGACAGGGAAGTGCTCCTGGGCTTCTCATCCCTAACCCTTCTGCAATGCTTTTCTCCAAGGGATTTCTCACTAAGTGTTCTTTCTTCAAGGGAATGGGATCCCTACTTGTCCTCACCCTGTCCTAGTCAGGGTGACCCCACAGACTCCCCATCACACGCACCCCATCCCCATCCCACTCCTCCAGCCACACTGGAAGTAACCCTTCAAAGACCCAGGGCGGCCACGTGCAAAAGCCAGGGGCTCAGCAGTGGATCAGTGTGTGCCTGCTTAGCAGGTGATGGTGAACTAGCTGGGGAGGGCAAGGGTAGCCCAGGTCCATAGCCGGAGGGGGCAGGTGGGGAGGCACAGGTTGCAAGTAGTAGTTCTGTAGAAGTATAGGAATAAGGTGTAGAAGTATAGGTGGTGAGTCAGGAATTTGGAGAAGAGGGGGAGTAAATAGATGCAAACTGTAGGATGGCTGTGGCTGAGCTGATCTTAATTACAGTATTTCTCAGTTTAAGTATGCCATTTTAAAGCATGGAAATTCAAGGCTCCAGTTTGTATTTTATGACACAGAGCCAAAAGCCCAAAACAGAAGAAGCATCTTAACAGTTCTGTCCCTTATTTTCATACAAATTCACACACTTGTAGTCATACGCATATAAAGTCAGCCTGAAACACAAGATCCATGGTAAGTTTTTCAACAAAATAATCCTTTAGACACTGATAAATCAAGCAACAATGACACTGGGATATCATAGCATCACTAAAAATGTCACCACAGTTAACAAGCCTGCTTGCTTCAACAAAAAATATTGGTGAATAATCATCCTTCAGTTAGCAATGCTAAAAAAAAAAAAACATGTCTGGTGTTCCTTGCCTAAAAATGATGGGAGTGGAAACATTGTTTTCTTGCCAGGTTATTTTCATTTCAGGAAGAGAAATAACCAGGGGAAACATGGAGAGGAGAATAAATAACAAGAAGCAGTACGAGAGGAAGAAATCCTTCATAACTATGCTGTTGCCTCTGCCTTTCTCACGATCAGATTCCTCTCCTGTACCACACTGTGCCAAACCACTCACACGCCAGGCATCCTCCAGACAAATCAACACAGTGGCACTCGGATTCGAGCATACATCAGAGGCACAGAGGAGGTGTTTGATATTGTATTTATGAACAAATCGGAGACAAGAGCTTGGTAGGGGGTTTTTTTTGGAGGAGGAGGAATAAAGAAAATAAGATTGGATGCCAGCTTGGGAGGAAAAATATCTCATTATCTTTTTAAAATTCATGTTAACCACAGACTCGGTTCAGCTTCATCCTCTAAGTGATAAATTAAAACAACACACACACAATCTGTAGATTTGTTCCTTTACCCATCACTAGGAAAATACAATATGAAAGACTGCCTGCACTAATCCAGGCTCCTACATCTGTCCTGATGCTGCACACTGGGCCAGAGGGACTCAACTGGGGCACTGTGCTGCCTGCAGCACACAGAGGGA
Organism: Vireo altiloquus; assembly: GCA_013396875.1. Lineage (NCBI taxonomy): Eukaryota > Metazoa > Chordata > Aves > Passeriformes > Vireonidae > Vireo > Vireo altiloquus. The sequence continues at coordinate 502,800 of VZRF01012999.1, read as the reverse complement.
GCCCCAGGTGCCACCAGGCAAGCATGGCCAAGCACCATCATCCCAGCCAAGCACAGAACTCCTCCCTAACATGGAAAAAACCTCCATTTTGGGCAATCTCACCATGGTAATTTCTTATTTTACTTCGCAAAGAAAAACCAACTGATTATGTCCACAAGCCACCAGGTGTGACTACAAGCTATAACCTCTCAGTTGCCTGGCAACTTCCCTGAAACCAACCCACAAAGACTTTACTTTTTTTCAAAATCATTGCTGATGAATACAAAACCTTTTTCCAAACTAGGTTGACGAAAACAGCTCTTCAGTTTTCTCATCAATAAACATCTGCTCAACAGGAGGTAACCGAGAAAGGATGTGTAAAGAGCCCAATATCACAAGCTGACAAAGAGAGATCAAAGGTTCAAGTTCTAGACCCAACAACAGAATTCACCTACTGCATGTTCAGCCTCTTCTCACAAAAGTTATCAGCACAATTGTGTTCTACTGGTGAAAAGAGGATGTCAGGCCAAAAACTTGATTGTTTCCCTTACCTTTTAAGAAGTAGAAGTAATCCCTGTTCATAGGCAGGGCCTTGCACCCAGCTTGCTCCTGTCTGTAAAGTCTCCCCTGTAAACACTTCTTTTTCTTCTATTTTTCCTCCTCTAAAATAGAAAAACCAGGTATGGCAACCATTAATCAAACAAGTAATAAACTTAATGTCAGCCAAGGGAGAAGAGAGAAGCTGAGGAGAGACAGAAAAGACACTCCAGCACATCTCCAGTGGAATAAATGAGACTTTTCTGCAACTGAACTATAGCTCATACAAGATCCACACAAATAATGAAAATTGTCACATTTCAAATATTCCACTGGTAAAGGACTTTGGTCAATAGGTCATCAGGCACATAAAGTATTAATATTTGCATACATGTTGTCGTGCATATCAGGGACAGAAGGTTTTATGTTAAGATGGGTGTGTGGGAGAGCTCCAGAGGTGGAAGGAACACCTCCAGCCAGCCCTTTGTAGCTTTTGTTTCCCAGCCTACACCCTTACAGGAACTGAGAGCTTGAAACAAAACCAGAGCCTCCTGCTAGGGTAAAGAGTATCTGAAATGCAAACACCTTCCTATGCCAGACTGTGAAGAACATGACTAACAGACACTCTCCTTACAAGAGAAAACAATGCCCCAAATACATCTTTTCCCAAGTAAAGGCTGACCTTTCAACTTCAGAGGTTGGCTGTGTGGTTTTAGGGGATTTAAGGCCTGGATGGACTTAAACATGGACAATGAAACAAAACTGACTGGCTTCTCACATCAGATCACCACTAGAGTGGGACACATCCTTTAGAAAGATAAAAAGTTTTGATAGGTATTCCACCAGTCTCAAAAGGAATCCTTTCCAGTGCCTAACTACCTTCACTCTCAGAAATGTGTAATCTACTCAAGTTGTCATTTTCCTGGTTTTAATCTTAATTATTTAGGGAGTTGTTATACATTTTTGCTTCATCCTCAGCCATATTACATTTCTTCAGGTAATGGGCATATTCACTATATCTAGGTATTTATACATCCAGTTCCTTGCTGTTAGTTTATCATACTTTTTACTACAGATTCAAGTATGTTCTATCTAGCCTTCTCAGAGGAAAAACAAAAGCCTCTATTTTTCGGGGGGGGAGGGAGGGCTTAGTTAAAAAAACTCACTCAAACTCCAATACCATCAGTGATATGAAAATGCATCATTAGATAAAAGATTTTTTTCCCCTCGTGTTCCTTGAATGAGTAAAAGTGCTTATAGCAAGAGAAGGATGCAAATTCCAGGAGAAGTAAATGGTTGTGTGGTTCAGGGAATGGATGCATGTGGGTATGTGTGCAGAGGGGAGGCACTTGGGAGTGTGTTTGCCTTGTCTGTGTATATATGGACTTTTTGAATGTCATAGCACCATGGGCAAACTGTACAAGCCCTAAACAAACTTTGAAAGCTTAAAATGCAGTAAATTATGGGGTTTGTAAAAACAGAAAATAATCACTAATGGTAACTAAGATTGATTTTATATTTGAATTGAGTGCTCTGCCCCAAAACAAGTTTTCACTAAAACAAATCGCCTGATGTTCATTGGATTATTTATTGCACCTTTATCTATATTTCAGATGCCTGCATAAAAAATGAGTTATTATTTTTAGGTCTTATAAATATATAAATGAAATCATGAATTGCACATAGGTCTGTATGCAGCATGTCTCTGTGGCACTCACCATTTTTCTTGAACAAAATGTCTGTAAAATACCTAGCCTGAGACCACTTTTGCTGGCTAAAAAATAATCAGTTGCAGAAAGCTCAAACTTCTGTCAACTGTATGAAATGAGAAGGCAGAAGGCTATGCCCCTCAGTATTTTGATTACATGGATCGAGAAAACAAATTTCAAGAATTAATGGTGCAAATTTTTAAATATGCCAGAGCATGGTAATTCTAAGCACTGTTACAAGTTACAGCAAGGGAAAGGTGTTGCTTTCAGATTTGGAAATGCCTACTGCAGTCTAACCTCTTTGTCAACATGTTTGCAGTTTGCAACATCCATTTCTAAGTGAATTACCTTATGAAGGAAACCAAAAGGCAGAAAACTAAAGAAATAGGGGTCAAATTCCTTCTGTGAGATCTACCTTGTAAAATTATCCAGAATGTAATAATACCATGTTATTGACTTAAGCACAGTTCCCTGTGACATGCTGCAGCTGACCTGTAATTTTTATCCTACATGTTGCCAGCACTATTAAAATGACACTTGTGAATGTAAATTAAGCTCACAAAGGGGACAGATTGTATGATTCTGGTTTCTCTCAGATGCCTGTAGGCTATCACAGGTTCCATATGTGAAGTAATTATGTTCACTGAAGGAAAGAATAAATGCTGTCAAATTGTGTACTGAGAGAGAAAGCAGCTATTATATTGCAGTAGTCACTGGAGCATTGCCTTAGAAAGTGAAAAGATGTATAAGAAAATAATAAAAAAGAAAAACTGGAGCAGAGCTATATTAAATATAACCTTTAAATGAGTATCTGCTTTTGAATACATATTACACAAAGCTAATATTTCACAAATAAAAGCATTTTACCATTTTAATCACATTTTCTTTCTCACATCTAGAGGGCACAGGGCTCAACATTTATTGGAGGGGTAAAGGACAGGTGGAGCATCTTTCAGCTTTCTATGTTTCCTCATGAAGAAGAGCCCTCCAAGGCCACAGAGGTGCTGTCCTCACGTCCTTCCCCACCACAAACCCCCTCCTGTGGGAGCTGTGCAGTTACCAGCCCTCCTCCCCAGCAGGCAGAGGTGTCCCAGCCTATCCATCTCTCATGGCCAGCTCCAAACCTCTGCCTTCTGCGGGCCCTGAGCGAGGGCACTAAGGCTGGCAGGAGCACTTCTGAAGACACCCTCTTGCTCTGCAGCACCAAACCTGGGCTGCACAGGCTGCAGCAGGCTTGGACACAGTGAGGCTGCAATCATGGAAGCCAACAGAGCTGCTAAAAGGAAAGGCAACGTTTCCATCACCTCCACAGCTGCAGTGTGGTCCTGCTCTCCTGCGCCTGGGGGAGGTGAGCCTATATTTAGACCGGTGAGGTCATCAGTGAACCAGCACAAGAGGGGAGAGGATACTAAGCTGGGAGAAAAAAAAACACTTTTAAAGCCTTTCAGTTAGAGGGAGCCAAGGACACCAGAAGCAGGGAAAACTAAGTGCTTGTGTGGGTTTGGATTTTCATCCAGAATTAAACAAAGAAAGAAAGGAAGCTAGGATACTCTGGAAACAGCCCTGAAAAACACAAACAGGAAGGCACATTTTCTTATAAGGGTGTAACTATGGATGTAGAGCTCATGAAGGAGCCCAGAACACTGAAAAAGAGAAGGATGAATGCTTCCATGTGCTTTTACTGTTTACTAGAGTAGCATCACAAAGCTTGGCACTCTGGAGCTTCCCACAGCAAGGGAAAGGAGATATTTCTGCAGTGTCCCACTAGTGCTAGTTCTGGATCACTGCCACCTCAGGCTGAACGGGTTGCAAGAAGTAACCAAGGGTGAAAAACTTTCCAACACAGCTGCCCTCCACCCTGTCCAGCCACCTATGCTGTTGTTACCTGCGTGCCTGTTGCTAACCTGGCTGCCCTAAGAGCAGCACGTGCTCAGGCCAGAACTGGCTGCTGTGCAGTGCCGAGGGGAGGAGAGCTGGCTGGAGATGGCACAGCACAGGTATTACCTACTCAAGCACTGAACCTCTTGTGGGGCCCAGATAGTGGTCTGGGTGTGGCTGAGCTCTGTCTGTGCTCCTCTGATACTCAAAAGCTGTATTTTTTGTTTGTTTGTTTGTTTTTTGAGGTTTCTTAGGATAAAAAATCTGACACTCAACTTTTGCAGTCTCTCCATAGAAGCCATTTTAGAAACTGCATATTGCATTTAGTAGAGCTGTTCAGCACAGAGAAGCACTCACTGCACTGAATGTTGTGCAACTGTCCTTCATTGTTTCTGGGCACACTGGATATACCTCCACTACTGAAGGAAAGGGCTGAAGGTGCCAGGCTGCCCCCAGCACTGCCACCATCAGACACAGCACAGTTCATACCCCTTTACTTAAACTCCCTCAGTATGTTAAAGTATGAGGTTTACATCTGAACTGCCCCATCAAGAACAGGGCCTGGCACACCCTGTCCCTGCTCATCCTCTGCGTGCCCAGGAGCAGGGTAACAGCCTGCCCCAGCCCCGCTCTGCGTCCACCTTGACTGAAAGGGCTCCTAAACCACTTGGGTTTCTCTACACCCAGCACTATGAAGAAAGAAAACATGATCCTTTCTCCTCATTTTGGTCATTGCTTTTCCACTTTCGTTTCACTTTCTCGCCAGCTACCTCACTCATGCCAACACCCTCCTCTGCAGCACCAAACCCTGGCAGCAGCTTCCCCTTGGGGATCCTCAGCAAAACCAACTAACTGCCTCCTTGTTCAAGGCCATCTCAGTAACAAAAGGGCTGCGAGCACAGCCCAGAGAAGCGCCCAGATACAGATATGAATGCAGAGCAAACACTTTCATCCTGTGCAGCAGACGTCCCCCACAGCTCACACCCGTGAGTAGTGGCTAAGAGACAAGAGGAGACCTACCCCAGCAGAGCACAGCCAGGGCACTGGCAGAGGAAGGCCCCAGCCATGCACCAGGGACAGTCACCCCATGGCATGCAGGTGTGCAGAGCCCTGTGCCCACCCCGTGCTGCCATCCTGCAGCACAACCCCCCGAGCCCCCAGGCCTGGGAGACACACACCCTGTGAGAGAATCCCTCCCAGGAGAGTTTTCTGGGGAGGGGGTGCTTGTGCATAAATGAACCATGGCGTTGTGCAGACTATTAATACCAATTGGTCACGGCTGGGTGGGCAGTGCGATGGGCAGACACACAGCCTGCCTGCTTCCAATTAAATGCGGTAGCAATCACACAACACACTACTGTAACTTCTTTCTGAATAAAAAACCCCTTTGAAATCAACTACCATTTCCTAAGCAGCTGAAAACTATTAAACAACTGTTTGCAGGGTAGCTCATGTCATACGTGGGAGGCTGAAATGTAATGTAGAAATGAGAGGGCTTTTTCTAGTTGGCAGCACTGACAGCAACTATAATGTATGACTCTTTCGGATGCAGAAGCAGGGTGAGGATCACCCAGTGCTATTCACTAGAGAAATTGTTCCATACAAAGAGAAGGCAGAATCAAGGATCTCAGGATCATGGCAGGAAGGAGGAGGGGGAAGGAAAAGAAGGAAAAATGTGGTTTGCTTTTGCAGTTTTAATAAGGATTTGTGGGGTAATGTTGTGTAAAGGTAATACAGCTGAATCTTTAATAATAATAACTAGAACCAGTTCTCCATGTTAACTGACCTTTAAATATTATTGTCCCTTTCAGTTTACCAAAAAGACATTTACTTCATGAAAGATGTTATTCAAGTCTGTATAAAGATCCAATAGGCTAAAATATGCTAAACTGACATTTAGAATTATCTCATAACACTTTTTTATGATAACTCGTATTCTTCCCATGTGACTTGAATGTGAGGGTTTGGGTTTGTTTTTTTTCCTCCAAGTATTCTGAAACCATTTCAAATAATAGGCAGATACTGCCTGAACATTCAGGCTGTAATGATATTAGGACCTTTCTCAATAGCTGAGTAATTACTTCCTTATTACGCTCAAGGCAAGTTAAAATCACATGGCCTGCTCAAGATTTAAACCCACATCACACTGGCAAAGGCAGCATTCAGACTGACATTTTACATACCTAACTGCATTTTCTATAATAATGAAAGCATCTATGGTATATTGCCCTGATAATCTGTGAAATCACAACAACTGGGAGCACCAGAAAAAACCCACACATTGTCAGGGAGGGAAAGCCAGTGGAACTCGAGTAAAGGTAGGTGTATTGATTCTGCCTATGTTGCAACCATTTCCCAGGGCCCATTTCAGACACAGCTGTGCACAAGCAGGCCACTGCTTAGGGCAGCACCTTGTCTTGCTGTGCTGGAGGCCTGGCTGCTGCCCCAGGGGCTGCATGTGCAGCCTTGTGCCCTGACACCCCACTTGCTGCCTCAGACCCTCAGCAGACACAGCAGCTCAGCACTCATCCCCTTCCAGCTCTTTGCAGAGCCATGCTCCCAATTTTCCTACACTGGTGAGACAGTTCTGGCCCCCCGGTCCTCCCTCCGCTGCCAAATACTCCAAGCCTATCTCCAAATGTACTGGGCATCATAAACCATGCCTAAGAAAACAAGAAACAAACATTTCTCATTCCCTCTTGCTCCTGTTACTCCTAAGAGGGATAAATTCAAGTTCTGACACTCTTAAACTGGGCAGAAAGCAGGAGTCACCCTGCAAGACACAAGCCATCCTTGAAATTTTTTTAAATCTGCATTTTCTTACCCTGCATTTTCCACCCCAGGGACCTTCCTGCTCCTGGCTACTTCACATTATAGCTCAGCAACGTCAGCATCTGGTGGGAGATGGGTCCTTTTCCCCAGACATCCTTCAGCACCAAGAGGAGGGAAAGCCAGCAGACTGCCAGTGTGCCAAGGACATGGATAAGTAAAGACATGGTAAAGTAACACATGATAATAAACACCATCCAGCAATCCACTCTGGCACTCATGGTTATGGTATATCATAATGCAAGGAAGGATTGGTCATTTATGTGACAAAAGGCTGCTAAATGATTAAAAGGAACACATACACAATCAGCAAAGAATGGAAATGGAAGCTACAACGAAAACCTTTGTCTTGTGAGAATTTTAGTATTTTGTGATTTCAGCAAAAGAAGCAAAGATAGAAGGGACAAATTATATCATGAGAGGAAGAAGGCTAATTTAATAAATAAAATCTGTAGTATCTTCTAAAAACACACTCTAGATACATAGATACAATGTTAATAGGATGTGTTTTGTTGATCTCTTCCGTCATTCACAATATTTTTAACATTCATAATTAAAGGAGACAAACCTAATTTTTAGTTTGATACTGCAGTTCATTTCAATTGGGTTAGCAGCAAAGTATATGAAAATCTAAACAGAAGACTTCAATAAAAAGCTTGAGCTAATCATAACATATCTAGCTCATGTAGGAAACACACATTATTTATCAGTTTTGCATCTTCCAATGAATTAAAAAAATAGTACTATTTCTTTTCTTATTTCAACATTTGTTTAGTGAGTCCTGGTAAATTCTAGGTCAGATATTATACACTAAAAAACAAAAACTAATTATCTTAGAAATCCACAGTGATAAGAAAACTGCACGGAAAATATGTTATATCCAGGCAACAGCAGAAAGTAAGTTTGTATTTAATTTACTGTGGATTGCACAAGTTGGTAAATGTTTTCTGGCAGGTGTCCTTCAAATTCCAAAAATAATGCATCCATTTTATGGCATTATCTCACTTTCTATTATATTTGTTTATATCTTTGCAGTGAAACCATATTGTTATTAAGGTTATCATTATAATAGAAAATTGTATTAGCTTTTAAAAGCCTGTTCTATTTTATGTGTATATAAATAGGAACATTATGATCACGCATGATTCCCATTTGTCCTTGCTATACTCTTGACATTGCTGTAAATGGAAGCAGAGCACAAAGCCCTTACCAGGGCTTAAAATATTGCCCCTTTGATTGGCTGCACAGAAATCGGTTTTGCTTCTATCATGCAAAATCTGACCCTGATGGTTATGTACTCCAAAAGGTACAAATACTGTGTTCTCCTTACCTTTGACCACCAAGGTGGGTCTCTGTGCATCTGTATTTGTACAGTGTGGCAACAGCAAAGCACCCAACATGTGCCAGAGGACTGATTTTTGAGGGTTTTGAAGTGTCCAAGAGCAGTGAGGTGACTAACCCCAGGAAAAACACTGGGGAAAAGCGAGGAGTGCTGTCACCTCCCACTGCTTCCTGAACGGATGAGTGACACCCAAGGCTCTCCAAGTGTGCAAGCTGTGCTATGAGTTCTGAAAGTGCAATGCAGAAACCCACTGTGGGCACTGATGTGCCTCTCCAGGAACAGGAGTAGCCTAGATTTTCACCCTTAACGACAACCCAGCCTAGACTTCTACCTGTGCTCAACAGCAGCAGACCAGGCTGAAGATAGGGGCATGGACCAAGCTGGGGCTGGGCAAGGGAGACCAGATGTGGTGCAGCAAGAGGCACTTCTCTAGGAGTATCTGCACACCCAAAAGAGACTGGGATGCCCTACATCCTGCCAGCAGAGTGCCACATCCCCTGGACACATGTGTGCAACAGTGTCATGCTCTGACTACACCCTGAAACAGAGATAAGGCACTTAGGCATAATAAAAAAATCTTCAAAAAACATGAGTGTTTTATTAATGAAAGTAATTAATGCTGTGACTGCTGAGAAATTAGATATGTTCTGATGATTTCACATCACCTGATGACCAGCTAAAGGCTGTGAATTTTGAGAGCAATTATTTTTTTTTTTTTTCCCCAGATAAGATGCAATTTAATTTCAGTGTCTTGAAATGTTTTACAGAGTGCAGTTGTGTCTCCTCCTTGCTGACACAACATTCAATAGTTCAGGGTACACTAGGGCATGTGATTACAGGGCAGATCCCAGTCATGGATACACCATGTAATTAGGGCTGATGTATGGTATGCTATGCTCTGAGAAAACCCAGAAGAGTCTGGTCTAAAAAGTACTCTGAATTGGAGTAATTACAATATTAATCACAATCCATTGAACTAAAGTGGAATTAAATACAAATTTTTTGTTTATATAGTAAATGCTGAATAACAATAAGTTAGCAACAGCATTTTGGTCTGGTTTAACTGCCTAGCATCTGGAGAACGTTGTTGTGGAGTCATCAGCCATTTGGCCAGTGCCCAATACGAAAGCAGTTTTACCCTTTTTTCTCTAAACATCATCACGGCCTCAACAAAACACACATATCTCAAAACATTCTCTTAAGCAGATATTGTAGAATTTGGATGGGATAAGCCACTTGTTTCTGTTTAGAAAGCAAACAAAATTGGATCAAAATAAAAGAGCAGTTTTAAACATCTAATTTAAGCAAAGATCGTGCTGCATATGAGAGTCTGTGGTAAAGGCAGTTGTTCCAGCTATTTAAACAATATGATTACATGGCATTTCACAGGATGGAAGAGACAGATTACTAGAAAGCTAAAAACTGTGTGCCCTTGTTCCTATATAAATATGTACACATAACCTATCACTCATTACTACCAAATTTATATGAAGTATAATTTGGTCTTTATTACAGTTGCTGAGCCTGAAAAGAACCTCTTTACTTATGAAGAATCTTTTTTTTCTATAGTAATGAAAAAACACAGTTGTCAGCATAGTATCCTGACATTCAGGATGCCTGCCTGTCTATACCAGAGTCAGATGTGAAAATAAATAGATATTAAACTGTCAGTCAATGAAATTACAAAGTCAAGAGCAGCTCTAGCTGCGATCTTGTGCATTCTGTTTGATGGACACAGGTGTTTAAGTGTTATGAAATCCAGCAGAGCCTCAGAGTGAATAATGCACCTTCCAGCAGTTCTGCCCTAGCCGAAAGAGCTGCAGTGAGCTCCCCTCTCACCCTGAAGCCGCTAAGCAGTCAATGTGTCCTAAGAAAGGGGACAGAAAGGCCTTCCAGGTTTATCAGAGCTAAAGCCCAAGAAGTCTTACAGTCTGTGTTACAGCATACATTGAGGAATTGAAGCTACACTTCTCTCAGACGGTGAAGGTTAGTCCCACTGGCTTTGCATACAAATCTAAGGCAGATGCCCAAAATCCACATCATTTATTTATTATTCATAAGCCACTTAAAGTCGATCATCTGTCACTAATAAACATTAACACTATTAAAAATTAATGATCATCCTACAGCATGCTGAGACAGATTCTTCTTTCTGTTTGATGAGTATTGGAGCAAAGTACATCTCTTTCATTTACTGACTCTGAAAGTGTTTATGCTTTGTATAATGCTGCTACTTCAGCTGCTCCTCTGAACACCAGTGACCCCTTTCCTTTGGAATGCCAAGAAATTATCAGTCTCATGAGAGAAGCTTGAAAATATGGTTTTAGCTGCAAATATGTATTTGCAGAGAAGAAAAATAAATCATGGATTCAAGGTTATCACATAGCACGAGCCTTTGTGATGATAGGGCTTCTTGTCTCGCTTTCCACTTTCTGCTAAACAGTAAGCTGTCTGTGATGGGGACACGTGTCCCTGTGTTCTTCACTGCAGAGGAGGGTCCTCTACTCAGGTAACATACCACAAGTGGACAATGAGGCTGGAAATAACAGCTCTGACAAGACTACCTGAGAGTCTCACAAGCTGGAACAAGAAAAGGCTTCCTGAAGAGCAACTAAAAAAGGTAACTTCACCAAAGGTCCACACAGTGTCGCAGGGCACTTTCTTCTCTTAGTGGGTGGGAGGCAAAGCCCACTGCTAGAGATGAAGAAACAGCTTGCACCTTAACCCTCAAAAGGACATTTCCTCTAAAAGTAAAAAATGATATTAAACCCTTCATCTTTTGTGTTCACATTTTCAAATATAAATCTTGGGGAATGCCTTTATGCATTGCTGTCTTGCACAGGCAGAACTCATAACTCAGCACTGTTTCCTAACACATGCTCATCATGCTTTGCCCTGCTTTTTATTTTAGCAATTACTTAATTGTGGAAGTGCTGTAACTATATTATAGGTAATCACTTGATACACAGTTGATTCTGCTAAGATACAGTTAAATAAATCTACCCCAACCTGCATTAAAGACCAGTCAAGCAGTGGAAGAGAGACAGTAAGACTGTGTGCATCAAATCAAAGTTTCTGAGAGTTATATAAAACCCCAAAAAACAAGCTAAATTTTAGATCTCAGTGCTTGTGATATAATAGGAAAACTTGCCAAGATAGATGACATATTAATCTTCCTCTAGCAATTTACAGTCTAATATTTCAGTGCCACACCATTTTTCATAGAAAAACAGTGACTGTTAAGAAATAGAAAGAGCTCTGTAGAATTAAGTGCCTGCAATCACACTGTTTTCTTTCCTTACTGATGTTTCACATGAAATAACTAAAGAGGATTTGCAAAGAACAGCTACCAGAGCTAGAAATGTACTGACCAATTGAAAAAACATGATGGGACAGGACTATGCTCCGTCTGCCGAGGACTGAGAAGGGTTCATGTTACATACATATTGCACCCTCCTGCCAGCTATTGCCATTACAAGTGAAACTTGGGGCCATTAGGATAATGCTGCCATTCAAAACTGATTCTGCTTTTCAGGGTGCAGGAGGTCAAGAAAAAATGAGAACTCCCTACAGTGTCCTCAACAAGACCCCAAGAAAAGTCTTTTCGGGTACTGTGGGGCATCAGGGAGCAGTTTGTGCCTCACACACCATTTCTGCATTTGCACATCTCCCATCTTTTGCGGAGTCACACAATGGTGGGCAGCTCCATGAGTCACAACTAGGGCACTGAGACCTGGTCCTGCAATCACAAACGCAACCAAGCCCCACAGAACCTGTAATTAAACAGTTTGGAACTGAATGAGGATATGCAGCCTTCTAAACCTGAAAAGACTGTTCTGAACAATATTTTTTAGTCATGCCACATTGTCCTGCTGCCTGCTCTCCACTGAAAGTAGACTTCTTCGTAATTTGTCTAATTTTCATCTGAGAATTCGTGCACTGACAAGTTACTCTTATAAAGACAGCTGGAATTACAGTCGAGAAAAAGATATATTAAAGCATCGTTACTTTAACATAAAAATGCAATGAAACTGTTAACCTTTCCCTAAGGTGAAGATGTTTATTGCTAAGTTTTTGCAGCACAATTACATTCACACAGACAAATGCTAGCTTAAAATAAAGCTGATTTTTTTTAATCTACCTAGGAGAAATGGGAAAACACCTTGAAAGTAAGCTACTTCATATCAAATACTTGACTAAAGGCTTTACTATTAAAAATATTAGAATTTTAAGGATAACTTTGAGAAAGCCAGGCAGCTAAAATACAGTGCCTTATGTTGGGGATCAACAAAGCTCAATTTCCCTTCTTAAATATAAACCACAGAATCACAGACTGGATTGTGCTGGAAAGGATCTTAAAGATCATTTAGTTCCAGCACCCCTGCCATGGGCAGTGAACCTTACATGGGGTTGCTCAAAGTCCCATTCAACCTGGCCTTGAACACTTACGTGGATGGGGCATCCACAGCTTTTCTGGGCAACCTGTTCCAGTGTCTCATCACCCTCACAGTATAGAATTTCCTCCTGATATCTGCTCTAAACTTATCTTCTTTCAGTTTAAAGCAATTATACCTTGTTCTATCATTACATGCCTTTGTAAAATACCTTGCACTGACTTTCTGCAGTGTGTAAGTTTGTAATTTATATTCACTTCTAATAAAAAATCTGATGGTTTTTTACACGATGTTGTGCGAGCCACACTTCCATAGATTTGCTGCAGTTGTCACAACACAGACACACCACAGCCAGCAAACATACACAGGGTGGTCCACAGGTGTGTCACACACAGGACAGGGTGTGTCACAACACAAACACACTGCAGCCAGCAAACATAAACAGGGTGGTCCATGACCCCCTGCCTGGAGCTGCCCTGGAGCAGCTCCCCAGCCCACGTGAGCCAACTGCTTCACAAGAAGCTGAACTGCCTTTCGGATGGGGCAATGGAACTCCTGGTACTTTGGCTTTTGGAATACTGTCAGCAGAGGTGCTGGATGATGAGATTTGTCCCTGAGACACAGAGTCTGACAGGTTGCCCTCAGGCACAGCCCCTTCCTTTCCAGCCTGCCCTCACTGTGGGGTGTCAGCTCCCCTAGCTGTGTCTCTCAGCTGTCCTGCGTATTCTCCTCCCCTCCATTTTTAGTCAGGTCCCTCAGGTGTCACCTTCCTCCCCCCTGAAAAGACACAGACCTCTTTGCTTCCCTAGACAAAGCGATGCCATCCCCAGGGCCCATCTGGAGACCTATCAGAAGCCATACAGGTTATGGATAGCCAGGGACCTCATATGGGCCTCTGACATAAGGGACACAGTAAGAAACTCAGATCATTACAGCAGGAGGGAATATAGCCCATACTGGGCCACAGGAAACAGCGATGCTTCAGTACCAGTATTTATAAACACAATAGGGCTGCTGTCTCTCTCATATCATTGCTGGACCACAAACTATGGGCCATCTGCCCACAGTCTATTATCACAATCTGCAAACAATTAGAGACAGGATATTTCATTTTAGAAAATAGCAAAGTTAACAAAAAAGGCACAGAAAAAAAGCCAGAAAACAATTAAAAAGCAAGCAACAAAATGGCAGTCAGCCACTGCAGAGCCCCATTTGCCAGCCCTTGAACCCAGCAGCTCCTGGACCCACCACCACCACATCGGCTGCCTCAGAGGAGAGGTGGCTTCTCCTCTTGCTGAGCAGAAGGTGGGTGCCAGCAGAAGCACTCCACCTGCAAACACCTGACCCTGCTCTCTGAGACCTGAGAGCACCATAACCCCGTCTGTGAGACCAGCTCACCACACGCAGGAGGTATGAGAGCAGCCACAGCCCACATGGCACTATCTCCAAGTGAAATGTCCCTTTCCCAGCTGGCAGGGGAGCTTGCACCACAACTGCAAGTCCTCCTTCAGGCCACCCAGTCCCTGCCACACCATCAACATCCTCCTCTCCCACGCTGGAGCTGCTGCTGGCAGAGGACCTTCTGCACCCCTGGCAAGCTGCACCTTGCAGGGGCTGCACAGGGCTCCAGCAGTACAGCTTGGATGATGCACTGGGCCCCAGCTGGAAAGGCACTGGGGAAGGACACACCCTTACCACTGCCTGGCCTTTGACCAGCGATGCTGCTGCAGAGAAAGCTGGGTAGATGGCAGCTGCTCCTGGGGTGGTTCGCTTGCTGTCACCAAGCAGATCAAGAAGAGATGGGGCAGTGAATGCTGACTATTTCCCACTTCCAGACCATGGATGTAGCGAGTGAGTATCCCTCTTGAAGGAGCCTGCTGAATCCCTAAGCAAAAAATTCCATCTGGTATGAGGATTTTACCATGAGGCTGGCGAAAGGCTATGTCTTGGGATTTTGCACTCTCCACATCCTTGGCTTCATCACAGGGCCCTGCAATCTCAGCCTTTCTACCTACAGCCCACGCTTTGACTTAGGTGGGAGACCAAGCAGGCTCTGCTCCTTGGTGCCCCTGGGATGTCCCCACTGGTCAGGCAATGGCTGATTTCAGGAGAAGCCTGCCTGGAAATGCCATGTGCTTTTATTCACTGATGGTCAGGGCCCACTCAATGGAAGTCCTAAATAGCCNGGTGGGAGTGTCCCAGGACACCCCAACACTGCTAGATGGAATGGGGTAGCTGTGCAGCCGCTGGGGAGGCAGCATGGGATGGCACTGCCAGGCTGAGCCAGCACAACCCAGAGGAGAAGGCTTAAAGAGCAACACAACCCACATGCATGCAAAAACTCTACATCAGTCTTCAGTGTAGTCTGAGTAATTAGTGGTTTCTTACAAGAGGAAAATGATAAAGAAAATAAAAATCCAACTGCCTTAAAACAACAGATACTCCCAATTCATTTCTAATTTATGCATTCTTGTCATATGAAAGCCACTTGCTTAAGCTGCTTTTCTATCTATTTGCAGTCTATTCAGACACACAATGCTCAGTGGGGGTCTGTCTCCATGATTCATTGGCTCAGATTTCCTATAGAGTTTACATGATGTCTACTAAGCCCCATACAGTTTTGTATCCATTATAACCAGGGACAAGCAAGCAGGGCTCAGGAGGCTGAGCATCCATCTAAGAATAGCTTCCTGTCTTCCAGCTCTCTTCACAACAAATGAACAATGGTTACATTTTACGGGCTAGCATTGCACAGTGAGGGGAAATTAGAGGAACTTGTCTGAGTTAAATAAGGGAAGAAGCATTTAGAGTGAAGCTCCTTAAATGAGCAGGTCAATAACTAGTTTACTGAGACCAAAGCACATAGCTAATGAGAGAATAAAGAATTATTCTTGTCAAGAGAGGAAAAGATGCTGCCCTGGTTTTGTGCTAAATAATTACATTCATTATGTTTAGGACAGCCCTGCAAGTGGTCTTCTGCAGTAGTAAATTCATTAGCAAAGCTAATAGGCAAACTACTATTGGGGCAAATCTAAACGATTGCAATAGGATGGATGGCAAAGATGAGGAAAGGTAGTATGAGAGCTAAGAGCCAAAGTTAGCTTTAAGTATAATTGAATTTATCTTCTCATCAACTTTAAGGCCTCCTTCTGGGCTTGAAACAAAGAGACAAAAAGACATTGAAATGAAAGGATATTCACTTGATTCGATTTGTTGCTAGCTTTTCCAGCCTACCAAACCGTCTAAACTGACCTCTTGACACATGACCACAATTATAAATCCAACAAAAATTAAAACATTAACTAAATTGGCTCAATGTTTCCAAGTGACAAAAGATCTCAAATGTGTCAGGAAGATATCTCCCCAGCAGACATACTAAAAAAGTAACCAGGCTTTGAATTTACCCAGAAGTTATGAAACTTATCCAGGCAGCAGGAAGGTAGGGTCTTCTTCTTTAATCATGTCTTGCCTAGATTGTAGGCTCCACTCACCACCTCCAGGCAGGGCTCCACAGCCCCTCCCCTGCCAGGCTACCTTCACTCACAAACTGAGGCACAGAGGAACATGGGCAGTTCCTGTTGCTGTGCTCAGAAAAGGTAGAAGGGATTTTGTTTTTTCTTTTTTTAAATGTTGAAACAGGTTTTAGTACATTAAATGTGAGATTCCAAAGTGAGTTGCTTTCTAAAAATAGCTTTACCACCAGGAAATGAAAATGTGTTATGACTGAAAAAAATACCTACTAAAAAAATTGCGAAGAAATCATCAAATATTTAAGCTTTTTTTTCTTTGGATGTAGAATATAAATAACTTTTTGTTAACTTTGTAAAAAGCTTGTTAAACTACCTGATTCAGGTTCATCTGGGTTGGATTCAGTTTTGCCACTGAACCAAAAAGTTGTTATACAGCATATCTGTGTCTAGCTGTTTTAAATGGACATTCAGGGTATTGGCTAAGGGCATCCAAAAAGTATCTTTTCAGTAATTGGATTTTGGAAAGACAGAAAAGAAGTAATTGCAATGAAGCCCATAGCTGAAAGAAAAGAGAAAAAAAAAATTTTTTCTTTGCCAAGTGGAAATGGGAATAAATGTTCTTGGCTACTGCTGCATCCTGCAAAGCCAGAATAAGCCTGAGGCTCCCCAGAAAACCTAGTTTAGAAACCTCCTCAGCTGATCTCTCATTTCTTCTGGGTAGTTGCCTTATCCAGTCAAGTTAAAAATTCAGCATCTAACTCTCAGTGAGAAATTGGGAAGACAGATGTACATGTGCAGAGGGACATTCAGACAATTATCTTTGCCTAAACTAAACACTGCGGAAACACTTGCCACCTTTTTCCTTTCAGGGAGAAGCTGATCTCTTCCCTCCAGCCATCACAGAGCATCCACCCCAACAGCAGGTCTGGTCTGCACAGGCTCTGACATGAAAGGCATCTGGAGATCACAGAGCCACAACACCTCTGTCCATCACCAGAAGAAAATCTGTGGTCTTCATCCTTCTCCCACACCTTCTTTCATGCATCTGCAGCTTTCAAAAGGTGCAAAAAAATCTGAGATATCTACATAGAGACAAAAGCTTCCCTCTTAAAGAATTTTTAATTAATAATTTTTACAGGGAAGACAAAAATAAGAAGATAACTGTTACGAGTGTGGAAAAGGTTTCAAAGAGGTGTTTTACCGAGGACAAGCCTAAGCATGGGCTGGCAAGATGTTGGCACTTCATTCTCTCAAAGGTAAAGACTAGACCTGGTTTCCTCACTAGGTTTTTGACAGTTATTAAGTAATAGAAACACATTATGCAATCTTTACATTTAGAGACCCAAAAAGTTCAGTTTTGGTCAGAAGAGTGACTATGAAAGCGTCAGCTGGTTTCTGCACTTATCTGTTCCCTCAAGTCCCTACTCTCTTGTCAAAATATATCCATTTTACTCACTAATGTTAATGGGAGCCCCATATGCCAAGCAGAGAAGATTGGCCTCTTAAGCTTTACCTATTTGCCTGCTAATAAAGCACACTTTTTATCCCAATAAGCATGGGAAAGCCAGCACAGGTGCATCACAGTAATATGCATTATACTTTGCCTCATGCTGTGCTACCACCGGTGAAGCTTTATTCTCATTCCAGAACTTGTACATTTGCTGAAGGTTAGTGATGAAGTACAGTGCAGGTCATAAACAACTGAGCTTCATTTTCTGCAACTAGACAGAGCAGCAGGCACTTAGGAAAAAAATTATACTAGCTTGTAAATGGAGCAATTTAATATGGAAGTAACTGATGGCAAATAAACACAAAATGCCTAGGCAACCTCTCTGTCACTTAGCTGTACTCTGTTCTTTACATCTCTTTAGAAATCAAACATAGTAAACTAGAATTGATTCAATCTTACTAAAGAAATCACTTTAGAATGTGAAATATACTCCTAAGAAGGGAGAATACTGTGCTTTTTCCTGACAAAAATCTTTTCTACAGACAGTGCATTGACAAGGTCTGAATAGTGCAGCTATGGCTAAGATTATCTGGCCATGTGCTGGAAACACTATGCATTGTCATCATTTGCCAAAGAATTCTGTGGGGTTAAACCATCTCAAAACAACACAGCTTAAATGATATGAATGGCAAAACATCTCCTTATCTTGTTTCTTCAGTTACCTCCCAAGTGCAGAGGTTGTTTCTCCAAACATGTGATGCTTTCAGCACACTCTTGACCAACCGCCTCTTTTTTAAATGACACAAACATTCTTGTTACCTACTGCAGCTGGAAGTGCTTGAACCAGGTCTCTTCTAGAAGCTAAGATTTTATTTTCTGCCTTCCTGCAGCAAAAAAGCATTCATTGCGTATGGACTCCCATTGACAGGTCAATGCAATCTTGGTGCTGCGTCCGCAGCAGATTTGAGTCTTTTATGAATAAATGTGAGGCTTAGCCATAGAAATCTATGTGGAGTTCTGGGAAGCACTGAGCCCAAACAAAATCATGTTGAAACTGGAGAAACAATTGAAAAGATGCATTTTTACTTTTAGTGTCTTAACAAGAAGGTTGCAAACAATCAAGAGGGATCTCAGGGCTTTAGGTCAACAGATCAAAGCATCTGGAGCACAAGTTGGGTTCATTTCTGTCCCTTGAGTTGCAGGGAATGATGGAGCAAGAGAGACATGGAGCTCCTGGAGCAGGTCTGGTGCAGGGTTGACAAAGATGATGGAGGGACTGGAGTATCTCATGAGGAAAGACTGAGGGAGCTGAGGCTGTCCAGCCAAGAGGAGATGACAGAGAGAGGGTCATATCAATGTCTGTCAGTATCTGAAGGGATGTGTCAGAGGATGGACCAAGCTCTGCTCTGTGGTGCTGAGCAACAGGACTAAAGGCAATGGGCAGAAATTGATGTACAGGAAATTCCACCTAAATATGAAGAACTTCTTTACTGTGAGGGTGATTGAGCATTGGAACAGAATGCCTTCCAGTCTCCCCCACTGGAGAAATTCCAGAACTATCTGGATGAAATCCTGTGCAGCGTGCTCTACGATAACCCTGTCTGAGCAGGGAGGTTGGAGTAGACTATCCACTGCAGTCCTTTCCAACATTACCCGTTCTGTGCAACATGAGGTCTCACTCAAAATCACACCACCGTCTACAGCTAGCCACAAGTTAAAAGAGATTCTCACTCTGCCCCTTCCTTGAGCACATGGCATTTTGGTACACCTACAGGCCTCTTGCTAATCCCTCCCTAGACACTGTTCTGACCCATCAGACAAAACTCCACACATTCCTTTGTTACTTTCCACAGTTCTCCTTTCCCAGGAGCCTGTAGGGTACAAACTAAATATGAATGCAAAGCCTCATCGGTCTTCCTCAGTGGTTTGTCAGAACAGAGACTGCTCTGAAGGGAGCAGCAACAAACACCTCTGATATCCATTTCCAACCATTCAGATTAGCATATTGCATTCACTGCTATTTATATCCTCTAACTTCTTGGTACCTATGGCTCAGTGAATGTGTCCAAAACCTCTCCCTGGTTTATGAGTGTGAATTTAGTTTTTATGTTCACTGACTGCTAATGAGGCATCTTCCTGCATTAAACCTGCATAAAACTAGATACCTACCATAACACAGTCCTTCCTACTGCTTTTCATCAATTACAAAGGGAATTACAATCTGGCAACCATTGATAATGGCCACAAAGAGATGCTCACTAATCTCTTGGTGTTTCAAAGTGAATTTTGTTGCAGCAAGTGGTCAAAACACAGCCCAGTACAAGAAAGAAACCCTTCTTGGTCAAATCAAACCAGTAAGGCTCCTTGAAGTCAGCATGGAGCTGAACTTAGGAGATCTGAGCAAAGTGTCAGGTAACACCAGTGCCCAGACACATCATGACATTGCCACTACACATCATCCCCTATGCACTGTTTCCAGTTTCTGGGTGCACCTTGTGAAAAGAAGAGCAAGCACAGAAACTCTTGCTGTTTTACAGTGCCTCCAGCTTAAGCTTTGCCACATAGCCTGTGCAAAATAAACTGAACAGATCCAAAGACGTACCTCAGTTTTTCTGCTTTGGAAGTGGAGGAGAGAGAGTTACAGCACTCACACATTTTCCTGTGTGCAGAGCCAGGCTGTGGGCTTGGAGGAGGTACAGGGCCTAGGGAAGTAGCTCTCACTCCTTACTCTGCCATGACGGTGAAAAGATCAAACTACAGTTCACCTTTCCACTATTGCAGGTCTGTAAAAAGAGAAAAACACAGCAAAAGTGCTTTGACAAAACAGCCATAAACTGGTGATGGAAAAGCTGGCTAGCACATCTGTGGCTGAATGTAGTTATTTTGTTTAATGTAAAAAATTATACTACAATTGTATGTGATCTATATTCTTGGCCTTTGAATCTCTGGCTTTTAAGATTTCAGTTTATCCTTAAGCAATATAAATGGCTGTCCACAGCAGACACAGCTGTATCAGAGGGAAAAACATTGAAAATTTGAGGAAGAGCATCTCCATCTAGCTGCCTACCTGTAACTGAGAAATTAGCTTTCTTCCCAGGAGAAAAAAAAAGGTTGAGGTTAATTAGGTGATGGTTTAACAATGCACACAAAGTTTCTATTGTAAAACTTTATTTTATAGTGAAATATTTGCACATCCCCACCTTGGCAGAATCTGATAAAAGATGAAGGAGAATACAGTACACACCATCAAATGGATGACAACTTCATATAACTTCTTCTGAGAGAAAGCAGCCTGTTGTTTACTGCATTTATCGACAATCTGTGAAAGTAGACCAGGAATCAGTCTAATTACCAGAGTGCCAGTTGTGCTTGTTAACACCAGCTTTGTGACCAAATGTTATTCCACAGTTGTCACATCACAAGAAGGTTTCATTACTAACATAATAGTGAACAAGATCACATGCCTGGCTATTGATTGATCTGCCACACAAAGGAAGGATGTTTGTTGTCTCTATTATAACCAGTTACATCTTTGTCTGCCTGTATAATATGCACAGGAATGTATCACAAGCAGTTGCTGCAGTGTTTCTTAATTTCTGCCTGTTAGCCCATTAACAACCCACTAGGATTTGCAGACTTTACCAAGAGAAATGACCTTGCCATAATTTGTCTTTCACAATCTTCAAAAAACTGTTTCCATCATCCTTCCTGCAGTCCTACAAGGATTGACTTACTCAACATTTGCATTATAAATATATCATTTCTGCCAAATCAAAATCTATTTTAATTCTTTCCAGACACAATTGGGTAACACAGCAGGAACAGTACAAATATTCATCATTACTGCAGTTGAATGGCCCTGAAAGAACTATATCTTAGACCAGAGAAATGCTCTGCTAACAAGCACCCTAGACAAAATGAACTGAGATTGACCCTCAGGGCATCAAGATATTGCTTGACTGACCAGTCATAAATGCAAAGAGCAGCTTTCAGGCCTGCTGCTGATATGAAAAGTGAACAGTCTTGTTTATTTTTCTATGAACTCAATAAATATTACAATACAAAAGTGGATTTGTTTATCATTGTAAGCCTACAGAAAAACAAGCATGCCTCATCATCTTATCTGATGATGAATGATTTATCAGGCAAAACATGAATCTCCTTCTGAGTCTATTTTCCTGTTTATGCTTGTTGAACAGATACAATTTAATGAAGAATATAAAGTACTTAAAATGTGTCTACCATTAATAGTTTAATTAAATTGACATGTACTTCAAAAACAGAGAGACAGAAAACATTAATTTTGGTTATAAAGGGCATGGCATTATTAAAGTGCAATTAAAAACAACATGCACTTACAATTAATAGCTAAAACAATTTAATTATTTAACATTTAATTGTCTGTTCTGGCTAACCTAGCCACCCCAGGATAGGTGTGCTCTTTGGGCCTCACGTAAAGTATATTACATAGCAGAGACCCAAGCACAAGATAACAAGTTGTTCCTGAGCAACATCTCACTGTAAATCCACTGACAAACACCTCATTGTGCCACTGGTGGCAGAGGGGCCTCCCGTGTCCTTGAGGTGCCAGTTCCCAAAGGATCCCTCATAAACCTCCCCACTGGGGCAGGTAACAGCCTCTGCTGTGGCTGCTGCAAAGTCGAGGGGATGACTGGTGAGCTGGCTCCTGGCTTTGTGATCACTTTTCCCTGGTAAAAGCACTCATCCAGGACCCTTGGACATACTAAAATACCTGTTTTCTTCCTAAACTTCATGTCTCACAGCTCTCTCCTTCTGTCCCACTTGATTGAAATTGATCAACTGGCTCAGCAATTATTTGACAGAAGACACTGGAAAAGAGGAGCAAAGAAAAGCAGCTCAGCCACACAGGTCTCAATTTGCTTAGAAACAGGACAAAAAACCCTCTCCTGCCAATTTCAAAGTTAAAAGCCAAAGATAAAAAGTGAGAGTCTGCCAAAGAACTTTTTAAGATGACTTCTCAGCAGAATAAATCCCTCTTGAACAAAGTGGCAGCGGAAGTGTCCCTGAAATTCAACCTATATTTTTTTAAGAACATAGCAACAAACAAGTTTAGAAACATTATCTGAATTTTAGGTTCAGAAGAAAATAGAGACTTAAAACACAGGACTAGTCTGAAAACATGAATTCTGTTCCATAAGAAATTTCAGTACTTTCAGAGAGATATTGTGAATAAAGTCAGATTTTTGAAGCTTTCCACCAAAAGTGAGGCGGACCTGTCCCTCATAGCCAGGATCCCCAGTGCAGAGACATCCATCTGTGCATGGAGTGACAGTGCCTGGGTTACACCATTAGCCGAGGACAGGACACAGCTGGCATTTCTGGGATACATTTGGGAGAAAGTTTGGTTTCAAGGATTTTCTTTTGAAATACTGTTTAATTAAACAATTCTCAAGAAATACTGTCCTAATCACAGTTGAAGAAAATGAGCTGCTGGTCTTCTTCATGTGGGCAGAAAATCATGGCAAGTTCCAGAGCTCTCAGCAGAACTTCACCAGTCTCGAAAGTTTACTCCTACAAAGAAAGTGCAGGATTAATATCCTACTAACCAAACCCACCTATTCTTAAATGCAGCCTGGAGCAGATGTCATTTCAGGACTATTTCACTAGTTCCTATAACTTTGATTTATTCATTTCCAAGCTGAGGTGTGTGGAGTGGCAGCAATTGCTCCCATAAACCCAAAAGAAGTCACAGTCCTCTGTTACCTCCTCAGGAGGAAAGTAGGGAAAAACCTGACAACATAGTGAAAATGTTCTCAAAAGCTTTTCTTTCTGCCTTTTTTCCAATCCAGAGAGTGCCATCACCTTTGTCACACTACCTGATGGTTGCTGAATGTCCTCTGAAGCCCAGGAAAAGGAGAAATCCTTCTGCCCACGCTGTAGGTGGCTGAGCCAGGATGGAGCCTCTGAGATTAGGAAGAGATGTGTGCTCAGCCTGTGTCTGCCTTGCAGGGACAGCTTTCACATCTGGGACTGGCACCAGGGCTCCAAACCTTCACACTGCTGTAAGGACGGCACCTGGGCTTCCCCTGGCAGATGAGTGTACCAGAAGCTGGTTGAGGAAAATGTGGTTTTATCCATGATTCCACAGAGAGCATTTTACCGAAAAAAATCTTTTTTCACTGCACCTGTAAGTAATGTATTAAAAATCAGAATGAAATTAATCAGTACAAAAATATATATTCCTGCACTTCAGTTTCTCCATGGAAAAATATTTTTCCTTATTTTAATCTCAGTTTAATTTAACACTTAAATTTCTCTGTGGAAAGATTTAAAAGAATAGAGAAATGGCAAAGATTGAGATTTAGTAGGATCATTAAAAGATAAAACATAAAGAGTGCCTCTCTTTACCTTTTTCCCTCTAAAGAGTATCATAATAATATATTTATTTTCAATGCAGTCATTAAGCCAGCCATCTTCACTTACAAAAACCTGCACTGACACATCTTAGGTTTTGAATTCAGTTAAGTTATCTTCAAAAGAGTAAACAGAATCATGAATGGTCAGACATAAAGTACTTCAACAGACCAGAAGAAATTACTATGAGAATGGATGTTCATTCAAAGGTCTTGTGAGGAATTTGGCAACTGAAGCATTGAGGAGTATTTTCTGGGGAGGTACCAGGTACCCTCACTGCAAAGCCATGAGCTGCTTTTTCACTAAGCAAAGCAGGGAAAGGTGCCTTCTAAGCAGTTTAAGAGTTTTGAGGAGTTTGGCTCTGCAATCTCTAACCACACTAAAACTTTGTTCAAACTCTTTTCAAGATCTGTAACTAAGCTGTAATTGCAGTCTGATATAGACCAGAGTCTGCAGAATAGAGGGTAAAGAGAATATGGACAGTTATAGATCATTGCATATAAGCTAGCAGTGAAATCCCTTGTGCCTGGACCAAGCTTCGGTGCTTGCATAAGGGTTTATACCAGACTGCTATAGCCACACTGGTAATCAGATGTTTGCATATACAGAACAAAACACCAGGCAATTACTGAGCTGTATTTTATTCATAGTTTATTCACTATTATGTGACCAATGCAGCCTGGAAGACAAACATCTTACGAAATACTGTATTAATTGACCGTGAGTTTCATTCTTTTTTGTGAAGACAGAACATTGCCTATCATTTCATACTTTGAAAATTTGTATTATCAAGGCCTACCCCATTAAGAATATTTTTTCAGATTTCTCTCAAATTTTTTGTTTGGTTGGTTGGTTGGATTTTTGTGCAAAATCACATTCTAATACTATAATCTTTTATTCAAAGCTTTGTCCTATATAAAATGCAGGAAAAGCATATCTAAAGCATTCCTGACATACAAATATTAAGAAAAAACCCAACAAAGTGTGTGGCTGTCTAGGTAGCTTTATAAATGAAATCAAGGCATTAGACATAGACTTTGTTATTATTGTGTTTAAATTAAGCTTGGAATGCTATGCAATTGAAATAAAAATCAGAAGCGGAACAGGGTATTGTTTGGTTTCTGAATATTAAATGCAATCAAAAGGTAATAGTACTTATAGATTTTTCACACAAACAGATTTATGAAACTGATAAAAACAATTTGTTCATTGAACTTCAAGAATCTGGGTGGCTTCTTCTATGAATAATCAAATAAGATAACTCAGGCAGCTTCTCTGTTTCAGTGCTACAGACATACAGAATTTATACTTAAAGGACTACTTTTTAAAAAGCAAGTAACTTTACCATGAATGTCATTTAAGATAATGAGACAAAATATACTATTAAAAAGAAACAAGTAGAGTGTTCACAGCAGAAAAAAAATGGGAAGTCAGCAATTTTCATTGTGTTGCCAATAAATTTCACTTTCACATTTGCATACATAAGAATTAATTCACAAATCCTGAAGGTGGGAGTCATTTACTTTACTAATTTATTTCTTTATATCTTTCTATTTCATGGTTTTATGAAAACATTTCTATTAATTTGAAGTTCCTGAAGAGCTTTTTTCAGTTCAGAAAAATCTCATTTGTTTTTCAGCATCTCTGATTACTTTAAGTAACCTGCTGTCTCAGTAAGAGCAGAAATTTTATTGACACAGAATTTTCTTGTGATAGTTTTTCAAAACTTATTATTTAAATGAACTTATATATTAAGCAAAGAAGCAAAAGTGTACTGAAAACTTTAGGGGTCCTAGGGCCTTCTCAAGATGCGTGATGTCTCTTCCCTGCTTTGGAATCACAAGAATGCTAAATAAGGAGAGAAACAAATCCTTATTTCAGAAGAAAAAAGAACCAAACCAAAACCTAACACCACCCTTAAAATACCAGATCACGTCAAAACTGTGGGAAGAGATTTCAGTTACTCTCAGCTGTGGGTTTATATCCACATTCTGCTTGCCAATATTTTGGGTAGTGTTCTGAAGTTGTGCTTTAATCCTTTAAGGACCTCCTATCCCCTAGGCTCAGGTTTGATTCAGTATTCGAAGTGCCAGGACAGCAGCTGCTCTGAGAGCAATCTGGATGAAATTTCTCAAGAGCAGCTTTTCCTGCAATATTTTGAACCAATCTCAATTGAGAAAAGCAGGAACAAAATAAAAAAGATAAACACAGAAATCAGACGGAGTAAAACCTGGAAGGGGAACGTGGAAAGCAGAATGGGAGCTAGGAAATACACATTTGTGGAAGGACTAAGGAACCAAATGGGGAAACTGAGAGAAACATTTGGAAAAAAATCTGAGGAGCAGAAGGCTGACAGAGGAGGCAAAATCTGTGAGGGGGAAAAGTGAAGGGGGTAATGCACAACAACAGAAAAGAACCAAAAAAGTACCATTGAAAGAGGCAGAGGAAGGACAAAGGGCAGAGACAATAACCAACCACTTGGAAAAAAATAGCAGGGCAGAGAGATGGTGAGGAAGGTAAATTGGAAACAGAGAACCAAAAGTAAGGCAAATATTTTGTAGAGTGAAAGCTCAACCTATAAAGCTTCATGAAGTTTACAGGAAATTAATTTTGAGGAAAGTCCAGGCAGTGCAAGGACAGAAGCATATCCATTTCTTTGCCTTCTCAATCTGCCTTCAGGTTAACAGAGCCTCTGTTTATAGCAAACCCAAAAAATTAACATCCAGTCTATTGGAACTGGTAAGGGGGACATGGTACAGCTCCTGCCTTCTCCCCGTGAACAATGCAATCTGCTCCTTTCGTGCCCTGCTTTCAGAACAGGAGGAACAAACAGGCACAACATAATTTACAGTCTTGGTTTATCTGTATCCACAGCCTGTCTGCTGATTTGAACACAGCAGAATGTGTATGTGTGCATTCAGAGAGATGGCTGTCATTAGACCAACGAAGTTAACCAATGTATAAAAGGCAGGATCAGATCAGTAATAAAGTTTACACTTCATTATGGATGTCAAAATTCGTGCTGAATTTTTTTCCCCACAAGTATCTAGCTTATTAAGTTTCACAAGCAAAGCTTGTGAGCTTAATCTCTAAGCGAGCATTCAGGAATCAGTTACTTGGAAGCCTTCAGGATTAAAATCTAAAACCAGATATTTCCTTAATAAATTTACAGAATTAGAACAACCGGACATATTAACATACATCTCTGTTTTCATGGCTGTAAAATGATTGGATTCTTGTCTCATCAAATTTACATTGTAGAATGTGAATACAGTATGATTAGACATTATTTTAACAACTACATTACAATACAATTTAAAATAAAATGGCCCTTTATATCACACTAATATCAGTGTTTTAAATAACAAAAGGGACTTTTTTTTAAATAAAGGAAAGGATTAGCATTTAGTTTCAATCAGTATAAGCAGTGCTGTACCAGTTGGTGTCTCAAAGATTCAGAATTTTATTAATATTCCAGAGATGCATTTGTGTTGCCTCTGGGTACACTGAAAAGCCACTTAAACTGCACTTAAAGCAGCACTACAGGATCAAATTGATGTGCATCAACCATTTACAATAAAACTTGATTATTATAAAGGCATACATATTTGCATAATTACATGTTTGATTTTTTGATAATGCAGCATACACTACAAAATGTTGCTTCATGTAGAAAGGCATCGTCAAAAAGCACCATCTGCTGTAGTGTTTAATGCACTGCAGTGTTTGAAAAATTCTGAAGGTAGATTGGTGCATATCAAAGGAGAAAGAAAAGGAGTTTTGCTGGAACAAGGGGCTCAGGGATAGAGGAGGGGACACAGTACGGTGTGGACCTTTTGTTAGGCTGTCATCTGTTTCTCTCTGGCTATATTTAAATAAAATTTTCAGGGGACAAAGGTAAAAGACAACAGAGCAGCACATCCTACAGTCCACAGAACACAGGATTCAGAACTTGAGAGCATTTGGCATAAACATGCTTTTGATGTTTTCACTCAAAAAAAATCAGTATCTAATATATGCAATGAAGGAATCATAACGGAAAAGAAAGCAAACTTAACAAGAATTATTCTTTTCAAAGGAATCTCTATTAAGCATCGCAACAGCTTAAAAGACATAGAACTTGAAAGTAAGAATATCTCCATATTTGCTCAATTCAAAAGAAGCAGTCACCTGATCTTCAGTAATATCTAACCATGTCTGAGCAACCCCAACAGAAGCCCAATGGGTTCAGGGAGTCTTATGCTAAGAATGCAGAGGTAAATGTGTATCTTTGATTACAAGAAAAAGCAAGCACTTCTAGACTCAGCACTGTTAGCCCTGAGTTCTTATATTCTAAAAATATGCATCATTTTGATTAGCACTACATGTCTATCATTTCAATACCTGAGGCATCTTTTCAAAGTGGATTTTGAGACAAGACATTAATCAAATGTTGTTGTAATTGTTTGTAATATTCTGCCATCCTGAGGAGCTTTATGCATGCATCCAGAATACACACACACAGAGAAAAGGGTCATCTGTGGCTCCTTCCAAGTCGGTTGCTACCTCTGAGCTTTGCTGTGAACATTTTTGGACGTTGTGCTGAGTAGTAAAGCACAGCACAGAGCCAAGACACAGAGGATCTGGCAGGGAAGTCAATAGGCATGTACTAGCCTGTTGCTTCCCAGTGGGAGCTCATTCCTTCACAGATTGGCCTTTGGTAAGCAGTGTGATTCATTGCTCAGGGACTGGATTACAAGCTGGAAACCAGCTGACAGAACTTGGGCAACTCATTTCACTTCTCCATGCTGTCCATATTCCTTCCTCCTGTTTTTCACATCACATTAGTTGAAAATGATAAAACACTCCAGGGCAAGGACTTTTTCATAATACAAGTTTCCAGCATGTTGGGTATTAAACAAGCTTTTATCTCTGTGAGCACCTCAAGGTATACCAGGACACAAACAACAGTTGGATTATGTGCTGTGTGTGGGATAAATACCAAGTCAATTAAAAAGCATCTTTAACAACACGATTTGATTATAAAGTCCAGCAGTCTAGAACAGCATCTGGCTCCAAGATGTATTCTACAGTGCATGACACAAAAGAGCCTCCAAAACAGATGAAATTTTGTCCAGACACCTGAAGGAAAAGTGTGGTGGTGTATGTGTGAATGCAAATATCTCAAAACCTTCTGTGCCCAAACCACAACAGCTTGCATGGAGATTCACTGAAACCAAAGGGATGGCCATAGAGCTGGAAGCCCTAAAGCTGCATTGCTGGCCTGTTAGGTTATGCTACATCTGGACTATAATAAATTCACATTCCCACCAAGAAAATAGCCTCTGTTATATAGTTATGAGACAGATTTTGTTTCACATTATGAGGCAGAATGTGCTTGAGTCCTCTGTTATACATCAGATAATTAAACATCCAGGTTTCTTACCCTGACTTATCAGGTACAATTATAGCTTGGCATCAGAGATGCCGAACACCCACACTGTCAGTGACTTAGATCAGCACCGTGAAATCCAGTGCTTCAGAAAAATCAAATCTTGCGTCTTTTTTTAAAATAACCAACATATTGTTGTGTGTACACAGTTCATGAAAACTCAGAAACATTTATCTGTTGATATTTTCCCCATACCAATCATTTACTGGGTTGAACTGGACTGCAGTATGATGCAGTGCCATTCCCTCTGCCTGCACTTGAAGCAGAAACTGAATGGTTTCCTGCTCATCAGGTACCTGTACTGAAAAGATAATGTTGTATTTATAGGATAATATTGAAAAGAGCCCCAAATTACAACAAAGCCTCGAAGACATCTGTATTTTTTTCCCACTGAAGTCTTTATGCGCATTTGGTCATAGCACTCAAAAAGGAAACAAAACCAGCCAGGCAGACACAATCTTTAGAAACAATGAGTTTCCCTTTTGTGCCTTAATATTCTGCTCTTGGTGAGCTTCTCTAACAAAGTCTGCACTAATCATTGCTGGAATCAGCACAGCAGTGGCTGCTAAGCAAAGTCTTTTTCTCCACCCTCTCTGCACTAGGCAGACAGGGTTTTTCATTACATATACCATTTTCAACTTGCCGCAGTGATTCCACAAAGACAGGAGGATTTAGAAAGCTAATGAATGGGGGTGGGGAGCTGGCTACAGTTGGAGCTCCAGTGCTAATGTTTAAGGCTAGATACTATGAGTGGCTTCACACACAAGGCACTGCCACTGATTTTATTTTCATTGCTTGGCACTGACAGACTTTGACAGCCAAATCATTCATCTCAAGTTAATAAATCAAAGTTGGGGAGGGGGATTTTTTTGTTTGAACATTTATTGCTACAGGATCTCGAGCAAGGCTCGTTGGTCATTGCCTTGCCCTGGCTGTTATTGTGCCACAATGACAGCAAAATTATTTATCTTTTAGTTGCTAATTAAGAACAGAAGTGAAGAATAGGTTTGGTCTGAATATACCATAGTATCTAGGGACCATTTACTACATCATAATGAGATGCAATAGATGCTGTAACTCAGTATATCTACAAGTCTCTTGCTGCTTTATTATTGGTAGAAAAATTTCTTGTAAGTTAACCGACACAAAGTTAACAGTTTATAAATACGATTAACCTGAATGAGAAAAACAAGATTCCCCTCCTCCTCCCCAGGTGAAAAGATACACTCCAAGCTCCCTTCCAGCACAGAACACTGTTTCAACAATATCAGTACTCTTGCTACTATTCAGCAGCTTGATCTGTCTAACCTACCTTTCGCAGACATGTCATCAATATTGCCTGCCACTTGGGAGAACAGACTATACTGATTACAAAATACTGGTCCTATAAATCTGATGATTTTAATGATAAAACAGGATATTTTAGGCTTTCTTGTCCCTGATGAACCAAGAACAATTGCAGATTGATTGTAAACCAATTAAGGACCTTAGAGCTATAAGTTGTGAATATAATTTCTTTCTCCTAAAGGAAGAAAACAAAATAAACAAAAAAAAATATTTCTGGTTCTTACCTCTCTGCATAAAAACCTATGATGTGGGTGAAGCTGTTAATTCAGATCTGAGTGTTGAATCATGACTTCGACTTTCTCAAGCCATAGTTATAACCAGATCCTACTCAGCTGCCTCTTTCAATGACCAATATTCACTGACGTGTCAGGCAGAGAGGGAAGAAAAGTGGTGAACATCACAGAACACTGGCATATGGCCAAGTACAAGCAGCTTTGCTCTTTGGCAGATGTTGTTCTCTGCAACACTTCACAGAAATTAATAAACACTAGTTGTACTCAGTGGCCTCACTTCAGCGCCAGTTCCCTCCTGAAATGCAGAATGTTGGACAGTTGAGGAGCCTCAGGGTATGGTACAGCCTTTAGAAGGTGTTCTCCAGACTGACCACAGCAATCTTCTTCCAACATGGCAAATCGAGACTGTCCTAAGGGCTGAATGGAAACTACACTGATTAGTTAATACCCTTTATTTTATGTTTAAGGCTATTCCCCGAAACTATATCCTGCTGCCAATGCTTAGTTAATAGTCTCCTGTAGTGAATAACATCATGTGCTCTGTCAACTATTAATAATGAGACAAGTGTTTTCACATCAGAATGGCAACCTGTAATGTGATGAACCTGTACTGTAGGAGGGTATCAAAGCTCAGTCTCATAACATCACTAGTTTTACTAAGTGAACTTTGAACAAGATTTATTCCCCAGTCTGTTCAGTCCTAATTTTCATGAATTTTGAAAACAGAAAATGTCTTTTCCTTGGCAACATTTTTAGATTATGGTTTGTATTTTAGGTGCTTGATTTACTGCTACATTGCATTTATTCTAACACATCATTGATCCCCTGTCTCATACATCAGATTTAGTTACTTTTTTATTGTATAATTTCTAGGCTACAGTGGCTATCCAGGACAGAAACGGCTGATGGATCTAATTTGATTTTGCCCTTATACCAGCAGAAGTTCTCTTACTAGTTCACTTACTCAGAATTCATTGATCACTCAGAGGTCTTCTGGGATTGTGAAATCTCATTCTCGGTGTCTTTTCCAATTGTCAAAGCACAGACTCAATACCACATCTGACATCCTTGCAGCCTGCCTAGTTCTGCATAACACAGTAGTCAACCACGGGGTTATAGTCAATGATGGGACTCTCAAAAAGGATGACAAGGCTAAATCTTACTGACTTCAGACATGCCAAAAAGGCAGATCTTTCTGAAAGGTGCGTTTGCTGATGATAAGCAAGGGGCAGCTCAGTGACAGCCAAATCTTTAATAAGGAAAAGACGATTAGAGATGGAAAAGTCATACAGTACAGGAAGAAGAAAATGCAGAAGGAGTTTTACACGAAGATCCATAGGTCTAAAAGCAAAGAAATCCCACTACTTAGTATAGGAAGATGATTGAATTCTTTTATCTGTGTCTTACTGTTCCCAGCTAAAACACAAGATAGTGTCCTCTGCACAGCCCATTCAGTTCAGTGGTGAGACAGCAAGGAGGGTGCTGTCAGAACAATGATCACTTTGAAAGTGGTTGTAAAGATCTTCTAATCACTAAGTTCACACAAAGAGGCAAGATGAGGTTAATGAAACTTCAACAACTGTTTACGTTCAGTAAGGTTACTTCATCTTGAGTTTTTGAGAGCAGATAAGGTGGAAAAGAAAGACATTGGGAAGGTGGATGACATTTAAAAGGAGCAGTAGTAAAGCCCTCCATTACAAGAATAAAGACAACTATTTCATCAACAGCAAACACATTTATCTTCATCTGAGATAAACAACTGATAGTTCCTGTTACCTGAGGGAATTCTACACCTTGAGCTAATCCGTGCACCTACTGCACAATTTTGCAAACATGCATCAATATTTAGCTTACGAGTTTTGGAACTAATGCATTACCAAATATGAGTTTCTTTCACAGAAACATATATTATAATCAGAACAGACACTCTTTAATCCCAGATTGTTTTCTGAACACATTTGCCAGTCTCATTTCAAACTGTTTGAGCACCTGAGCTTTCATTTCTCTTCTCTGGAAAGCATTCACTATCCTAAATGCAGCCAGCTATGCTGGGTAACTCTACTCTGATAGGCATTGTTCATTTTCTCCCTTTTCCATTCATCCTTTGGAAGACATGAAAATATTTTTCTCCCTGTGTGCTTAAAATCCTTCCACAATAATCAGCTGCTCCGTCTTCTTGTCATAATCTTGTTTATATTCAAATAGGCACTAATGTTGCTGTGCCCCATCAAGAGACTTGGTCAATAGTTCCAAAAATGCAAAAGTCACAGAGGAAAATGAGGAGGAATTACATTCCCAGTAACATGGTATTTAAAATCCCTTGGTTGGCTTGCAGACTATATACTTGCATTTAGAACTACTGGTTGATTTCAAATGGAATTTTATTCAAACAGAATGAAAGAATCGCTTCTGAGGCAAGAGCTGAACACTTGGAACAAAGGGGGAGTGATCCCATACTTAACACCACCACTCAGAGCTGTGATCACTCCCTATTTTGCCACAAACACACTGTGCAGCCTTAGTCAAGTTGCTTAGGGGTTTTTTTGTGGCTTAATCCCCCATCTTTGAGATAACTATGACTTAGACTCCCTATCTCAGAGGCACACAGTGAGGATGAATGCATTAAGAAAGAATTAATATATCACAATATAGTGATAGGAGTTCAATACCCTGCATACAGAGTAATTTATCTTTTTGTCTCCTGGATCAAGTACAGTTTCTATGTGTGTGCAACAATAAAAACCCAATCTAATAATGTATAAAGAAACCAAACAATCATCAGCCTTGCATTCCTGTATATGAAACCACAAACCGGTACATATAGAGGGGAAATGCTGGAGTAGAAAAGAACAGAATTTTTCCTTAATTACAATGGGCTTAAGACAAGAATAGGAACCACAAGCTAGACATAAATAAAGAAATGTGTTTGTTCCAACAGAATAAACAAAATAGACAACAAAACAAAACAACTGTACAACAAATTCATATATAAAGTAGATATATAAGTATTTAGGCATATTTGAAAAAAGACACTCCTTAATCTATCTTGTGTAAGGAATACACTATAATTTACTAGCATATGAATTATATACTGTTCCCAGGGTGAAACCTCTGTATTTCTTGCTCCAAACTACTCTGCCTATAAAGTAGCTTTATTAGAGTTCAGCAATGTTAAGGAAAAAAGTGAAAGTAATGTCTACAGCTCCCATTAAAAACCAGATCATACATTTTACATTTTACCGTGATTATAGCATAATATACTATAAAAAATGAGTTTTCACCAAATAATCAAAATTATAGATTTATTCAAATTCCCAGAAAAAAAAATCAAACTTGTGAATTGTGCAGATTATATAGCCAATAAAATATTTATTGTTGCACAATGTATATTGTTAACTGTGTTGACTACTTTTCACCAAGGTACCAGCAAAATGAAAAATTAACCAGTGCAGAATATAAAATAGGGGGGGTTGAGTCCTAGAGCTGGTTCATGAGCATACAAAACAGATTTTATTCAGAGCTGTAATACAGAAATTCTTCAGTGAAGAAGACACCATAGCTGAATACCTGACAGCAGAACAAAACAGAGAACAGCATTAAAGCCTTGTAGTTGAAGTGCTGCATGCAAATGCAGGAAGAGCTGAATTAGTAATGTTGAAGGTCTAGCTAACGTAGACAGTGGCTGTGTCAATGAATGTTTTAATGACATCTTACTAGTTTTAAGGACTAAGAAGCGCATACATGCAGCCTGATGGAATTCTGGAAGTACAGTGAACATGTGGTCGAAAAATCTCTTTGGGTTTACAAAAACAAGTAAATATTTGAATATCCTCCTTCTCTGCAACTTCATAAACTGACCTATGAAAATCACACACGTGGTTTGAGGTGCATATTCTTGTTTTCACCATTAACCATAATCACTACCTATGAACCTCCTATTGTCTACCATTTATTCTTTTGCAAAATTGTATGAATATTCATTTAAATCTCAGCTACAGGGCAGCAAATGTTCATCATGCTATGAAAGGAAAAATTGAATATGACCCAAAAAATTTAAAATATCCTCTAGATATTTTGTATCCTTAATGCTGTGACTTCAAACGTACCTTTTTGTCCTCTTGATTTTGGGATGACTTACCAGACTTCCTAATGGCGGACAAGGATAAGACATGCTGGCAGCACCAGGCAGAGTAGGACTCAGGTTGTTGCTCTGGCCGTGCTGCACAGAAGGGCATTTCAGACCTGACCTGGCCATTCACAAATTACAGAGAGTAAAAAATCAAACACAACCATACTCTGGAGTGAGGACTTTCATCCTTGCCCTTGGTCTCTCTGTTTCAGCTTTTCTTCTTCCAGCCTTCAGCAGGGACCACACCAGGTGTGGCAGTGCAATTGCACACTCAGAGAGCACACGACAGCCTGACAAAGTGCTGAAAAAACAGCACTTTGAGCACAACTCTGTTCTGGAGCCACGGCCCAACCAGACCCACACTCCTGCCCATCCTCTTCCATGGGAGCAGATTCCTCAAGCTGGGAGAGCTTGAGTAGCTGCCTCATAGGGTTTGGAATTTAAAGACAACTGTCTTTCTCCTCTCACCATAACTGGTCACACTTCTTGATATTAAATGACATTAAATACAATATATTTGACAATGAAAAACTTTGCTGAATATTTCAGAACTAGCTATCCTAAAGAAACCAGTCCCTAGGCTACACTAGTTCATGTTAAAAGAAAAATTACATGGTAGCATTTCAGGAAGCCCTTGGAGATATATGCTGGTTTTCTCAGGCCGAGCACACAGCAGCCATAGGTCCTGCTTTTTGAAGAGCGGGACAAACCAGATGGAATTAATTGAAAAATTCGGGTTAGATGTTCTCTTAGGATCTTACAGTTCCTGTAATTTTATTTGCTTGTTCTGTCAGCACTTGACAACTGCACATTTTTGAAATATTTTTTGATTTACACTGAAGCAACTGAATTATGCCAGCATGAACTCAGTGCAAAACACTGCTATTGTCTGCATGTTCCTGGTGTGCAAGGCAGGGGAGGGGAGCATGCTACACTTGGAGGAGATAAACCCCTCCAATATCTTTCTGCTTAGACAGAGACAGCTTGGAATCCCATCATGTACCTACACATCAGGGCCAGATCCAAAAATCTGGATGTCTAAAATTAGGTTCCTAAATCAATGTTTGAGATGCCTAAAAAACAACCTCTTATGAAATTTAAACTACAAGGAAGCTTTTTTGAGCCCAGTCAAAGCTTCAGTATTTCTGAATGCACTTTGGTACTTAAGTCCAGGTTCCTATTTTAAGAAATCCTGGACTAGAATCAGACCCACCTTGATATTTAAATGCACTATAGAGCAGGAAAAGCTGAACAGGTCTGGACACCTGCACAAATGGGCAGGCAGCAGGCAGGCAGAGCAGTCATTCCACCCTGCTGCCTTACTGCTGTGGAAGAAACCTCACTGCTGAGGATAAAGACAGGCAAGGCACAGAAAATTTGCAGCTTTTTACACACACAAAGCAAAAGGATTAAAAACGCCACATAGAACAAAGATTTACAATAGATCAGCCACACAACTCTGTGGAAGGAACAAAGGTTTCATAAAAGAATAAATGAAAAAAAAAAAATTTCCTGAGACTATAGGCAGCCCTAGAGACTTTTAAGTGTTAGTCAGACCAAAGGCTGCCAGAGGCTTCCAGAGCCCTGCCTGCTCACTGGGGAGCTCAGGCCTTTCCAATGGGGCAAGGTAGGTCAGCTAGAGACTAAAGTGTACAGAGCTTCCCAGAGGAAGACTTTTTGTTATGTTTGGGTTTAAGTGTGTTTTCCTCATAAGACATGGTCTAAGGCTCCATTATTTAAGTTTTCTACTTAGAGATTTTATTATGAGGAAAATAGCAACAATTTTCTTTCTTTTGACTACTTCCCTCACTTGAAGAGTTTTGCAAAAAACCTGATGTCTAGCAGACAGTGGCTAGCTTGTACTAGCAATCAACACTCTGCAAGTTCTGTCTTTAACAAACTAACTTGGGCCATTCAGCCAGAAAAGCTTTCATTCCCATCCTCCATAAATTCTTTCTTTTAACCCAAATCATTTCCCAAAGTAAAGGAAACTAACAGCTAAATTTCTCTTTTTTTCACCTCTCCTCTAAATTCTTTATAGCTTAGATTTTGCAATCTGAAGATCGGAGCTTATTCCCCATTTCCATACAAAAGGAGAATAAGGAAGAGTTCTTGTACAATAGATATAAACAATGTACAATAAATACCTTTATCATGCCTTCCTTACCTCTAGCACAGCCCTTTCCCAGCACCAAGAAGTTCTAAGCATGTGTCCCCTGCTCATCCCCATGACCCTCCTGCAGCCATGGGAGCTGAGCTGCTCGCAGTAAAAAGTGCTTTGGGCACATTATATTATTTTACTTGTCTGTGTTTTTCAGTCTCTCATATAAGTGATAACAGACAAAAGTTCCCCAAATAATAAATAACCAAAACAACATTTGAAGTGAAATTCTCATACTTAGGGCTGCTTGTTTAAGGAACAGCAATGGTTGCGTGGGCAGTGCATGGACTCAAGAATTGGATGTGATATGCAACTAGAAACATAGTTCACTTTTTGACCATCTACTCTCCAGGGAGCAGCAGCAGGAGATGACAGAGGTCTGTGGAAAAGTGAAGTTCATTATTTTAAATCTTAAGAAAAAATACTTCGGAACATGTAAAGAAATGCAAAGCCTGAAGGTAAGGCTGCCTTTCATTAGGAAAAGGCCCACCACTGCAAAAACACCCCTTATCTTCATGGGAATGCAGCCATGAAACACTCCAATGACTCCCAGTGAGGTTCAGACCTCTATGTTGGAGGCACTTATACCAGAAGCAACAGTTTATTCCATATGTTTTACTCAATTCAGGAAAAAAATTATTTTCTTCATTGCCCCATTTTTCCTTTAAAGTG
This sequence comes from Vireo altiloquus, assembly GCA_013396875.1. Lineage (NCBI taxonomy): Eukaryota > Metazoa > Chordata > Aves > Passeriformes > Vireonidae > Vireo > Vireo altiloquus. The sequence continues at coordinate 464,843 of VZRF01012999.1, read as the reverse complement.
ATATAAACCTTCACAAACCAATGAGAAATTTAGTTAAAATGTTATATAAGGAAAAGCAAGCATCTTTGGAAAAGCAAGTATCTGGCCTCATGAAATACCTGAGTGAGAAACAATGAAAACACACACCTGCCAGTCTTGCACACAGCTTTCTTTAAAGATCTATCTAAACAAAAATCTACTCCAAATTACTATCAAATATTTCAGAATTGCTTGCTCTAAAACAATTCTTTTTAATTTTATTAAACAATAACAAAACAATAACCTGAATAATTCTTACCCTTTTAAGTTTATCTCATGAGATGGCAATATATAATATACTCTTAAGAACCTCAACTGCTGGCTTTACAAGCTCTGGTTTTTTTAGCTAATCCCAGGACCTCAGTTCAGGATACCATAGTCTTCATTCATTTACTTTAATTTCATTGCACATGAAAATAACATAACTCTTAGGACAGATTTTTCATGGTGAATTGCAACATGATTGCTATATTTAAGGTCTTGTTGAGACAGAAAAGCTTTTCATAGCAATATGTGTTAGGATACATGTTTCACTCATTTTTTCTAGAAAGGGATGGTGAGACACACCTATATACATAAGCACACACACACATATATATAAATTCATACACTTTTATAATAACAAAAACTATTAAAGTAAGAACTCTATAAAGGGCAAAGATTCATTTACACCTCAAGAGTCTAACAAACATTCCACAGGGATGTCCCATTCATGCCCAGGACAGGATACAATGGGAGGTAGATGATTCTCATTTTTTTCTGAAACATATGCTGTTTCGCTTTTCATACCTCTGACTCAAAAGAGGTGACTTCAGATATCTAGTTAAACATAGAAGAGAAAAAAAATTGCACGCTGTTGTCAGACGCAGCTACGGTTTAGATACAAAATACTGAATATGATACACGTAGATGATAATACACCAACAGGGTAAGTTGCAACAATGAATTATTTTCCTGTAATTTAGAGAAACTATGTTGTTCCTTGCAAAATTTTCCATGGAACATATATATGAATATATACAAATGCATATGCTAACACAATCTGAAGTGAGCAGTTCCAACCCTCTTCCCTACAGCCTCCTCCACACCAGCTGACACAAGTCCCCTCTCACTGCAACTTATCCTCCTCCTTTCCCCCTTCCCAAGGGCACTCGTCACTTCCCAGCCACATTGTGGAAGTGGAGGCTCAGCACATGGGTCCAAGGATAGCTTCCCAATGTCGGGGCAGCCTGGTTTGGGGTGGGTGCTGCCAGCCACACCACGGTGCCAGGCTACACCATCCAGTGCCAGAAGCACTCATGCAGTTGCTTGCTTTTTCTACCACTCAACAGGAACACACAGAAAAGCTTCATACTGGATGACCTGATATTTGCAGCTCTTGTCAATACTCAAACAAAAGTTTAGTGCATGTGAATAAATAAATCCATACGTGCTCAGTGCAGCCCCTGATCACACACGTGCACACTCTGTGATACCAGGTGGAAAGGAACCAGCGTTTACCTGTGGCTCTCAGACCAAGCACTGCCATCGCCTAGCACAGCTGAACGTAACTGCTCTGAGACACAAGACAGATGGGAAAGAAAAATGTGAAGTGCTACAAATAAAATCTAAAACTGAACTTTTAAATATTCATTCTGAACTATAAAGAGAGCTGTGGCTTTTGTGTGCTACAGATGGCTTGGAAATGCAGTGCAAACAAAGGACCAATTTTTGAATACTCATAGCTGCTCTACTATAATAGCTGGAGGCCCAAAACTCCAGGGGTTTGAGATGATTCAACTAGATCCTCTTACCTGCCAAATTTCATCAAAGCAACATTGCTTTTACCATCTTATAAGGGATGAAAGAAATATGAATAGTGTGGGTTTTTTTAATGAAACATGGACTGCTTAAGCTTGAACAAAAAATTACAATATGAATGGAATGTTCAAGGTAAAGGGAAAACCATCTTTTTACTATAGATACTTAAAGCATCTTATAAGATGAAATCTGTACTTTTTATAGATTGAAAGATTAAACAGAAATATTTTGGTAGATTTAGATAAATGAAGGAAATAAAAAAAATAAGCATAATAAAAATCCCTGCCAGTCATAATCAATGAGAAACTGCTGACTGATTGCCAAGTATGGCCTTATGTTTAAACCTAGGAAAGACACATGTGTTTCTTTGTGAGGTAGTGGGGCACGACCTCATCAATCAGAGATTATTCTCTGCATAATAGTTAAGAATAAATGACTACTAAAGCCAACTCCTCATCTGCCTTCCTGACAGAAGCCAGCTGATATGAATACAACTGGAAGGGGACTAAGCCCAAGTAGTGTTTCTGCTAAGACCATACACTGCGGCATTTACATAGCAGTAAATTAGCATTTTCTGATGCTGTTAGCTACTAGCAAAGATTATAAAGTCTTTGGCTCTAGAGAAGGGATACCCTCACACCTTTTGCATGTATTTGAGTTTCTATACAATGGAATTGGACAAGAAAATCCAAAAGAAAGATAGAGTTTCTGTGGGGGAGGAGAGATCACCCAAGAGGGAGAGAGGGCCCCTGAATTGCCAACAGTCTTCCAAACATAGAAGCCACAGAGACAAACGTACAGCACTGAATCACAACTAGAAGCCAGGTTTATGGGTAATTATGAGGTGCCACTACCAGCTGAAGGGAGAGAAAGTGCAGGAATAAGAGGAAAAGGCATGAAGGTCTTGATAGAAAATGTTACCCTCCCATGATGACAGTGAGAGCCAAGAGACAGTTGCAGTCTGATATCAAGTGATGGGTGAAAAGATGACAAGTGGGTTATGTTATCTTTGAAATCAAAGGAATTAGCCAGGAGGGATGTGCAGAGGGAGGCAGCCTGGACAGCATAAGCTGTTGGGGAAGGGATGGTTGAACTACTGCCGCGCTTGTCAAGGTTAGAGAAAAGGATTCTGAGAAAATTAAAGCTAAGATGATGGGAGTTGGCTTACAAGTTTTAATGTCTTCTAGAAAAGATAGGAAAAGTGGCAACTTATGGCAGGGAACCAGACTGCTGGTTTGGGGAACAGCCCAGGTAACAGGTGTGAACTGAAAACTTTCAACCTTGCTGCAGAGACACAGGATCCTTTACTGCTGGCAGGAAGAGAGGAAGGGGGTCTTGGCAAAGCTTGAGGAAGCAGGAAAGAGAACCAGGGCCTCCATTTCAACCATGTTTGTGTGGTGCTAGGTCTGTACCCACCAAAGGGCAAGCAGGAATTGCAGTCTGACAGTGGGGCTTGGTCTCTGTTCACAGCTAAGACAGAAAAGTGGCAGATGAACTGAGGGGAAAGGGCAGGATCCTCTGGCAGAAAATACAGCTTTTCCAATGATCTTGCTGTCCTTTGGAGAGTAACTGCTTTCCAGGACAGAGTGTCCCAACAGGACACATAAATGCCTTCAGCACAGTACAGTACTCAGAGATAAAACTGAACAACTTTTCATGAAATCTGCCTCCAATAAAAACATCCTTATTGCCCTGGGCTAATGTGCAAGTTAGTGAGGGATTATAGTTCAGCTTCTATAGCCATTTTATGTAATAGGAAAAAAAAATCCGCAGGGACCTCATCTGTTAGTCCTCCAAAATATAAAAAGGAGTGTTAAGCTGCACTTCATCATGGTAATAGGCTATCAGCTATTTTCCTAAACCCTCACACTCAGTAGTGTCATTCTAGGCAGAGTCAATCAACGTAACTTAATCATCTTGTGACTTGCTGCACTGTGCCCCTTCCTTTTGAACATATATAAATCCTAATTATTTTTAATCCTTTACTAAAACACTGGAAAAATGACTGCTCCCCTTGCAAGCATAGAGATGTGGAAGTTTATGGGCACAGGAGCTGCAGTACTCCAGGGCCTCCTTCCCTGGGGGCTGCGTGTCACTGGCAGGGCTTGGCCGAGGGCACCACTGCCTCTCCAGCAGCAATCCTCTCCTGGCTTCTCCTGCTCCTCTTCTGGAGGGACAGCAACAATTCTAGTGAGGTTATATTTGCATGTTGTAAGGCCACAGCGAGGGGTGCACATAAACCTAACCCTGAGGTGAATTCGCTTGTCTACAAACATGCATTTGAATGCTTACCCAAACTGCCAGCCCCCTTCCAGGTTATGGTTGCCTCACAGACACCCTGGTTTGCACCTTCCATCAAGTGCCTTCTGGGCTGTCTCGGCCCTTCTCATCTGACGGAAATAGGGTTCCCCGGTGTCTCCCTTCCTTCTAGTGTACTCTCACCAGCAGCCTAAACATGCATACCCAGGCTTGCCTGTGCTGTGCATTACTAAGAGTAAATATTCCAAAATCAGAAAACTAGCTTTAAAATTATACATTGATTTCAGTGATCACAAATACAGTTCTGATTGCAGTTTTGGCTCTGTTCACCTCTGCTGCAGAAAGGGGAAGTCTAGCTCTTCATAAAACACCAAGTGTTCAGTGTGACCCAGAGTGAAGGAGGAGTTATTTTTGTTGGTCTGTCGCCTTCTCTAAAGTCTATAATATATCAATTCATGCATACACATCACAAGAGGCAGCAGGGCTGTCACCACCAGTTTGCTGCCTAATGCCTCATGTCTGTGGTGGCAAAGATCTGTCCCCCACCAGCTCCTGCAGAGTGGGAGGTTGGGACCAGAGGTCCCTCAGGGACAGATGCCGTCCCATGCCTCCATGTCTTCATCTGGAGACAGAGGTGGAACCTGCACCATGTGCTGCTCTGGCTTCAAAACATTGCTCTTAGCATCTCTTAGTAAAGTGGGAACAGTCACGCAGTGCACAAACAGCAGATACACACACAATGTGTATCCTACCACATTCACAGACCAAACTCTGTTCCTGAAGCAAAGCATGGTCCAGTTCCTGCTGTTGTCCTAATGTGGTTGACTGAGCAGGATCTGTGCTTACAAAGAGCTCTCAGGTTCTCTCGAAGTCGTATCATTATATAAAGTATAAACTCAGGCATTATCATTCCTTTACACTCCCAGTCAGAAGATGAGACCACCAGCATCTCATTGTTCCTCCAGCTCTACTCCAAATGAAGTTTCCATTCCTGTCACAAAAACAAACAAATCAGAGGAAACTCATGTTGCCTACTTTAATGTCCCAATTCCCCAGCCTATGAAAGACTAGCTACATTGCAGTATATTTCTGTCCAAGCCTTAACAGTGAACTCTCCCCCAGGAATCACTTGTTATTGGGGAAAGAAGCACTGAAAAATCAGGCCCCTTGCTGCAGTTGTTTATAGAACAGATCACCAGTTCTGGGAGATCAATGGGATAAACATGGCCCAAACTGTTTCCTGTATCATCATAGTACACTTACAAGGATGCGCTTATAAAATGTAGTTTAATTGGAGGAGCTTACTTTTTAATTTTCAATTTTAAATGTGAGCATGTTATAACTTGTAGATGAACATTTCTATAAAGATAATTACATATGGCAAGACAGAAAAACTTTTTAAAACATTTTCTCTTGAATGTGTGCCTGAATTCATTTACAACTGTTGCTGCTTTAAACACTTCAGGCAGAATAAGTGGATGGCACTAAACAGCTTAGCTGCAATTATTATGGAATATCTGAGGTATAATTTCCCCTGCGGTTTTGTTAGGCGTGCAAAATTCATAATTCTGATTTGTGGCAGGTACTTATTACCCATCGCAGGTGGAGATATGCAAATATTATTCTAGTAGGGGTGAACAGTCTTTATTTCAGTATTCAGCTATTAACGAGATTTGTGAGTCTGGTACTCTGGGGCCATTTAATTAATTAGATGGTACAGATAAAATATAAATTGTTTTGTAGGCTCCACAATTCCAGTTCTAGAAGATGTAAAATATGGCTAAATGAACTTAGTATGGACTGATTTATTGTTTCATGTATGGCAGAGGGAAAGGAAAATTCTGCCTTTTACTTTTGACTATATAATCCTGTACAGCATCCTTGCATTGTCAAGCATTGTGAGAAAGGGATGTTATTTATTTGTCATTATTATTAAGAATGTCTATCAGTTATCCTCTTTATAAAAAATTGCTGGCATGCATCAAGCAAGCTAAAAAACAGGCATGTTCTTTTATGGAAGCCAATATGTGCATGTTTTAGAATAAGCACGTATTTCCAAGACATTTAGATTTGGTAGGATAATATTGTCTCAAGGTCTGACACTTCTATTTTAAATAAATCATTTCCATGGGATACATAAGCTAAACTTGCTACAGGGGGATGCAGAGGAAAGCTACAGTATGTTAACATCTAGAATTTCAAAGAATTCTATTAGTTGATTAATTCATATATTTCTTTTCCTAAATGATGATCTCTCTAATACCCCAGATGATTTCTTGAAAATTTTGAATACAGAAATTAGGGTTAAAAAAACCTCAATGTGCTTTTATTCCCCGAAGTGATAGTTCTAATGGCCACAATAAAATAAACAGCATTTACCAGGAGTTACAGCAAAGTACATGGTGAGACATTCACCCTCCCCTCATATGGAGGAAATAAAATGCACAAGGCATGAGACCGGAAATTGTTAGCAAACTGTCGGCATTTAAAGGCAGGCATTGACCATTATATTAGTTTTAAATTGCAGGAAAATACTACACTACACAATTACAGTACTATAAACATTGAATGAAAACCAGTTAGTTTTACTAAAGTAGGAGTATAAACAGCAGTCACTCTTATTGGTTTATTGAACATATTTTGGGGCCCATTCCAGCTGTCTTTATTAGCTCTAATGCAAATGATTTTGCGCTGCTATTTTGCCAAGCTCTGGTAGCTGTACTGCTGCAAACAGAGCCTGCTGCTTTGTGTCTGCTGGAGGCTTACTGACAAATATGATAAAGGATACATAAAATGAGTAACAATACAGAACTGGCACCATACAGGACAAGGAAACTAGCAGGGGGAAATTATACTGTAAGGGTAGGAGCTGGTATGGTTTTGTGCATGTAACTCAAAAGCATACAAGTTGAAAATCAGATACATACGAGGAGTGTCTCTGGTCACTTCCCTGCAGGGTGGGCACAGCTGGTCATGGCCCTGCAGCTGCATCCCCTGGGACCTGCATCCCCAGTCCTCCAGCTCAGAAGGCTGTAAGCCAATTCAGGGCTGACAGACCTCATCAAGGGCTGGCGCTAGGCAAGAACAGAAAGAGTCTCATGGAGACAGGAGCAGGCTGGACCAGGACAAGTGTCTGAAGAGGGAGGAGAGCTTCTGGCATGGGAGAAGGTCTGCAAAGACATAAGGAGTGCATTTTACCCAGAGAAAAGAACTTCTGACTTTGGAGACATCCTGGACAGCAGGGGTGCAAGCTCCTTTGAATAGAGCTGGGGAATGACCTGGGAATATGGCTGCAGAAATAAATAAGTGAAAGGTAGAAAGTAGAGCAAATTAAAAGGACAAGGCATTGATTTGGAGCTGATGAAAAGGGCCAGTCATATTTTGTGGGTGAACATAATTGATCATGTAAGATATTTACCGTGGCTCAATATTCAGTCAGAAAAGTCAATTGAGTATGTGGTGAGAAATTCCCTAAAGCAGAGGAGGCTGCAAAACCAGGATGATGTGTGGGGAAAAGAGCTTTGGGCAACCAAGTCTGAAAATAGGATTTCCAGCACAGGAGAGCAGTGTTTTCATTACAGTGCCAGCACAGATAACTTCATGGTTTGGCTAAATTGTCAGCTGTGATCTGCACACTGAGAAACTTGGGGAATCTGAGTGCCAGTGCAATGGCAATGCAAGAGGTATGCCTTCATGGTGCACCTGTGGGAACACCTAGGAATATCACATTATTCAATTCCTAAACAAACCCTGCCAGCAAGTGGTAGAGGTAGAGGGAATAGCTTGTATGGACAACCCGAGCAGTACCGTAACCACAACTAGAGAAAATCTCAAGGAGAAAAACATTTCTTAGTTAAATATAGAACAGTACAAATGACAGTGATATTTATGGAGATGTTTTAATAGAAAAACAATAAATACTTATGATATTCAGACACAATGAGGCCAAGTTACCTGCAGGCTTTAGATAAAATGCAGCAGAGAGTAAAACTCATTTCAGTCTCACCTCTCATAGCAGTTGCAGGACATGGACTGCATCTTCTCCACATAGCAGCAAACTGTTCAGGAAAAAAATTAAGTCTAGATTTCCACAGAATAAACACACCAGAATAATATTCTGCATTTCAATACCTTAAATTGGATAAACAATACCCCAAGGGTAGAATCTTTAGAAGACCATTCCTGCAGAAGATGAAATCTAGAAAACCATTTTAATTAAATCTTTCCAAGGACTTCATAAAATCCCAGGCACAGCAGCAGCGCTATATGCAGTACCTCCACAGCAGCTCTGAGCTTCACAGTCCAAAATGAAGGAGGAGTTCTAGTATTTCCTTTTTTTTCCCCTAGGTATGCACACAGAAACACATCATTAGTTCAAAATCAATGCACAAATGAGAGATGTGATCAGAGAATTACATCTGTTCACACTAGCACAGAGAGCAGTGCCATGGGCCAAGGGTAGTTCCTGAGCCATTGAGGGGAGCAGTGCTGCATCCGGCTTTTGATGCCTCTCAACTCAGAGGGAACTGTTGCCTGCTGGTAGGTGAGTATCACCAGCATTTTTTCAGAATAATGCAACTAAGCAATGTTTTAGGTGACACTGTAATATCTGCTAAGCATAGTATTTGCAGAGAGATAATGGAGAAAAAAAATGCCTGTGTGAAGAGCCTCTGCTTCATCCAAAAACACTTCCGGGCAAGCATCACTCCCCTCCTACAGCAAGTGCTCCTCAGCACTAAGAGCCCACCGAATGAGCCCAAACCTACATGTAGAGAATCCTATGGCCAGCTGGAAGGGGTCATAGGCACCTGAGGCCACATCCCCAGGTTGGGCAGCATGGCAGCTGCAGAAGGAGGCTGAGACCCACTGAGTGCCTGCAGGGTCAGAGACACACAGCACCTCAGCCACTACAGTGCCACCACATCAAGGAGCTCAGGATGGGCAGCACCACTTGCTTTGAGTTCAGCTGCAAACATACCCCCCAGAACATTGGCACAGGATTTCTGCACCCCTGTCATATACACGAAACACTGGCAATCACACGAGGCTGGGTAAGGACTCACTGGCCATTTTGAGAGCACTGGAAATCAGCCTAAAGCTCTGTGCCGTACGTGTGGATGATGAGAGGATGTACTTGAGAAGAAAACAACAATCGACAACAAAACATTACCTTGGATCAAAAATCCAATAAGCAGCCTAAACCAAAACAGTGCCCAGGCCCATCAAACCCCCAGTTTGTTGATGATTTCCTGCCTCCTGTTATAACAGCTATGTTTATTTACATATAGTGCTTTTTAAGCTGTATATTCAGCCAGCACAGCTCAGTGTATCTCCCCTGCCACCACAGTACAGCATGACTGCACACATGACTTCAGCAAGGTAAGATCAATTTACAGACACTAAAAAAGCATTCAAAAATTAATGCAACTAATCTCCTGGTTTCACCTGACAGGAGGTAAATTATTGATCTTTGCAATATGAAAGCACCAAAAAGAACAAACTCAGAACTGCACGCTTTCATGTGTACCCTTGCCTCCTCTTGTCAAACTTAAAACAGTCATATCCAGAGGGCTGCAGGGAGATTTGAGAAACACATGTTCTTCCTGTACAATTTAATCATGGCGCGAGCAAAAGGCAGATGCTCCAAGAAGCCTGTGGTTGTGTAAACAAGAGAGAGCATCACCTGAACCCGTGGCACAAACCAATGCTCACAGAAATCCATGCAGGGAGACTGGCAGTTTAGGCTTTTAGAGTCTTTCCTTAATCTTTAATATGTAATTGAGGATGTAAAGCTCTACAGCTAAAGCCTGGTACAGGCACTGCTTCATCACCCATGCTTCTCACTCAAGGGACAAGCCTGCTTTATTAACCAAACTTCGTTTTTCCCCATTTTCCCCCCTCTCCTGGCAACTCCCTACACTGCAACATAAAGCAGAGCTCCTACAAAGGCACTGCAGAGGCTGACACTCTACAGAGTGAAAGCCTCCTGCAACAGCAGCTGCCCCCCTCACGCCTGCCTGCTTTCTTCCACAAACCACCCCAGAAACGTGGCATGGGAATTTTCATCCCCAATAGGCAATAGATAAGAGAGGAATGCAAAAAAACCCTACCAATATTTTCCCTACTTCTTCACTGTCTTCATTGTGGAAAAATGAGCAATTCCTCCAGGACAGGTCATTGTTCCCTGATGCTGAACACACAGCATTACATCAGGCTACAGAAAGTCAGGTGATGCAGGTTAACATCTGCTGGTATTAGTTAAAAAAATTATTTTGTTATTCTTAGATATATCTTCCATTCTGTATACCATGTGCACTGATTCATTATACAGATATAACAGATTGAATGGTCTGAGCCCAGGAAAGGTTTTCATTGAAGACACTGAAAGTAAATTTTTCTTTTTTCATTTTGTCTATTTTTTAAGCCTGAAAACTCCAGGTTACACTTAACTTTTTTGTCTAACACAGCACTGTGGCTTTCCAATGTATTTCAGTAGGAGTCTTGCAGCTTCCACCAGGTACATCACATTCTTTGCTATGCCTTTAACCACAGGAGGAGCGTTCCCAAATTTTGTATCAAAAACACCTTGTATCAAATTTCAGCCGTATTTACTATGGCATATTCAATTGCATCTCCCAAAAATTATCCTGCTCTTTGCTGGAAAGGGATAAGCTTTTGTCCCTACCTTGTGAGGAGAAACATGATCCTGCACATTCAGTCTTTGACAAGAGTTTGAGCACAGGATGATGGTGAACTCCAGTGTATTGCTATGACATGACCTTTTTTCAAAATGCATTCAAGAGGGAATTTTGCATTCTACCAAAACATGGCTCATCACAGAGCACAGACACAATTTCATGGGCAAACCATACCATTGAGAACTCGGCTTAATATTTATCCTAAACTTTTTCAGTATTTTTTCCCTCACTCTTGTCTCCAGCTCAGATGATGAATAATTCCTCTGTCTTTTCGATTGTTTTTATCTCAGAGGTGTTATTGATTAGGAATATGTCCTTTAGGTCTTTCCAGTTCTACAGATCTGGTATCATTTTCATCAAGTTATTTTTTCTGCTGTTCTCTGTACTACTGCTTTCTCTGTTTGCCTTTTCACCTTCCTTTCAAAGACTGGAAACAAGTGAGATGAAACTTAATGGTCCTCTACTTACCTTAGTATTTCTGCTAGCTTTTACCTTGAATATTGGTGGTAGTTCACATCTGACCACTACATCATTATTGCCTATTTTGCCTTCAACACACTCATGTTAACCTGCAAAGACAGCTCTAAAATGAGTTCTGCTCTAAACTTCCTCAGTAATGTCATGTTAGTAAAATTCCTCTTTTAAAAAAATCCTCTTTGTTTTAGGAGAATTTATAGCAACATTCTTCATTATTATCCCATCATCTCATCTCTTAGCAAAAAATTTGCTGCAGCCCCACTGGAAAGATTAATACATTTTATTTATATTGTATATATGTATTTCCAAGAGGAATACAATAGATCACCAATTTTTTTATTCTTTTCTTGTTTTTCAGCATGCCAAGTTCTTCCCCTTTAAGCTTATACATACTTCTCTTTCTTCTTTAATCTTGATTGTTTTACTTGATCATATCCCCTATTCTTGGTATAAGCACAACCCTTCCCACCTCAATCCTCCTTTACCCTCTGCTTCTTGCTCCTGTACCAGTGTTCACTCCTGTGAACTAGAGAAATGGAAGCAGATGAAAGACAAACTTCTGTTTTCTTTTTTTGTTCTTATTATTTTATCAGAAGCTTATAATTTTCTCCAAAAATTGAGGTGTCACCGAGTACTGTCAAAGGCTATGAGTAGTATATCACATTTTCCCCTCAATGCATTAAAATTCACTTGCATGACATCTTTTAGCACTTCTTAAATATTATTTTCTATGCCCTTAACAACATCCTGAAATGACAGCAGCATCTTCAGCAGACACATTACCTCACAGCACCCAATGGTTTGCACTCTCTGTGCAACTCCCTATCAGTGACACCCTCTGTTGTACCTCCCATCCCAACGTGGATGTGCCACACTGAGCCTCACCGTACTGCACAAATCATGGAGAAGAGTGATTCCTTTTGGGTTCCTTTGAAACCCCTGCCTGGTTTCCCTACAGGTGAGTGCAGCACCTCAGGGGTGCAGCGTTTCAGCCATTGGGTTCTCCACTACAGAAGCAGCAGAAAGAGTCTCTTGCACCAGATCATTCAAATCACTGCATTCCCACCACCAGTGCTCTAAGCACAGCTTCAGTGCAGTGCACTCAGCTGCAAGCACAGGGAAAATGCACCTCACCCATGTGCCCAGCAGGGATTTGTTGATTTCTATTTGTAGCAGAAAGCTGTGGTTTGTTCAGCACTCAACCACAAATTAGCATGGTCACAGCATAGGCAAACTCTTGCTTACCCAGAGGTGTTACGTCCTTTCTGAAAGGGAAATGCTCCACATATGCCATTGTCCTGCTGCCTCCCGAGTACCCTTTAGACGACAGCTCACTTTAGCCAAGTGTCTTTCTGTTGGCAAAAACCACTAAGGAAAGAATTAACAATAAAATCATATGATTATGCCCAACAATTTAGAGTTGATATTAAATCTTCAGCAGGATTAGAATCACTGTAGCTTCTGCAATACACATATACATGCAGGTTACCACAAGACATTTCTGAACAGTACCTCTATCTGAAGCACAAAAGTTTGAAATACATTTTCTCTTAGTCTTAGTAAGCTAATTTAACCTGTAAAAGTCAGAACTTGTGTTCTAGGAATCATACAAAAACACAAGTAACCAAATTGCATCTGGAAAATAATTTAGCACTGAAAGATTTCACAACTGTTTTCTAGTATCCATAGGAGATAGTAAACAAAGACATTCCCTGGGGAAGGCTCTCCTCATCCTTTCATTAGTTCCAGAGAACTAATGTTCCAGCTCTGAGTTCCAGAGAACTCAGATAAATTAATTTTGGTGTCAGTGCAAAGGGTTTGGCTTTAGAGGGTTTTTATGCCGAAATGCAGCTTCTGGTCACTGCACCACTAACAAGCAGTAGAAAATTAATACATGTATATGTGCAATTAGGCAAAACAGTTTCTTTTAGTGCCTTCTGCATAGTAAAACAAAACTCATTGTTTGCTAATCAAATACTAAAGGTAAATATTTTGTGGTGGACTGGGGACTGTCAACAGGGAAGGAGAACAGACCTGGCAGCTGCATGTGGGGAGATGCCACATCCTGGCAGGGGCTGGAAGCACCAACTGCAGAGCTCCATCTGATGGAAACCATAATGGGATGTCTTTAAAACCTTCACACAGAAAGGCAAATAGGTAATACATGTAGTTTTGCTTATGCACATTTCAAGGGTTCGCACCAGCAATTTGTAGCAGTGGTTTTACTAAAACAAAGACTACTGTGTGTCTTTTTAATGGTAGGAATATCCACATGAAAGCAGGTCAACCAGCAGTAGGAGCACAGCTTGATGAATTACAGAAGGTTTTATGACATCTTTTTAATTTGCTTTTTTATTTCAAAAGAAAAACTTTCTGGTGTGACTAGTACAAGCCAACTATTAACTATTAAACAAAAAGGAGAATATTTTGGTTAACAGTCTTTTACTCTCTTTTTGAATGTCAGCACATGTCCCCCTGGCAGATTCCATAAATTCGAGAGCTACCAGATGGTTGTGTAATCGCAATGCCCAAAATACACTCTAGAAATTAAAGAATCACAACAGAAGACAATGAGTGGACTGCTAAGAGACACAAACAACATCTACTCTCAGTCATCACTTCCATTAGGTGGACAGAGCAATTTAAAACAGTGCCAGGAATGGCAAATCTTCCACCTAGAAGAGAGTAGAGCACAGCCTGCCCTGGCGTGATGCAACACAACACAGAGCAGCACACTGCAGATACAGCTTGGAATGTATAGATTTTACAAGAGTCGATTTTAAAATCAAGGTAGTGGAAATTAATAGAAAAAGACAAGAATAATTTTCTTGCAGCATTTGCCCCTGGGAATGATTTACTTCCACACACAATGCTCATTTGAGTTTTGAAACTCCAACACAGGATTTTGGTTTTTTATTTTTTAACTAGGCATTTTAACATATCTCCTCTTCCAAATATATACTCAGGTTTTTCTACAGTTAGGGAGTTTGGGGATTTTTCTTCTTTTTTTCTTTTGCTATACTCAGTAAATTTCCCACTTAAAAGCAGTGTTACAAGAAGTGTCCTCAGTTACAGGTGTGCAATTCAGTCATCAGGGATATGTAGATAACAAATTATTCATAGTTTCAATTTTCCCCCATCTAGTTAGTAGCTGCTATACAAAATCTTGCCTGACAATGGTAGTTTTATGAAAACCTAACTCCCATCGACAAGACGTCATTGATTTAGGAAGAGCGGTCTAAGTGAATATTTATATTCTGAATTTCTGAGGAAAGAAAATGTTACCCAGGAAAAACGTATCTGCTCGCACAAAGCATTTTCTGCAAGAGGGCAGCAGAACACGACTTCAGTCAGACACCGCAGCTTTTACATAAAAGAATTTCAGAGGTGCGAACAGCAGGGCACTGAGTGCTGAAAGAGGCAGGGATTTGGGGCTGGTGTCTGTGAATAGGACAGTGCTACAGGCTGAAGCCTTCACGGTGCAGAAGCACATGTTTACAAGAGGAGCTCGGGCTTGTAAACAGCAGGGCTTCAAGCAAGCCGAGAAGAGTTCATGTTCCTGGGAATGGAATGCAGCACAAAATGTCCTGCTTCTTCACAGAGAGTCACCCCGCTTGCAGCTGTCAAAAATTAGAGACACAGCCATTGTTCCAATGGATAATCAGGGCTAAGAGCTTTTTCAGGGCATCTCTTGACAGCATGAGGGTTGGTACAATTCAGCATGTCAGTTTAGCTGCACTGAAAATCTGAAAAGGCCAAATTACAGGGTGGTTTTTTTCCGTATTGCATTACAAAGATACTAACTGTATCAACAGGATTAATTTGATGACAAGATTAAAAACATGTTAATGCTTTTTAATGGGATCAATAGCGTTCTGAAAAAAATATGAAACTGTATCAGGAGGGTGTCAGGAGAGTACTTGAGAACAGGTTTAATGTGAGCGCAAAATTTGGTGCCCATGAAAGATTTCTTGATGAGTTTTTTTTAATTCACTTTAATCTCCACACAGTAGAGTCTTGAAGTCCATTAAGGAAAAAACTACAGTATTCCAGTTTTGAAATTAGAAAGAACCACAGTAATAATGTTCCTTCATCAGTGTCTGAGAGGCAATTTACAGTAGTCCTACATTTCTGAGGAAACACTGCTGATAGAGTAACATCAGAAACAAGCACACTGAGGCAGAGTCCCTAATAATGGCAGGTACCTGCTGAAATCCTGAACCGTGCCCAGCACCACTACACAGCAAAGTTTCACTTTGCCTGAATTCACCAGAAACAGCTCCGCCCCCACTCTGCTATCCAAGAGAGTCTCCAGAATGAAAAATGGATGATCACAGAAGACACCACAGCAAAGTGGTTGCAAGCTAAAGAAACAAAACTCTGCAACCTAGGCTCAACAAATGACAAAGATTGAAAATATTAGTCGCTCAGCATGCCTTGTAATCCACAAAGTAATCACTAAATATTACAAATTATTCAACAGCTTCCTAAATTTAATTATGTAATTAATTAATTACATAATTTTGCCTTCCATAAAAAAACCATGCCTTTACAGTCCAAATTTGAATATGACATGAGCAAAGCATTCTAGTAATGCATCAACTAGCCAAAAATTTACATTAACCAGTAATTGCAAACCAGAGCCATTTTTGTGTGTTATAGCAGTAATTTTTCTTTTCTCAGCACAACATGAGGTCTGCTGTCCATGTTATCATGAACACACAAGTTCAAAGTTTCACAAATATTGATTCAAAGTTCAAGTAAGCATATCCCATTCTGTATGATTTCAGAAGATTATAACATGCAGAATGTATTATTCTCAAAATTCACTGACTGCCCCTCTCCACATCAAGGAACCTCAGAAGACTCCATAATTGAGATAACAGGCTTTCTGGTGCCCCTATCCCTCTGCAAATATACGAATATGATTTTTTACTGCTCTGACAAGGTTAATTTTTGCACGCTGACTTCTAGACCTGCAATTTGAACTGACGTTTTGATAAGGAACCTACACCATACTTAACTGCATACCCCACTCACCAACACGTGTTCACAGGTAGCAGAGCCTGGTGCACCAACACATTCCAGATTAGCTGTCTGAATATACTGACCCAGCTGCACTGCAGAGACCCTGCTCTTGCTTGCAATCATCATCTCTAAAAGAAGTCTGACTGCTGCTAACAAATGCCACGCAAGGTACTGCAGCACCTTTTCCCTCTGCTTCAAACAACAGGAATAAGCCCAAGGAAGCTGCCCAGTCAAACAGCAATGCAGCTGGCAGCAAATGCAGCTCTCTGAAGAGCAGCACCAGAGCCAGTGCAGCTCCTTAGCCCTGCAGTGCAGCTGGCTGCACCCTTCCATCCGCACCCCGCTGCCGAACAGCTCTCGCAGTCCCGAGCAGCACCCACAGCGCTCCAGGAGCCGTCCTGCCAAAAGCACAGCCTGTCATATTCCTTCCTACACCACCACAAAATGCCTGAGCACGTGTGGAGGGATAGACAACTACCCCTTCAAGTGCCTGGGTGAGGAGGAGATGTTATTCCATGGCCCAGCTCTCCATCTTGCAGCTGGCTTAAGTTACTCTTTTAGGTGATCTTCATTTCTACCAAACACAGCCCATGCCATCTTTTACAGCCTATGCTCCTTCCTTCCCCAGTGCCGTAGCATTCCCTATTCTGGCTACAACTGTACCAGTCTGGTTTTTTGCATCATTTTAGTGCTGTATTTCTTTCCAACTATCTTGGATGATACCTTCTTACTGCTTAGGACTGCTCCAGCCTGATGAAGGCAAACAGGATTATTCAAGATAATTAACATTTTTATAGGGCACTGACAATTGCACAGAGATTTGAAACCCAGGATACAAAAGAGTGACATCAATTACAATGCTAGGAGGATTCTCATTCATTATCATGTTTACTTGCAAACACAAAATTAGTGATGCCTGGATTAAGATTAGAAACAACATAAACTGCTATCACAAAAAACCAAAAAATCCTTTCAAGTGTATTTCACATAGAGCACATGCAGGACCTCAAAATATGAAAAATGATAGTATCAAAGACACTCTAATGGAGGGCATTTTCTTCTCTAAGAGTAGACATATAGAGAGAGAATAGAGAAAATGGCTTATAATAATTTATTTAGATTTCTTGCTAGTAATATACATTTTAAAATAAGAGGTATAACAAGCTGTAAACCAAGGTATAATAGTTAAATTAAACTGCAAATTTCAACTTTATAATTCTTAACGTTAAAAAAAATGCAGTCAAAATGGGTCATTGTCTTGGAGTGACTTTATGGTGTATCCCATATCGCCTGCTCTATGCCCAGAAAATGAATTTTATGCCTTTCTGTGCCTGTAAACTGAGCCTGAGAGGGGAGAGAAGGAAAAAAAAACCAGCCAGAGGAACTTTTTTCAAAGCAGTTCTGTGCTTCAAGGTCACCACTCCTCTCTGTTGTTCTTCTGGTGTGGGGAGTGACAGCTGCTCCTGCTGCAGCAGAGAGGGGAGGAAGCACCTTCCTTGCTTTCCAGCCAGCTCTCAGCTCTGTTTTCTTCGAAAGAACAGAGATGGAGTTTTTCCTGGGACTTTGGTTTCTTCCTCTTCTCTTCTGGCTTGTTCAGAACATCGGAACCTCACTGGGAGGCTTTCCACCAGCCTGCAGGGGGGTCCCCACACCGACCCAGCTCCAGGAGGAGAGACACCACACCCAGAAGGACTTTAAAACTCTTCCAGGTTTCTCTCCACAGTGAGAGATTTTTTTTTATTATTATTATTTAGCATTATTATTCTTTTCTTGTGTGTTTTTTAAATAAATAGGGGTGTTTTTTTCCTTTTCACTTTGCTCCGAGGAAATATTTCTTTTCCCAAACCTGGTGGGGGAGGGGTAACTACAACCTGCTTTCTATCAGGGGATATTCTCCTCTGAATTTGTCTCAAACCGGGACAGTCATAAAGAGATTTTCTTGTTTAATAAAACTGGTTTTGAATTATAAAACTACACTTAATTGTTACAAGTCCATTTAAAAGATAATTTTGCCATGTGCCAGAGGTCATGATATGAAGTTACTATATGAAAGACATCAAAGTTGTACTTCAGCCCTACAAAGACAGCACTTTTCCTGGTCAAAAACCTGAAGGTGATTATAAGTTTGAAAAAAAAAAAACCAACCTAGCTATAATAAGCAGCATTTAGTAAGTCAGAAACAACAAACAGGAGCCAAGTGAATGGGGGTATTTCTGAAAGGTGCATACAGAAGACACCACAGAGTTCTCTTTAAACAGAATTCAGCCATCTCTGGAGTCACAACCACCCAACTCAAGAGTCCCTGGGGAGACCCACTCACTATGAAAAAGCTCTCATGTCTCACAAAAATTCTTGACTGCTGCAGACTCCTGTCCTGGCTTCACCTACAACCAAGGCTGAAAACAAATACATCAATTTTTATCTTTCATACAGGGTAATCTGAATGCCTTCAAAGTCTTTCTTCACATGCAAAGTTGATCTAAGGTACAAGATACAGCTCTTTTGAGGACTAGGACCACGATGTCCTTGGGTTTCTAAGACTGAGGGGAAAAAAGAAGCCAAACCAAAATCAAAACCAACAAGCCATTCTTTTTCCTCAGGCCTTTATTTTTGTCTCTGAGGATGGAAACCTGCTTGCCTCCTACTCTAAGCCTATGCAAAACCAAAACCACTGGGTCTCCAGCCTTTGCTAGGGATCATTGACTTTCCTGTATTCATGATGGGAGCAATAATTCCTACTTTACCATGTTACACCAAACATCACAGAAGTCTGACAGACACAGTGAAGTCAATAAATGCAAGGAAAGCTGTAAAGGGTCTCTGCACATGAAAGAGCCTTTTGTTTATCTGGCTAACCAGGACCTTCCCAGAGCCTCTGAAGAGTGTTTGCCAAGGCTGCCCCAAATGCTTGTGACAAGTCTGCAAAAGACTTGGAGAGGTATTGTCTTTACAGTATGATCCTAAAGTACTTTCACTCTCCTCATTTTAGGACACCTGTGGAAGAGTAACAAAAGCCGTACACCAGACTCATTTTTGAAGACAAAGTGAAATAAACAAGCTAATATTTTGGTTCCAGACTTATATTTAGACCACAACAATTTTAAAGTGAATACCAATACAATTTTAAAGAAATGAACTGAGTTCTTTCTCACCTCTTCTTGTTTACAGTCTCACAAACTGGGATACCACACTACCAGTGTCACACAGGATGTCATTTTTTCTCTTGGCAAGTAAACACATGTGAAAGAAAAGGCATTGCATTTATAATGATAGCAACAGAACTTGCTAACATAGTTTTTACCAGGTTCCAAAGGGACAGCTTCAGGTTTCTGATGTACAGTCCAGTGTCTCTTAGATCCACATGTATTTTTCCATCATGCTGAGCACAGTTTAAAGTGCAGAAGCAGCATAATTCAGTATTAGATTATTTCACAGTACCACATGAGTTCAAAACAGAAGAAATAACATTAAAAGCAGAGAAATCAATCAAATGAATTATCTGAAAATAAAATTAGAGCATAAAACAACAGTAGGCCCAGGAATAGACAGGCTATCTCGTCTTTTACTCTTGGGACGGATTTCTTTTAGGATGGCTTCAGTCACTCATCCTGACATTTCCTTGGACTCCCCAGAGCTCCTTGCAAGGCTGGGTCAGTATTGAGCACTGAAGTTAGAAGATGCTTCTTAGCATTTACTTAGCAATTAACAAGGCAAAACAGCCACCTTCTTAAAGCACAGGGTATCTGTGCATTTTGTGCAAATTTTCTTCATCTTTCATTTAATATGTAACTAATTTTCGAGTATTTTTCAAATTTTCTTAATCTCTGGACCTTATTCCATCAGGACTTTTATATATTAGCTCTCATCCTTGATTCTGCCAGATCTTAGTCTTTCTCCCCTTTAGCACACTGCCAGTACCAGACTGCTGCTTGTCTCCTGCTCCTAACTCAGTTCCCTTGATTTGAAATAATTTCTGCCTTTCTCCTCAGATATTATCTGCAATGATTGATGGTCAGAAGCTGCTCTGCTCCTACAGCAACTGGCAGCAGGTAGGGGGAGATAGGGCTGCTGCAGAGCCCCCAGCCTGAGGTTTCTCCTGAAACCCAACACCAGGAGCAGTGAAAGCCAGACCTTGAAGACAAGCAGCAATGGGCATATGTCCAGTTAAAAGCAAAAGCCCACAGCGTGAATTTGGAGAGCTCCTTTTGGGGCAACAGGAAAGTTTGGGTGTTTCCCCCTTTCACCAGGGGGCACGCCTTGGGTGGGTGGGGGAAGTGTGAATCAGGAATACATATCATATTTGCAAAATATGATAGCAAAAGATAGAGTATGTCACAAAAGGAAAGAAAAATGAGAAAAGGAGTTATGCTTAAAGGCAATCCTAAAGGGAACAAACTTCTCTTTTTTTGTAGGAGGAATGAAAGGTTATTGCTCCTACATGACAAGAATAGCATTTTTTACATTCCCCTTTTCAATAGCAGCAGCTAAATTCTCACAGGATTCAATGTTTACGCTCACAAAAATCAATTTTTCCCTTTTATTAAAAAATTATGTACAGTAAATTGCTGCTACAACACAATCTACATTGTTTAACATACCCTGCTTTGATTTACTGTTCCATTCATAATCTTCTGATGATTAAGCTTCTCAAAAACAATCCACTAGCCTTTCTAAGTGATATCAAGTTGTTTGTTTTTAATCTGCTGAAAATCATCCTGTAGACAGATGCATTATTGAAGAATTACATTTTAATTTATTTTCACGCAGTGCCTGTGATGGGCATTTGGATTAACAGAGTACAATAATGCTTCTTTATGCCTGTATCTATTCAAATCAGAAATTACCTGCATACACTGTCTCTGATGGTGGTCAAAAACTGTACAAAGAACTGAGAATAGTGCTTCTTAATATCACACAGCCCTGCTGCTCATCAATGAGTCTTTTTCTGTTCTAATGCTTTTGTCATGTATATGAAAGTCATTATGTAGTTTAGAAAACAGGAGATGAAGTGAAAGAGGAAGATCAGGGACCTGGGATGCATTAATATTCTACCAGCGTCAAAGATATTTCCCTTGAGGGGCTCCTACAGGCCACACTGTTATTACAGTGCCTATCCATTATCTTGTGCTGTACTTGGTATTAAGACAATAATGGAGAGAATAGGATTATGTGCAGATGATAGGAAATGCGAAGGCAATTCAGCAAGATAGGAAATGAATGGAGACATGATTCTTTCCTCGAAGCTGGGAATGGTTTAGCATAGGGTAAGGAAGAAGATAAATGAAGCAAAATGAAATCTTTACAGGTTAGCTGGGGTAAAATGAGTGTTTACATAGAATCCGATGAGTTTAACCTTTTTGATACAGAATATTGCAGCATCTTTCTTTAATGCAGAGGTATATATCCGTTCAGAGGTCTGGCTTGATTTGAAAACTCACTCAACGCACATGGGGAAATGACTGGTATTAATTTGATAGAGCAGTCTTATGTAATGGAGAAACATTTAATTCGCTCCAATAAAGGAAAAATTCTGAACCCCACTCCAGCTTTCTGTATTTAAACTACAAGCTTGAAAAATTCTGCCCACTAAACAAACGGACAAAAAATAAATAATTTTTTTTTAGAAAGCAAGAAAGAATGATCTAGCATAACTAAGTGAAATGCTGATCCCCCATTGAAATGCTCATATTCTGCTTTACTATCGGAGACCTTTCCATTTCACAAGAGTCCGTGGCTATTAGCAAGTCACAAAGGCTAATAATTTTAGGAGGCCAGCAATGCATTATGATAGTGATAAACAAAGACAGGACCAGATTGTGTCATTTACAGACATTTCTGTGGCTTATGTCTGTCATATTTTTTTTAATTAGGATAAATCACACACACAATTTGCAATAACAGCACAATGCCAAAAGAGATCATTTTTGCTCCCTAAAGTACAACTATAATTTTATTCCTTTTAGCATCACTTGAAGGCTTTCCTTCTGTTAGGTTAAACCCCAACAAAGTAGATCAGTAGCACAACCGTCTAAGCGAGCACAGCCGTCAGAGGTGCGAGGCGGCTGAGGCAGCTGTGCCACTGCCCCACAGCCACGCGCTGCCCGTGGATGGCAGGGACGGCGAGTCCAGGGCACAGCGGCTGGCACGGGGCTGCAATGCCACCTTGCACACACCGAGTCAAACCGAGGGTCCCCACTAACACCCTGCCAAGCGATGAAACGTGCCCGTACGCTCAGCAGGGCTCCCCACACAGACCAGACACGCTGGAATTGCTTCGCCACAGCAGGCCTGGCCCTGCATCAAGCCCATGGCCACGCCAGCGCGGCTCCATGCTGCTCTCTGCTGCTGCCTCCCACTCACCGCCTCACCATGCTCTCGCTCCTCCCTTTGTCTCTGGCCCTGCTGTTTGCCCATCAGGACTTAAACATTGACTTTCCTTGGCTGGTGCTGCCGACCAAACTGTGTGATGTATTGATCCTGGCTGCCATTCCTGCTCCATACCTGATGGCCCTCCCGGCTCTGTGACTGTCCCTACCAGTGGCTGCCATCTGCCAGCCACCAGCTCTTACACCGCTCTGATCCCACAGCAAAGCTTCCCTTGGCTCCCCCACCCTCCTGGGGCCTCTGTCATGGTAAGATTTTTCCCCCTGGAGAGACTTCCTTTGTTACATGCTGTCAGGCCAGACCCCAAACATACGAAAACAAGTGTTTATGCCCCAGAAGCACATGCCCATGTGTGGCAGTGCCTGCACTACATTAGCCACTACCTGGGCAATGGCAGAACTATTGCATTAAAAAAACCCCTGATTTCTGAGCTTTTAGACACATCCTGCACTGCTCCCTACCACATCCTGCAAGGGGGTAAAGCCATCAACAAAGCAATGAGGGAACCAGAATCTAGGTGGGCAGGGGCAGAGTGGCAGGGCTCAGGGAGGAGAGCAAGCTGCCTCAGAGCAGAAATGGAAGCTCCAGCAGCCCAGTAAAACCTGATGCAGGGCCCTGCACCCCAGTCCATCCAGGGCTGTGCCTCCCTGCCCCTGCCAACTGCACCCAGGCCCAGCACTGCTCGGCCCTCATGAGCCCCAGCAGGGCAGGAAGTGGAGGAGGGAGCTGCTGCACAGACCCTAGAAGGAGGAAGAAGCCTGGAAAATGCCAACTTTTAATACTGACACACAGATGACTGGTGTCAAACAACACAAACAACAAACAGCTCAGGGCTCCATAGCAATGAGCTGAGAGAGGAAAACTGCCCAGCTTCAAGCAAGGAAGTCATCTTGTACCAGTGAGATTTATTTTACATTTTTGTCTATTTCCCTGGTATCAATAGGTGTGAAGTTCAGCCCCTCCATACCTGTGTTTCACCCCACAGTTCAGCAGGACCAGCATGAGGTGAAAGCCAAGCATCCTCACTACAGCTAGGAGTGAGGGCAAGGGCTCCCCAGTGCCTTAAATCATCTTTTCTCATCAGCTTTAAGTGACAAGAAGCATTTCTGTGAGAAGTGTGAATCAGCATATTTGGGGAATTAGGAACATTCCTAATTTTACTCATGATTTTACACAACAGCCATAAATACGGGGAGATGTGAAATAGCATGAGCAGAGTTAGGTGTCAGGATTGCCCCTCGCACAGGCAGGTGGGGACTGTGGCACACTGGGGCTCTGTGCTCACCCCCTTGCATCAGGCAGCACCACACACTCCAAAGATACTGCGAGAAAACCCATGAAGAAAACTGTCTAATGAAGAGTAACAGTCAAAACAATGTTGTGTGGCTGGCCAGTTACTTAAAGAGTGTTTATAACCATGTTTTAATGCTTCTTAACATAATGAACACTTATTTATATAAATGTTTAATTATGTTTTGAATTAACTAAGTATGAATCTAGACTATCCCATTACAACACATTAGAGCAATGAGAAATCATGATGCATTATTGTCCTAGGTTACAGTGTAAGATATGCCCAAAAGCATGTATTCTGTCAGTATCCTCATGACCATTGAAACCAGGTGGGGCAGTGGTCCCTGCCTCCTCCCTCTGGACTATCTCCTGTCAGTGGGCCCATCAATGCCTTCCCCATGACTCAACATCCCATTGTGAGATGTTCCACCCAGAGGGAGGAACCAAGCATTCCATCCTGGTTATAACCTAAGATTTTAAACACCACAGCAGCCTTTCCCACTGGATTCCCAGAGGACAAGAGCTACATAGCTACCACTGGACCTTCCAAGGAAGACCAGACCTTTCTACAGGATCACTGTTTCCACAGAACCACATCTATCACTTCAGGAGGACTGCAGCCACCAGCTTATCAGACTGCTACCGCCACCCTGACTAATGGTGTCAGGTCATATCTGACTGTCAGTTTGAACCAGTGTGTTCTGCCTTTATTTTTAATTTTCCTATTAAATTGTTATTCTGACTTGTCTCCCACTGTTTTTTTTTTTTCAAACCAGCACAGTTATCTTGTCGCCTTTAATCTTATGTAATGTTCGTAGCTTTTATAGTAGCAGAAAGAGTTAACAAGAACAGCCAATTTAATTAATCTGCTCTACTTACTTTGCACACTGCCATTTCTTTCTCAGTTGAGTGCAGGCTGACTACACATTTGCACTAGAAATTACAAGTGAGTGAAGCAAATACCTTCATGAGTCATAAACTTTACCAATCTCTCTCTTACATCAATATCTCTTGTCAGAAGTTAAAGGCAACCAATTGATAAAGTCACTTTCAAAAAATATGGATGGATTAAGCACATTCCAAACTATCAGTTTCAGTATGATAAGGTCTAACTGTTTTGAATGACCCAGAAGGTTGCCCTAGTATGAGCTGAGATCCACTCTTAGTTTGCTGCATCATATTTTATTGTCTGGTTCAAGAAATAGCTCAGGGATTTTTGACCTGGCAAGGCTGATTAGTTAGGATAGCCTAGAAACAGTAAGGGGAAACCCACTCCCCTCTAGGAATGTCCACCCAAAGGCTAAGAGATGTGCAAAGGATGCCACAACCAGCTTCCCACAAGCAAATCGTGCCCATGAACACAGATACAGCAGGTGGTCTGTGCCCTGCAATACAGCCAAATGCAAAAACCATGTATATAAAGGCAAAGCCATGATTCTCGTAACTGGTGACCTTGGGGACAGCCATGGACATGGCCCTGCTCTGTTCCTCTCTCCCATCTCCCTGCAGGTGACACATCAGGGTAAGCGCTGGGCACCAGCTCGGCACAGATTGCCCCCATCCACCCTGTATGCCTTTGGCCTCTCTGGGACACTTCCAGCACTGCCACAAAGGGATTCTTGCCTCAGCTGGGGTTGGGTCCCTGTTTCTGAACAGGGCTCTTATGTCCCTCGTAGCCTCCCACTAAAACACTGCAAAAGCTTTCAAGTACTTCCCTGATGGGACTTCTGGATCTAGAGGCAGGACAAGGTCTCTCAGACCAGCATCAGGCTGGAAAGCCTTGGGAATCCTGCTTTATTCTTAAGACCAATGCATGTCCAAATTCAGTGGAATGGGGTCAAACAAGTAGTTTAATGTTTAAAACTACAATTCAGTGGCTACAATTTTTTGCTATAAGGAAACTCCAGGCTCGAAGAGGTTGTTTTCCTGCTTGCTGCCCCCAAGGAACACAAATGCAGGCTAGACAGTCAAGCTTTATGGAGAGAAGTAATATCTTTTATGAGACCAACTATTAGAGTTGGGGGAAAAATACACAAGCAAAGAAGCCATTCTTTAGGTCTGAAACAGAGGATTCAAACTGCAGAAAAAGCATGCAGAAAAGCTATGCTCTGGGTTGAAGTTATTATATGATCAATTAGACATTATGAGAGGAAAGGACAATTAGCACCTCTGGAGCAGCAAATGGCCACAGCACAGGGAGACATGCTGGAGTCACTCACTCCCATGGGACAGCAAGGAGAGAAACAGAGACAGCGGGACATGAGTGAAAAGTGAAAAGCTAACAGGAAGGGAATGAAAATTAGAAAATTACATAAACCAACCCCTTTCTGTTGGGTCCCTGCTTTTAGTATCTCCTAGAATGGGGAATTCTCATTTGCAGGTTTTTTCTTCAGTTTGTTTTGTCAATATGCTTTGAAAATCAATGTCATAAAAGGCAGTTTTTCTGAACAAAAAACTGTTCAGCCTGTGCTAATGATGTTTCTATACATACTTGAATGCCTGAAGGAATTCATTTTGGTGTATGGGACTCACTGAATCTCAGACCATTTCCACAGATGTATCTGGTGCACTGAATAAAGTACCCACAGTACTGGTACCTATGTGAGGGTGTCCATGCCATGGAAAAATAAACTGGACTACAAAAAGTCTACGCAGTACCACTGCACAGATTGGGATTATGTGCTTATCACAAAAATAACAAAATAATTAATAGAAAGCTTTTTTTTGTCTTCTTGGCTTAGCTTTCATGGATTGACATGATTAAAAATAATTTACCCATGACCTGCAGATTAGCTTTTCTCCTTTGCCTAATACATTCAAAATTATTGTGGATACCATAATAACGAAGTCCAAAATAACTTTGTCTTTAATCCTGTGAATGGAATATGAATGTCTCGTTTTACTCTCCTACATTACAAAGCAGAAATATATTTATACACTCTGTCATTTCTAAACAGAAGGCGCTCAGAACACCTTTGTGAAAGTGGAATAATCACTAAAATATTAACTATTACATAGCTGCACCTGTCCTGGCTACCAGCTTTCTCCATCTCAGCTTCTGGAGGAACAAAAATGCTTGGAAACTCACAGAGCAGGCAAGAAAATTATTATATTGGATTACAGAAACTACCAAGTCTAACCTAAGGTAAGAATACAACCTTGTTTTGTTTGATCCAGTGGACATTAAGTGCCACCTTTCTGCTGACCTCAGTGACTGGCCACCTCTTTAAGACAGTTCCAGCATTTCCATGCATGCAGCTGCTATGGGCAGAGCTGTCCATAACTAATGACCACTACCTGTACCAGCTCCTTTAGGTATCAGATACATTCAAAGAGAATTACAGGCTCCATTTATTAAAACAGCTAACAAGGACAACAAAGAAGGCATAACATCGAGACAGAGCATGCTTTAACAGAAATATTTTACCTCTGCTAACCTGCATCTGGTTCAGATAGCAAACTATAAGTCTGCCACACCTGAACTGACACTGCCACGTGGTTTAATTTCTTCTCAAATTGTAAGAAGCTGCTGGTTGCAATGCTCAGTGAGAGCCATCTCCTTTCACAGCAAGCACACAGGATACTAGTGCCTCTCAGACCTGCCCAGAGATAGTCGTGGCAGTGATACCTCTATTCTCCACTCTCTTAATCACTTAAGGCTCAATCACTCTTGTCCACCAAGACTTGAAAGGGAATGGTATTGGAGATCTAAAATCAGGCTGTATTTTGGTTGACATAACTTACCCTCCTCAAAAGACAACATTTTCCCTGGCAGGTGATAAGCACCACCTCCCACATTCTACCATAGATGCTGCTAATTAAACCATAGTGAAATTCAGATAATTAGCAACCTTTCTTAAAACAGCAGGTTACTCATTTCAAACCTTTCTCCAGACAAAATGGTATTTGAGACATTTTAAAAATCTGCTATTTTCCATGCTTTCAAAATAATTATTCTGTTCTAATAGGAAGAAAAAAAAAAAAACAATAAAACAGGACAAATCATACAGGAACTCATAAGCAGGACAAGCATTCATCATCAGTAGTAGTATTTGGATTGTTTGACAATGTGAATAGTGCTAAGAATATGTTCAATCTCCCTAGAAGAGACAGTCCCTCAGGTGATAATGATATGGCATTTTTATTACATTCTAAAAACAAAACTAGATTTGTAAAACCAAGACTGTATACCACTGGTGGGCGCTCTTTTTAACTTTTGCAATGTATTACATTACCCACCTTTGGTAAGCAGTGAATTATTGTATTTATTTATTAATTATTATACTTAAGCACACTTTGCTGGTGTTTCTGTAAAAGGAGATTTGTTTATATTTAGGATTAATATAAGGATGGCATAATTACTGGGGTGGAGGCATGCCTATCCCACAGGAAATACTGCGCATCCATCAAATCCTTCCCTTACTCTACTGGATGAAACTTCTGCCCACAGACAGCTGTAAGGGGACTGACCCACCTCCTATTCCACAATATCTAAACTATTGTTTAAAACAGTGGCTGCAGAGAATAGGCAAAAAATCAATTCCCTTTTTTCTCCTTGCTTGCAGTCACCACTGTCTGTCTACTCCACGCCATCATTCCCTGCTGTCTTCAGCAGGGCTGTTGGAAAGGATGCAAGCAGGGTTGCCAGAGCTGCTGTGCTGAGGGAGCACAGCTGACCCTTGCTCATTACACTGCAATTCATTTGGGAACTAGGGTGCACGGCTGCAAGTTTTGCCCTCTGCTGCCTACAGCCCTTGAGCACCCCTAATTACTGTTAGTCAGCTGTTCTGCCCCTTTTACACACCCCTAATCACACTTCTCCCTCATCAACCTGGGAGCTCTGCAGGGGTTAACTCTGAAAAATTTTACAGTAAAGGCAGCTTTTATTGCAGTGGCAATTACAGAAAGAGAAAAAGCAATTTAGTCTTTTATGTGGGTCCCAGTTTCACTAATGCCATAGACTTTTAGCTGACTTGTTATGCATTAACTCACAAAAACATGGTAGACAAACACTGCTAAAATAAAAAATAACATAAGACACGGCAAACTTGAACTCCTCAAACATAGGCTTAATTCCTCAAATACCAATAATGCTTTCATATAATAGCTTTGTTTGTGCCCTCAGCTTCAAGACAAAGTCACTATAACATGAACTACTCAAACAAGGCTGCAGAAGAAAAAGGTTTTAAAAAATCTGCAAAAAATTCCTTGCTCTTCTTGGATAGTGTTCTTACACATTCTGCATCTCCTGACATGCTATGACTACAGGAACTTAGATAAAAGGCTACATGCTGCAGCAGTAGTAACATCTTCCTACGCAGTCCATGCTTCCCCTCTGCTGGAAACAGTGGCCATGAAAACAGCAGCTGCTTGAGCATTTCTCATGCAGCCACTATGTTTCTGAATATCAGCCTCCTCCTTCCCAGCTTACTAGTAAGTAATTTCTTTAGCTACAGAGAGTAAAACATTTGAGCAAACACCATGGTGTAAACAAAACCACAGCACTAAGTGGCAGATCCAGTCATTTCTTGAACATTTCCAGGAATGGTGACACCACCACCTCTCTGAGCGGCCCTTTGCAATGCTTGGCCACCCTTCCAGCAAAGAAATTCTTCCTGATGTTAAACCTGAATCTCTCCTGGCACAGCTTGAGGTTATGTTCTCCTATCCTATCACTGACTATCTGGGAGAAGACACTGACCCCCACCTGGCTGCAGCCTCCTTTCAGGTAGCTGCACACACCAGTAAGGTCTCCCCTCAGCTTCCTTTTCTCCAGGCTAAACACCCCCAGCTCCCTCAGCCGCTCCTCGTAGGACTTACGATCCTGCTGATGGCATCTGCTATTCCACTAGACTTGGTGGCCAGTTGAATCAGTTGAGCTGAAGCAAGGACTCTCATTGCCGTGGGATATCCCTGGAGCGTGTTCTGTTCACTTTTGGGGTGAAATCTGTTCAGAAGAATACTTTCATAATCTTTAGTTCTGATGACACCGTACAGCATTGCATTCCTCCAGCTCCAACTTGTCCAGTTGACCCTTGCCATCTGTCTGGCATGAAAAATGTCATTCTCTCAAAGAAAACTGTTTCAAGGACTGGAAAAAGGTCTAGTCAGTGTTTCCTTTTCCCTTCCTTCCCATCAGGTACCGGATTGAAGCTCTCCACACAAGATGAGAGGTATTTCCAACACTCTGCTGATTTTACAACCATGTGAGGCAAAGGTCTTCCAAAGTATAATATCCTTTTATCTTTGGTCTGAAAAACAGAACAGAGGACAGACTGAGGTAAGAGTAATCATCTGAATTATTCTGTTGAGCCTCAGCTCCAAAATTCCAGAATTTGGAATCGTGTCTGAGGAGTCACTAGCATTGCAGTGTTCAGCATACAAGCAGATGCCAAGCACTTACACTGAGGCTTTTCAATTATTTCTGGGGTGTGCAGTCACAAATAAAGAACTACCTTTGTTATCCTTTGGGATCAGAATGTATAGGAACCACTTAACAATGCGATTCTCACTTATCACTTAACATGGTTACACTAAAACCCGTATCAGATTAAGGACATGACTACATCACTATGCTTTAAATAAGCTAGTACTAGATATCTAAGTCTGTGGTTTTCCTACAAAAGATCATCCAGGGAAGTTAAGATAAACCAACTAAACCCATGATGATAATGCATGTAAGTCAAAATGCATTAAATCCCTCTGTGGAGATTCTCACTGAGAGGTAAAGTAGTCGACTTTACTGTAAAGAGGATTAAGCTACCATGAACTACAGCCATTTTCCATTTGAATTAAATCATCCACAGAGGAGCTTAAAGTACTGTAGGCTTGGTGCACACACTCCACACATATCCTTAATTTTTCTGAATTTTCCTACAAATGGAACAAGTCTTGGTTAAAAAGGAACCAAAAGGCTCCTTTACTGAACTTGTGTTGACATTAAACCACATTACCACTTTACTTGATTTTAAAATGTCCTATATAATACAGCTAAAGTTGTTTTACAAACAGCAAAACCAGAGGCCCCCTTTTATTCTGCAGAGGAAAATACCAGCAGCAGGTGCGGAACCTGGGACACCTGACAGGATCACCAACTGCAGTGCTCATGCTTAGCTGTTGCTGCTCTTGAAAAGCAAACAAAGAAGCAAAACTTGAATTCAGTATTACATTCCATCTGGAAATGTCTCCTTAGGCATGAAAAGACAGACAAACAAGGCACTCTCCTGGGACAAAGTTGGGACAGAAGGAATCTTTATCCTCCTGCTTGAGCTGGGCTGGCACAGCACTGGAGTACCCATGTCACTGACCTGAGGTACCCCGATTTCAGCTGGGAGAGAGTTAATTTTCTTCCAAGCACATACAGTACAGTGTTTTGGATTTAGTATGAGAATAATGTTGGTAACACACTGATGGTTTAGGTGTTGCTAAGTAGTGCTTGCTCTAAATGAAGGCTTTTTCAGTTTCCCATGCTCTGCCAGCAAACAGGTGCACAAGAAGCTGGGAGGGAGCACAGCTGGTAATGCTGACCCAAGCTGGCCAGAGGGATGTTCCACACCACAGAACATCATGGTCGGTAAATAAACTGGGGGGAGCTGGCCAAGAGCTGCTGACCACTGCTTGGGGATGGGCTGGGCATCAGTCAGACAGCAGGGATCAGTTCTATTGTGTATCATTTGTGTTTCTCGGGGTTTAGTGCCCTCTCTCTTTCCTATTATTACTTTTTTTTTTAATTTCAATTATTAAGCTCTTCTTATCTCAACCCATGAGGTTTACCTCTTTCCTGATCCTCCTCCCCATACCACTAGGTACTAAGTGGTACTTACCTGCTGTCTGCAGTTAAGTCTTGACAAGAAGATACATTTTTAGAGGTTAAATCAGATGCACTCTGAAATTTATCCATCCTACGCTCACAGATGAAATGCTAACTAATGAGCAAGGAAGAGCAAACACTTCCTCAATCTGATGCGGATTCTGATGTTAGTTCATCTGAATGATAAATTTTACACTTGACTAAAATGAAATTGATACAATTCACATTGCTGAGTCTTGGCAGGTAATTGAGATGCAGAAAATAATGCAAAGAAAATAAAGCAAAAACGCACTAAACAAAGATTCCTGTTGATTGCTAAAAGGTACTTTGGCTTCAAATGTGTCAGTGAACAAAGAGCACTAACTACAGTACAAAAAAAAAAGCCAACTAGTTCTCAAAATATTGTCTTTATCCATTTTTCTCCACAGCACACACAGGCATATACCTGCAATAGAGATTTTGTGCTAACCTATCTATTGCTATTCCCTATGGATCTGAGATATTAACATTGACAGAGAGAAAGTTTAAAAGAAATCTAACACAGAAAGATGTTGAGCTTTATTTTTTAATTCTTGACCTTCCCCAAAAAGAACAAGAAGGAATCTGCATACTCAAAGGGGCAGTAGCTGCCAGAGGCACTGCTGGTCTCATACCTGCAATCCACATGCCAGCTACAGCAACACCTCTGCCCACCTGGTGCAGAAGCAGCAGCTCTGCTGCCTGTGTTCCCACAGGAGAGCTCCACAAACTGCCCTTGCTTTGACTCCAAGCAGGTTACAATTGTCTCCTCTGTGTATCTCCAAATAACCAGCATCAAAACTGGGTTGATGTACACTAAGATGCTGTACCACTTAAATGAAAACTTGGGATAGTTTCTCTGTGGTGATCTACATCAGATTAAATAAGAGTCAGATCTGAGAAGAGAATCTGACAGGAATTCAGTAAAAAAATTAAACAAGAAGAAAAAGACTACCTGTTGTTCATCAAATAGAGAATATGTCAATCTCACATGTACTAGTAAAATGTTTTAAAATTGTTCAATCATCCTCTACAAGAAGAAAGAGATCACTTTTCTCACAGAACTCTCTTTCATCAATGCACAAGCTGCCCCAGAAAGAGCACTCCTACAACTCCCGTAAATGCAAGACCCTTCATACTAACTTATAACAGATTTTTACTTGCTTTTTTATACCAAAAGTACTAGAATTACATCTTGCACTACATTGTGTTAAATCATTACTATTCACAATTGAAAGTTTTATTTCATCTCTAGCTGAAAAATTCCTTGTGCAAGGAGTTTGGACAGCACACTGCCATCCTTACACTCCCATCTCTGTTACCCTGTGCCTCTACCTGAGGTGGCTTAAACCTCCTTCCACGCCCACGGAGCCCCTCTGCCCTGCAGCCAGTTACCCCGAGGGACAGTGTAAGAGCTCTGCCCATAAGAGGATGACTCCCTTTCCAGGCTGTCCCTGCTGCCAGGAACACTGCAAGCCGCAAAGGTCCCCATCCCTTTGATCTACCACTGTCTCCACTCCCTGGGATATGCTATCAACAGGGACAAGCCTTTAAGATGTTCATCCTGAAGGGACAAATTGTACACATGCCCAGGAACTTCTGTTTGGCATGGCTTGAATCTTCTTCTGCATCGCAGAAAAATATTACTTGTGGGCATGTGTGGCTGCAAGGGACCAGTCAGTCAATGTATACTTCTCCTGCAAAACTTTCTTCAGCATCTGCACTGCTGTATGATTATCTGAATGCTATTCAATCTACCTCTAACCTGAGTTACGTAAGTATATTTGCATGTATATTGTAAGCATTATACTAAATGAGATGGGACTGCCTATGTAATCATGCCATGACTTTCCCTTAGGGAAACCTGGTAAAATTATGTTCCATTACATTTGTAAAATACTACCCATTAAAAGCAGGAATAAAACTTTTATGTTCATGCGAAACAAAGCAAAAAAGATTCTCCACCCTTTAACTTGTATCAATTTTGATATGAAAGAAGCATTTTCCCAGCAAGAAGGGAATCTCAATTTGACTTCACTATTATGTGCTTTTGGTTTTGATTGTTTGACAGTTAAACCTCTCTCGAAAATTCTATATTTTTTTCTTGTTTTAATATTATGAGACAAGAGAGAACAAAACCAGTTCATCTGCCTTGAAGAGGACAGACAACAACTTTAGAACAAATTTTCTTGGGGATTGTTTCTTATTTTTTATTGTCTATGCCACAGAAGAAAACAACTGTTTCTACTGTGCTATTCAGAGTCTTTTACTCTTGCTGCTGGTCAATTCATTGTTTTAATCCGTTGATGCTCTGGCAAACTTTCAAGTATGTCATGGGAGAATTTTAAAAATGAAGCATTCATTTAGGAGTCACACACTGGTGATATATATACAGAGCTTCAATTTAAACCATTATTGCACACTATCCTTTTCCTTTTGTAATAATCTATTAAATGCTTTCAAGTATGGAGAAGGAATAGCAACCTGTAGATCTGAATGGAGCCCAGATGACCTATAAAATACATCCTGCCTCACTGCCTGACTAGTTCCAGCTCTCATCTCTAATGGTTACTATTGTTATTCTACCATTCAGACAGCCACACACATCAATTACACATTCTTCTGGGCCACAAATTCATTTTCTCAGGCAACATTTTTGTCTTAATGCATGACGCTTCTTCTTCAACCTGTGACCAGAGTTGAAGGTCTCAATATTAAAAGGGTATTACTTTTTCTTAAACTATGTTGATAATTGGAAAAACAGCTTCATGGAAATCAGAAGGTGCAGCTTTTTCATCTATTTAGAAGAGTGTGTTTAGACCATATATTGTCTCTTTATTACAGCAAATGTATTAGGCAGTACTTTGTGCTTAAGGTGAACGTTTTTTCTTTTGTTCTATTGGTGCCTGGCAGCACAGCTATAATTAAATGTCCTCTGCCTTCTCTATTTTATGACACTTACAATTCAGTCATCTTAATTGGACTTTTCCTAAGCATATAAATAGCTGGCTCAATAAGCAAAACTTTTTTCGGTGAAGCAAACTTAAAACCTTTCACTATGCATTATCTAAATGACTTTTTTAGAGTCCTTGGCTTATGTTTCCCTTTTCTTAAGTGATTATGATGACAAAAGCTTCAGATAACTCTATTTGAAATAAGCCTAAGACAGCTCTCCACATTTTTTATTTTTTTTGCATATACTTTTCTCACAAACAAAACACTCATTATTTCCAAAGAGGCAAAGTAATTTCAATTTTGTGGTTGACAAAATAAATAGGGGAAGGTAACACATCACTTCCAAGGGTTTATTGCACATAATGTATATCCTTAAAACACAAAGCGAAAAATTCAGGGTAAGAGTCCCGAAGCCTCCTCAGCAAGATGTGAAGGCCAGGCCTCAGCTTTGTCCAGCCACAGGAGCCAACAGCACCCCATCAGTAGCCAGCAGCAGAGCCTCGCCAGCAGTCCCAGGGGCTGGAGGAACACACCCAACTCACCATCACTCACTGGAGTGAAGAGCATCTGCTTCAAGGGATGCCATGGGATGCCGACACCAAAGATGCCATCAGATCAACCCAACAGGTTCAAGACCAAGTCAGCTGAGCAACCCCTAGAGCAAAACTGTTCTATTTCCAGCATTTCCAAACTCTAGTCTCAGCAGCCTTCTCAGCACACAGCCAGTTTTGCTGGCTATAAGATTAGGCTCCTCTCCTGCAGGCACACTGGGCACAGCAACAAAATCATGGTATGTTTAAGGCATGCAAACTGACCTACTGAGAATGGATATTTGAGATAGTCAGTGAATCTTGTAGTTGGATAAGTAACTCCACAACCAAGAAAAACATTCATTCACTGGCAGACACAAACACCTGACAAACTGGGACAAATATACAGATAACTACAGAGAAAGAAAAATTGCTTCATTTGTTTATATACCTCTACACATAAATGTTCATACAAATGCACATTCCAGTACACACACCCCAGCAGGCCCAAAAGTGAACAGAAGCCTGCTAGCTGGCTTTTTGTCTACTGTTTCTTCCATCCATGAGCTGCTTTCTCAGGATAGTGTTGCAGTCAGAGGCTCATGCACAGTCATACCATTCTGGTCCTGAAGCATTCTCCTCATATGCTCAATCCCTGCTGCCATCCTCATGGGGCAGGTCCAGCTTAATTGCCCTGCAAAAAGCAGCTCTTCCCTTTGGAGACCTATGACCAAGGGTGTGGCATAATCAGGAAAATACTTCAAAAAATATTTTCACGTTCTCTTCATTCTTTCTGGGGCTTAAGTCAGCACAGGAGAATCATTTCTGAAGTTGTCTTAGAAAACGTTGTCCTTTTCAAGCCTACATAGAGGCATGGGATGAGTTATCTTAACTCACTTGTCTTCTTGTCCTGGTTTCCCCTTCCCCTGATCAGCCAAAGAAGTCTCATCTCTCTAACGACATCGACACATGGAGTTCACAAGGGGTTTTACTCCATGTTCAAACACATATGGCTTTCAGGACAAGCCAATGTTCAGCATTCAGGATCTGTATTTTCCATGCTGCAAACTTTGAGAAAGGGTCTTCAGGTACTAGGGAACATAAAAGGATGGTAACAGAGCCCATTTCAGGCACTTTATAACCACACCATGAGGACCACATTAATTCCTAATCTCTAACCCCTGTCACCCAATCTGTGCCTTAACTCACTCCACATCAAGATTATTTTTAAAGAAAACCCTGGGTTTACTCTTGTGAGGAGATACAACCTTACAGTAGACCTAAAGCTGAAGGGATGGCCAAAGCTCTGCATTTCACATGGTCACAGGTTTTGGGCCTTTAAAGCAGTCAGTGGGAACCATTTAGCTGAATCCCGTTCAGATCTAGGAAAACTGACAGATAAATATTATTTTAACATAGAAATTTCTCGTTGATTTGTTTGTTTGTGGAGGCAAGGGGGTGTGCTAGGTTTAACTTTATTATAACAAAGCCTATATAAATGCAAATACTGTTTTCATAGATATAATTTCATAAAGCAAAACTACTCACAATCTTTAGCAGTGAAATTCAAGTGGCAACTGTGACAAGTAAAGAAAAATGAATGCAGTTAACTTCAGCCATCCCTGCTCATCTGAAAGCTTGTGTCAGTTCCTAAATAAGCTTTTCATTTTCCCTATTCAGTCTGCTGATCTTTGTTGATTTACAGCATGAATGAGCATGGCACATTGCAACTTGTAGAGTATATTTTTCCTAAATAATAAAACATTTATTGCAGACCCATCAAGCCTGCTAGTAGCTTTAAATTATTATTGCAATGAAGTGCCATGTTAACAACTCATTTACATTGTTGCAGAAGACTCTGTGTTAACACTATATATAGTATATAGAAATTATATATATAATTTCATCCCATTCAGGAGAGAGGACTCCCTGAAATATATCTAGAGCTGATAAGGTACAATGTGATGTTATTTTTCTAACCAACTGTTTTTCAAGATGAAGTTGTCTTCATCAAGCCCATCCCACCCCTCACCTTCCCCGCTGAGCAATGGCAGCTGAGCAAACCATTTCCACATGGTGTTCTCAGCAAGCTCCAGCCTCAGGCTCTTCCTCTGTCAAAACAAGAAGAAAGTATATTTAGTGGAGAGCTACAAAGATCTTATGGCTTTGGAAAGAAAATAATTTGTTGGGCAGAGAGTGAGGTCTGTATTTTGGTGGCTCTTTGAAGGGTCTGACCTACAGCTTCGTCACTGGCCTGGGGTGGGTAAGAGCCTCAGCTGAGGAGGTCCAGGATCACAGCCTGCCTGCAGGTGCTGGGAAGGAGCCCCCAAGGGCTGCACGGGCCCAGAGAGAGGAGAAACACCACAGAAAGATGCTTCTGCCAGAACACTCCCATGTTTTGGATGATATAATAACAATAATGATGATAACAATGACAATAAATTATTAACAAATGAGGAAAAAATCCCCCAGGAAGCAGATAGTTCTCCACGTACCAATCAGGAGTGATCTTGTTAGTCAGAGATTGGAATCAATGTAATACTTCTTTCCATACTTCAATAGTATTGTTTCTAGTTCTTAACATTTAGTTCTGCTACTTCTGAGAAATACATGCTTTTCTGAATATAATTTAATTTGTGTCCAATAAATCCAAATTCTTCTTGCATGCTCTTCCATTTCTATTTAATAAGTTGTGAGACAATGTCACTAACTTCTTTAACTCTCTTGGGTACAGTCAGAGTACCCAAAATTTCACCAAATTTTGATCAAGTCATGTCTGACAAATAGTTTACACCACATCAGCAGGTACTCAGTCCATTCCTGAGACCATTCATTAACAATTTGATCTCCTTAGTCTTTTCTTTTAAGACATTTCAAGTGAAGTCCTTAGCAGGCTGAAATTTTACTGTTGTTTTCTAAGTCCCTGAAACTGCTTATATTAGAGGGCAGAATTTTACTTCTCATCTATTAGTTTCATTTGTGAAAACATTTAATTTAGTTGGGTTTTTTTTTCCCTAGTACTCCAGGTTGAATAATGACTTCATTCACTTGAAAAAGCCTCCTACTGCAGCTCCATTTCACCCTCCTTCCATGGGCAAACTCTAAACCAGCAATGTGCACTATTTCCCCTTAAACTAAACAAGCCAGGGCCTCTGTCCTACCAGCATTTAATCCAGGAGCCAGGTGTCACAGACACAGGCAACACTTCCAACACACATGTACCTGCTCTTCTAACAGGCATCAATGAGAGTGAGGCCACCAGAAAGCAGTAGCCATGTGGCAAAAACTGCTAAATCTGTCCCATTAGTTAGAGGAATATTCCTGCATGCAAAATCACCTTGCTATTATTCAGCTAAAGTTGCATGGTTGAAAAATAAAGCCATGAAACCCCCATCCTACCACCTAATGGTTTTAAAATAATGGTAATCTAACACAATTTCAATGCCCCTTTCACATGAATATGCTTATTCTGCTTTATTTCAAATAAATTACCTAGTTAAAATATCATTTGAACTGTAAGGCACAAATAAGTGAGCATTATTGTTCACAGGTTGACTAGATAAGGAGTTAAACATCTAGAGGTGAAGTGGAGGACAATTAATGTACTACCCTGCTTAATTATCATACAATGCCCACTTCTCAGGGAATTAGAGCTATTATGATCTACTCCTACAAATAAATGAGAATTTTAGCTCTCAGAGGGTAATGCAATAGTTCTGGAAATAATCTTTTTATTAGATTGTGGCTTTATCAGTTATGTTTCAGAGTTAGTATAAACACTTCTGTATCATAGGAGAACAACTTCAGACAGGCTTGTAATTTTAATTTCTATTCTCATAATTTTTTAGTTCACTTTTCCTATGCTCTTATTCTAGAAACCAAAGGAAAATTCATTTACTTCTTCAGATGTTTTCACAAAACATTATCAGAACAATAATATTCAAAGAAAATATGAGTGATTATTTGAGCAATACAAATTATGTATAATTTGGTTTCCAATGCAATTGAACATACAGCAAAAGTAGTCCTGATGATGCTCAGTGGTATCAATACACTGCATGTTAACTCACATCTTCAAAGACAAGGAAAGAGGAAAGGACCTTTCTTTTAGAATTTTACATGATGTTCTAAGACATTTGTTTATAATCACTTCTATGTATAAAAATATTCTTTATGGGACATTTTGACCCAAATTTTTAGAATCTT
This sequence comes from Vireo altiloquus, assembly GCA_013396875.1. Taxonomy (NCBI): domain Eukaryota; kingdom Metazoa; phylum Chordata; class Aves; order Passeriformes; family Vireonidae; genus Vireo; species Vireo altiloquus. Next base: position 425,367 of record VZRF01012999.1, on the reverse strand, counting down.
TATCCACAGAACTGCTGATTTACTCTAAAACTGCCCAGTTTTAGAGTTTCATATTCACTTTCCAGCAGACAGAACAAACCTAAATATACACAAGTTTTAAAGCAGCTTGACCACAAAAGAAAGCTTTGGGAGACCCAAATAGTGGACCATATGTGATATCAAATGGGCAAGCCATTAGCATCAGCTGTGAACATATTGTACCAACTGGGAATGAAAATAAAACATTCAACTACCAACTGTTATAATCTGTAAATAGTCAAACCAATTCCTCTGGGTTCCAAAAATATATGAATAGGGTGACTCATGGGGGCCCCATTGTCCTGTTCATAGGTAATGCAGCAGATTTGCTCCTAGGAAAAAAAAAAGAAACAAAACAGAAACTGTGGTTAGTGAGATCTGATATTAGCAACAGTCTTTGTATGTTAAAAGACTCTTGGGCTTTTTGAAACTGTATCTAAAGGTTTCACATTAAGGATAACAAAATAAAGAATTCTTTTGAAGCAACTTTTCTCTGTACAATGTGAAACATTTAAAAAAAATATCCCCACTGCAAATTATGTTGAGAAACTGGCAGAATACTAGAAAATTTATAGAGGGCACCAAACTGCTGAGAATTCATTGTACAGCTGGCAAGTGCACTCCTACCTACTAGTTGCTTCACATTTAATAATGCATGTTATGAACAGATGGATAGAATGTCAATAAGGCTCTCTGTATCATCAGTGGTAATGAAATAGTGGACTTTGAATGTTTAATAGCACAGAAAACAAAAAGCCTAGATGAAATTTGTCAATGTCGTGCATGCAATACTTCAGCAGTGCTTTAACACTGTTAGTGTGAGGCCATATGTTTCTTCTAACAGGATCTACTGTAGCTGGGTGCCAAGAAAAGTTTGACACTTTTTTTTAACTCCTACAACATGTTAAGAGCAATACCCTGTGAATCAGTCAAGCAGAGTAGTCAGCAGAAGTGCAATATCATTACTCTTTTTATTCCTTTTCTCAATGAAAAGAAGTCAAAGGAAACTTACTAGTAAACCTTGTTCTTTATACCTGTTTCAAAAATACATTTGAAAGTAGTCTCCTTACAATTAAATATAGAAATAAAGGCACTGACATGTATCAGGTAGTAGATCTCATTGTCAAGAGCTGCAGAAGATGTGAATTTAGAAAATATTGCAAGTATAAGTAAAGAAGAAAATATACATAGCAGCACCTAGAAATCAGACACATGAAAAGGAATAAAATAAAAATCCTCTCTGGAAAATAATCTTAGGCAAAACTCAGTTAAAGTATCCAGAAAAAATGCCTTGGAATAGCCAAACTGAAGAGGACAACAGCAAGTGGCCGTTCTGAGATGCAGACCTGGGAATAAGTGGGAATGAGCACACCAGGCACAGGGTTTCTCTGTAAAACAGATGGAGAAGCAGCAACCTGGCAGGTAGTAGCACCTACAAAGGCTACAAAAGGGCACCTGGAGTGGTGTTTCCACCCTGCACACTTTTCAGGGAAACTGTCCCCAATATTTCAGGAAGTGTCAGACAGCTGTGGCAGGTAAGCCTCTGTGAAACAGCGAGATCTCAAGTTCCACAGTACAGTTGGAATCCTAAGCATGTGAAGTCAACAGAAATCAATGCAAGTTTACCTATTGATTCTGGGAGAACAATTAGACAAGCACTGGGTCTCTAACAGTCTGAAAACTCCTCAGGAAAGGCTCAAGTACCTTGAGCAGAAAACCAATACTTTCTGCCTTATGACTCACTCATAAGTGACCAAACTCCCTACCCATGCCCTCCTTCCCCACATTGTCTCCTCAAAACCTTCCTGGGCTGCTCCAGTGCTACCCAGTCATGATGCCCTCTGACACACACCATGCTTGTCAGCCACGACACCAAAATGCCTCTGTTGATTTCAAAGCTACCTTCCCATCCCGCTGTGGGATGGGAACTCTCCCACCACTGAACTCAGCTATGAGAACACTCCTTGTGTTCGAAAGTAATTAGAGAAGATTGACAAACAGCATTTCCTTAGAAAACCAAGCTAGAAATGACAGTTGAATGCTGTGTAAGCCACTTCAGTTTCCTTCCTGCAAGCCAGAACACTCATAACTAATAATAACTGCATTAGTTATTAAAAACTAATACAGCTGCATTAAAAAGTAAGGAAATTTTTCCAGCTGTCTACAGTTGCTGGTCTATATAGCACCAGTACTCACCGACATGCAGCAGGAGACTGCAACTGCTTCCTTGCAGAGGGGGAAGGATGTGCACAGGAGCACAGCCTGTCTCTCAGTGCCAGGAATGCATTGGCTTGTCTGTGCTCCGAGCTGGCACAGGCTGGACTCCTTCCTGCAACCCTGAACTATATAAACACGGGACTGGTCCACACTAGTAATTCCCCTGAAAACTTGTTACAGCTCTCTGCATTTCCCTGCATAGACATATTTCAATTTCTCCTGAATAAGGAGCTAAAATTCAGCCCAGGACTTCCAAATCAGACCTCGGACTTAAGTAAAGCACTACCCTCTTTTCTCTTGCCTTCTGTTTCCTGGGAAATATTCTGTGTTCTGACCTCAACAGTTGCACCTAACAAGAATGAAGTGAATTTTGTGCAAGCTGGAGAAATACAAAGACTATGCAGTATGCAGGCTTTCTGTGAAGCAGAGCACCAAGAGGTGAGAAATTAAGAACCAAGTAGCAGTTGGGGATCCTCACTCGCAATGGCTAGAAGAGCTGTGCATCCAGAATTAGAAAGAAAGCAAATGGACCTATCTCAAATCACTGATGAAAATAGGCTACTTATCAGATTTCTCATAGCTAGAATCTCCTGTGGTTTTTGGGCCCCGAGAAAGAGAACCTGAAGAAAATGCTGTGGCGAGCAACTGACTGTCATATGGTTTGAAGGTAAACACAGTTCTCAGCCTAGAAGGTCTTAGGTGGGTTTTTCAAAACCAAAAAGATATTGATAAACTGAATATAGTTTCTTAAACAAAAAAAAATCTATAAATATTTAACACTTTTAAAAGCTATCAAGGAAAAAGGATATAACTAGGAATAATGAAAAAAAAAAAAGCTTAAGCTCAATAGAGTATTGGGAAAGTCTTCCTGACAGCAAGATGTATTAGCCTGTGAAATAAACTCCCAAGGAGAAAGATGGAAGCTTTCACCTGGGATTTTAAAAACTAAAGTTGACATAACACTAAAAGACGTTCCCAATGAAATAATTCTACACTGGAAAAAAAAGCAGGCAGGATGATCCATTATATCTTTTCTAAGTTTCTTCAGTCTTTGATGCTTCAGGAACATATCTTGAACGGCCAAAGGTTATCAGAAAGGAGCTTCTTCAATTAATATGATGAACAACAAGATTACAAAGGTGATCACTGTGAAAGCCTATTACAAAGCATCTCTCTAAATACTAACAAAGGATGTGCTTTTCAGACAATGGAAGTTTTACCCAAGACCTGACAAACATAACCTTAATCCACCAGCTTTCACATACATGCTTAGTTTTAAGTATGTCCTTATTTCCCATTAATCTAAAGGAACACAAACCCATGTCTGAAATGAACTTAGAAGAAACAAGCTTCCCAACAGTCTTTGAAACATTTCATACTCACTACACGGACCTGGGAAGTGTTATGAATAACCAGACTGAAACAAAAAGTACTATTTGGTACACATGTATATTAACACCTTTCAGGTCTCCACTGATACGTTCTGCATGTCTATGTTGAAATTGTTCTTTTTTATCATACATGCATATCATTACCAATATCAATATTTAACACATACTACATTTCATTCACTGCTCCAAGATCATTGATAAATAGTTAAACAGAGCCACAGAAATAATTGAATTGCTGAGTTAGTGGCTGAGAATGAAAATAAAGAAAAAAGTGGTCACTAAATATAACCTACAATAATTTTTTCAACTTTGTCTTGGCAACAACTCATTAAACACTCAGATACAAAGCAGTTGTAAACTATTTCCTCTAGGAACATTACTGAGGGTAAATCAAGGCTGATTTAGAAGAAACTCTCCATTTATGTGCTTTAAATAACAACACACTATTTTTATATTTCAAAAAAATCCATCCTTTATATCCATGGGTATGCAATATGTAACTTAAGAATAAGAATATAAAATATCTTGTCATCCAAAAAGTTGCATTTGCAAATATTAAGTGACTCTACAGCACAGGTGTTCCTCACTCTCTCAGTCATATTTTAAGTCCTTCACTCCCTTCCACCAGGATTTTATCCCAAAATAAATCCCCAGTTTGACAGAAACACAAAACATCTGCACTGTCAGTCTCAGGAGCTTCTTGTAAAGAGAGCGAATGAGGATGAGAAGAATTAGCTCATAGTCTGTTCTTCTACCCATCCCATCGCTCCTCGAGCAGCCAAGTACCCCACCACCCCACAGGGACCACTGCTCCCCTTCCTCCCTCCACCTGGCCCCTTCCAACCTTTTCTCCCCAACACCCTTTTATTTTTTCCCTCTTATTATAAGACTTTTCACAAGCATTATTATTATTATTATTATTGCCTGAGTTTTACAGCTGGCACATCATCCCCTGCTGCACTAAATCAACACTTGTGAAAGCAGCAGCCTTCGAGTGACTGAGTAGAGCTGCTGCTCGCAGAAGTGTCAATTTGGTACAGCAGGGGATGGGGTCGCAGCTGCTGGAGAAGAGAAGCCCTATTTTATGCCTCAAAATGATAAAAATGTCAGAGGGGAGGGAAATCTGTACAAAATATAAAAAGAGTGTAGAACAAAGAAAAGAAAGACGACAAAGAGGGGGAAGGAGTTCAAAAGAAGGAAGAAAGAAGAAAATGACACTGCACAATGGAACAAAATCACTGCTGAATAAGATACAGCATTTTTGTAAGTAGGCGCTTTCAAGTTAAAAACAAGTCATATGCATATCATAAAATATAAACCTGATGATTGTATCCTTCTGCTTTGGAGGGAAATGTCTGGCTCATTAAACTGAAAGTATTGTCTTAACTACATCTGTGATTTGTTAGGATATGTTTCTAAGCACAAATGCTGGGCATAAAAAGATTATTTCACAGAGGGCTTGGTTTTAAGTGGAAATTTAAAGTAGAATACTGAAAATCCTGCATTCAGAAATTTGAATCAGCAAAAGTGAACGGAAATTCAACACTCTGGAGTAAACTTGGGCACCTCTAAATCTACCACTGTTTAGAGGCTCCCATTTGAAAGTAGGTACCTATTATTTTGAAAGCTAAAAGGAAAATTAACCAAAATAAAGTGTAGATCCAAAAGAAGTCACAAAACTCATACTCACAGTGTGTTTGCTATACACACTATACAAATAAGCAAATCTAATGCATATTTCAAATACTATTATCAATAACGTTTTGCTTTTTAGGATTACCTTTGTTTCTTCTAATCTCTTTCTGGGAGCTGCTGCTTTACTCTCGATTAATTTTCCTATGTGTACTTGCAGTAAGGGAAAACAAATGGGCAATACAGCTCAAACACATAGCTCTGCCAAGAAAAAGAAAAAAATAAGCAAGTAAGTACATCATTTATCTACTTCCATAGAAAAGTGAATCCACCTCCCCTGCACTGCTTTAATGCTTTGACAGACCATGGCAGCCCAGGTGGAGCAGAGACGGGATTCCCGAAAAAGCAGTGCTCTGCTGCAGAATTGCCTCCCTCAAGGCTCACAGCCCTCTCAGCTGCATGTGTATCATGTGCAGAATATTTTGCAACCATGAATATAGAAAGTTACTGCTGGGTCAGCCCTGGGTACAGAGAAGGCCCGGAAGTGCAGAGGTGCCACTTTTCCTCAGCAGCTTATTGAGAACCACAGGCAGCTCAGCTTAGTTGAAATACTGTGCTCAGAAATCCACCCTGTTCCCTTTTAAGCCAAGAGCAAAGCTCCCATAAGTCTCCAAAATTTGCCTCTGTAGGTCACCTTATGTATACACCTAAGCAACATTTTCTGTCATTGTTGCTTTTCCTTGGCAATGTCACTAATCCAGATATTAGATGAAAAGAATAACAGAAGTCAATAAACAAGTAGACAGAACTAAAAATCAGAAGCCAAATGAAGAGCCTTTCCTATGAAAGGAAAATTATATAGACTAGATATTCCCTAACAAGACAATTCAGCTCTGCAACACTGTTAAAGAGACAAGGCTCTCATGAATTTTACGCAAAAGTTTCAACAATTTCTCTTTAAAATATTTACAGAAAGCTCATCAATTCATCTGGTCCAATATTTAAGCCACTTTGACAAAAGCAGGACTTGGTTTATAAGTCTAACAATCATTGAATGAGATGAAGATTTCATGAACCTGCAGAGCTCCCTCCTTGCATTTCAGTTTTGGTAAGCTGGGTCTCAGATGTCCTTCTGCCGGGGTGGACACCTAACCACCGTGTGCCTTTCTCCATGCTCTGAATTCCTTGTCCCTTAGCGGTCAGAAAACAATGAATTTGTGCTTGGCCAGAGCCAGGGGAGCCCAGCCAGCAGGTGACACCCAGCACAGACATCTCCCACCAGCTCTCCTCCCAGGAGCAGCTCCTGCAGGACTGGCCTGGGAGCATCCTGCAAGGTACACCTGGCTATATCAGCACGCACACAGCACGTTCCTGTGCTCCCAAAAGGTAAACACACCTATTTGGCCTTGGAAGACCCCAGTGCAACTCAACACCTGGCACCTCTTTGGACTCCCAGTATTTGCAATACTTGTGGTTCCTCTGGGTGTTCCAGCACTCCTTCAATCAGGCAGCCTTTAAACAGCTGAAGTTCTTCAAATTTGTTTGTGTGGATTTTAAGGCACATTTTCATTACCAGCAGCACATGTAGCAGGGTGCACTATGAGTGCAGGTTTTGGGGTTCATGTGAGAGTGGGGTGGAGGTTTTCCAAGCTCTCCTACCAGAGAAGCTGTGTGATCTGGGGACACTTGGATGGGCCCTTCCCCAGGACTATACTTCTCCACGTTAGGGATTGTTGTCTTTCTACTTTCACTTGTGTGGCTTGATTCAACACACAACCTATGGCAATACCTCTCTTCTCCTGTTCTGATCTTATCTGGTCCCTAAGCTATTCGTGAAGGTGAACTTTCAACATTCTCCATCAAAAGGCAGATAGATGGCAGATTCTGCCTCAAGAAAAAATCAAGCACAGATATATGTAAAGAATGAAGAGTGTCATATCTGTAACTGGCCTTGGAATATAACATTAGACATTTTTCAAAGACTTTTTGGAAGGAGCATATTTGCAGGACATTTCAAATGTGGTCTCAAAACTCAAAGACTTTATCACAAGATTTTATTACTCCCCTTATGTCCACTTCATTTTGAAAAGTAGATTGTACAGCCCTTCAGCTCCTATCACTATTCTGTTGTCCATCTGGCAGTCATCACTCTGATACTCACGTTTGACTCTGTGCTTCGTGTTCCTAAGTCTTGAAAAGATACAACCATTCCTTTCTTCACAATTTGCCAGATTTAAACATAAATATAAAAAAAAGCCACAAAACCCTCCAACCACATCAATATTGAAGACAATATTCAACAATGACTACTAGCTTAGGCATGTGGCGTTGTCTTACTCTAGTGGTTAGACTAACAGTACACATAGCAGACTAATTCTTAAATAAAAAACTCTTTTGTTCAGTTGATAGAGCCATTAGGTGCTAAAAAAGCCATGTTTGGGTTCTAGCAAGGTTGACATTGTGTCATCTTACTGTATTATATCAACATATTGATCTACCAGTCTAATTGTACAGCATTCTTCAGGCTTTATATCTTTTTATCACTTTATACAAAAAGGCCTCCCAGATCAAGCACAGTTGTTAAGTTAGCTACAGCTCAGTCTAGATAAAACATATGATATGCATATCAAGAAAAAACAAGAGCAAAAGATGGGCCCCTGTGCACATTAGGCAGTTCATAAATTCAAATACTTCTCTAAACCTACTCCTTGCAACAATACCAATGTAATTGAAAATTTCTTCATGAACAAATCTAAAGGCACAACAGTGACATTAAGCAAATTAATAATTATCAAACAGATCTGTGCCCTTTTCATTTACCTTCTTCAGCTGGTGGGTGTTCATTCAGCTGATTGTGTATATTGAATTACAAGAATGCCTCAGACCATCTTCAGAAAGCATTTGCACAGTACGAGCAATGGGACTACCAAAGACAGAGAGCTATTCTCCTCCCATCAAATTCCTCTGTCTTTTACAAGATCTACAATGTTTCCATGAACAGTCCTGCCATAAGAACTCCTTAGTTACTCCTCAGCATTAAATGTGCTTCTAAGATATAAAATAAAATAAAATAAAATAAAATAAAATAAAATAAAATAAAATAAAATAAAATAAAATAAAATAAAATAAAATAAAATAAAATAAAATAAAATAAAATAAAATAAAATAAAATAAAGAAGGAGGAAGGGAGAAAGCAACCTTTTACTTTGAACTTTACGTAAATCACAAATTTAATGTAAACACACATGGAGTGTAAAGCCCCAGTTCTTTAAAATGGGCCTAATTTTCAACTGTCACTAATTCTTTCTCCAGTTTACATGTTTTCATTCCCTTGAACTAGTGGCAAAATACCACTGCCCATTTAGCAGCAAGAGTCAGTACAACTATTCCTGGTCCCCTAGGGTTGAAGTTTTGCTCTAGAGCTGCTCTTGTACCATGTCACTCTGAATTAGCAGATAAAAGAATTTCATAGTGCTGAAAGATGAACCATGGTAAAAAAAGACCCAAACACTTCAGTAATCCCTGCTTTGAATAGGGTGCAATAACAACTGCTCTGTCAAAAGGTCTTGTGCTGGTAATTGTGTTCAGTTCCTGATCTGCATTGGTGACAAACACAGTTTCACTTACGGTGACAAATGACAGATGCTAGTCACGGTGTTTACAGCACACTGATGCCATACTGGTAGGCACAGTATAACACAATCCAAACAGAGCAGAAAGAAACCACATTTTGGCTTTGGGCAAAATCAGTGTGTCCTGCTAACAGAACAGATCAAGATACGAAAATACAGCTGAGCTAATAATATGCTGCATGACTAGTTCCCACAGTTGCTAATGCTGCAATGGCAGAACTTCTGGCCTGCTTTCTACAAGTCTCTATTCACACCAGCTTACACCTCAGAAAGAAAACCAGCAGAAAGTAGCCAGAAGTTTCCTCCCACAAGAAAACTTCCTTATGTCAAAAAAACTAAATTAATACATTCCAAAAAGTCTTATAAATCTGAATGTTTGTAACTCCAGTTGAATTCCAGTAAATTTTTAAGTAACTGATTTTTTAAAAATCAGAATTCATAGCCTTTAATACTCAAATGAGCAGGTACTACTAAGAAATAACTGTATTTTCCACAATTATCCATTATTATCTATTTCAAAACAGCCTAAAATTGCATACATACAGCCAAGAGTACGCTCACACTTACAGGACTGTGTCAGTACATTTCACACTCCTAGGATTTCACTTCTAAGGAGTGACAGGGTTGGCCATGCTACTTGGGGTGGCAGTAAGGGTTTGGAGGACACCTGAGAGATGTGCTGGGTATGCTGGGCAGAGGATGTCAGCAAAGGGCCACCTAAAGCTGTGCCCATCCCACAGCCCCTTCCTGCCCTCCCACCAGCCATACTGCTCACTGCCCCCAGACCCACCAACACAGCTGCTCTCCACACTCCTCTGCAGAGCAGAACAGGATTTAACCCACCTTTTAACCAAAACTAGAGAGATTTTATCAGCTCCTACTCCTCTCCTGCCCAAATCCATGGCAGAGCACAGCCAGCTGCAATAGTCTCAGACTCTGCATTGTCCCATAAACACTTCTGGGTTATTTCTAAAATGCTTTCAAGCACAACAAGGGGAAAAAACATTACCATCAATGAATTCTTAGCATAACGACAATTGTGAAAGTGGAGCAAATGTTTATTTTCTAACGCAAAACTGTTGCCGTGGAGACAGCTGCCAGCCGCCGCTTGCTCCGAGGGCTGTGCCAAGGCTCAGGTGCTGTGCGGCCCCAGGACCCGGCAGCGCCAGGCTCCAGCCGGGCAGCGCTCCGCACCCGGGCACTGCAGCACCAACAGGAGCCTGCCAGGGCGGAGAACGGCGAAGGCAACGCTAATTCCCACAAAGCTTACTGCCATTTATGCTCCGGCAGCTCTGACCTACTTTGTAAGTAGCAAGTTATTTCGTTAATCTGCTCAAAATAGCAGATCGTTCTCTGTGAAGAGATGAAAAACAAAATCCATCATTTTACTGCAGGGAGTCTCACCAAAATGAGACGACTCTGTGCTTGTCGCTGCAGCTGTAGCTTCTTCTCCGAGGAAATAAACAGATGACCAGTAGATCTCTAGTTACACGTGAGACAAAAACTGAAGGCAGCAACCCTTTGCAAGCTGCACAAGGGACAGGCTGGTCCCTCCCAGGGCATCCCACATTAGAGCTCTCAGTGCTGAGCTGAGCAGTGCTCGTCCCACGCACAGCCCCACAGGAGTCTCCCTCAGGGAAGGGCGCTACAGCAATATTTGGCAATTTCTAAAAAGGAAGTTCCCTCAGGTTTGGTTACTAGTTGGTCTACAAGTTTTTCCCCCCAAAGCTTATTTGTCCCTTTAAAGGACATATGCATAGACTTGGTAAAAAGCAAAAAGAAAATCTAATTAATTTTAGCACTGTAACTTTTTCATTTTGCCCTTAACAAATCATTCCTTGATCTTTTCTGTATGATTAAAAATTTTTTTGCCCCTATAAGTGCAGTTAATTTAGTTTTGTTTTTAATTTTATATTAAAACACTTTATATATTAAACACACAGTGCATACACACATGAGCATATTCAGCCAGTATTCAAACGGAGGCATGGGAGAACTCCTTAAAAAAAAAAAAAAATCAATATTTCAGTTCAATTATAAAAGAAACCAAGTCTTCAAACATTGGAGTACAACATAGCTACCCTAGAGAACAGATATTTGGTTTTCTGACCAACAGTAACACTTTGTAATTGAACAGCTGCAGAAAAGAGAGGAAACAAATATACAACAAATTAGTTTTCAAGCCTATGTTCACAGAAAATTTCTACTCTATTGTGCTTTTGATCACAACATGATAAACAGAGTTCCTCTCTTCCTTCTCTGATCTTCTACAAAACAGATTAGAATGGTCTATAGAAGTTTAACCTATTATACTGCATAATCCCTCATTCATGGAAGCAAATTAGGCATATAGTAGCTCAAGAACTGAACTCTATTCACGACTGTTAGTAGTGTCAGATCCCAAGTAGTAATTCACTTATTAAACAGATACAATTCATTTCCAAAATTTTTTACAACGTTCTGCTTAAAATGGTAACTTTTTCCTGTAGTTTTGGTTTGGTTTAAGTGCCTCTGTCATTATTAGAATTAAGGTATCAATCAAATAAGCAAATAAGGTATAAATCAAAAGGATAAAGCAAAATTTTAATCATACTTATTTTAAAAGAGCAAATCCTGTTTCTAGATTTTCAGAAAGAATGGAGGAATGCATAATACAATATGAATTTAATTAATATATGTGTATGTGCATCTATTTATATTGGCATAGTCTACTGCTGAAGTCATAAATGTTTTAATCCATTGACTGTGTTTGTTCATTTCCCATTTTCAGGAAAGAAAGAAAAAGAAGGTTCTTACTACAGTACAAAGAAAAATGTTCTAATACCAAAAGATCCAATTAAAACCTTAGGGCTGTTTGTTTCAATAGGATTTCACACATACAGAGGAATGCTAACCCTTGGGAGAATGTTCTCAGCTCATTTAACAGTATATGTTTCCTCTGATATGAAAACTTTAGCTCTTGCATTATAACATCATTGCTAACAAGACACACGTACATATCTCATAAGTAGATGAAAACATGAATGTGGGAGGAATTATAATTGTTCTTTATCCATACTGCACTCAGGATAGACTTGCATCTGTTGTTTACTCACCTAGGTAGCTTTTTTTCCTCTCTACACATTTAAAATACACATTTAAGAAAGACTCTGTACTCTGAAAGACAATAAGATAAGTAAAGAACTAAGGTACACCAGTCAGGAAAAAAAGCCATGAAGGGCAACACAGGAAGACTTTGTATCCCAGTTCCAGGACTACCAAAACAGTTCGAAGGGTAGCTGGTATACATTTTTTTCCACCAGCAAGAAAAAAAGCTGACCTGCTGGCAGAGCACAGTGTATCCTAGCACACCTTGGGCAGGGAGGCTGGGCAGGGCTGCACAGGTGCCAGTAGCTCCCTGGCTTCTGTCACCAGCCAGGGACACCAGCAAACCTGAAATCTGCAGCTCAGGAGGTGCAGTTCTTACCCAGGTAGTCTTGATGGCAATAAAATAGGCTAAAATTATTAGGTCATTAGAAATTTACTTCCCATTTTTGTGTATCTGGAAAAAAAGTCTGATTGGCTGTGAGCCTTTTATTTTTCAACTGCTTTTATGAGTCAGTTAAAGGTAGTCAGGATAAGGATCTGATGTCAGTGAACAATTTCTAACACCTGGACATTTTAACATTGCAATAAATTCTGGTTCTAAAATCTTCCTGTTTATACCAGCACCTATTTTTCTCTATTTGTAAGAGTAAGTCCAAACTTGACCAGTCAAGCCATCAATGAGTGAAGATTTATTTTTGTAGATCACTTTCCATTGACTATCAACACACAAATATTTCTACCTAACCATGAGGACAAATGTAAGACTAGGATCTGAAACCTCAAATCCCTAAAAGAATTTAGGCAATAATCTCAAATTACAGATACAGCCCTACAGTCAAAATGTCAAAATTATGTCCAACCAATTCAGGATAGAAACATGAATGATGTGATTAGGCATTTCATAAAGCCTACATAAGGGACAGATCTCCAGGAAAAAGCTGGTTTCTGAATACTTTTTTTCTGCAATACAGTACTTGTAAGTCTAGGACTAAAACTTGCACATGCCTTGTATATTTGATTGACTCCATAAGGTTTTCATCTAAATTCAAAATATAACTGTGTTTAGATATATTTGAACATTTTATTGCATTTAGTTATGAGAGATGAATATTTCCTGGGAGAACCTAGGGCACACAACATTGCCAGATCATTCCAAACAAGTTAATTCTGAAATGGGCTTGAATCAATAACACAAAACAGGCGGTAAAGCCAATTTTTACTGTAGTCATGGTTGCATAAAATAATATCAAGACAGTCAGATTGTAAGCTCCCTGCATCACAAATATAATTTGCAAGCAACTCCAAGCACAAAGAGGAAATAGATAGGCGGAAGATATAGATAAAAACAAATGATAGATAGATAGGACAAAAGGAACTGGAGGTAAAGAAAGAATGCAGAGTAGTTGCCATTCAACACAGCATGAAAAATAGCCAAACAAGTGCAGCATATAAGTAATTCAAGGTAAATAGAATGCTTTTCTTTCATTTAGGCTTTAAAATTGTTATGAAAAGCCTCTTTTTTCGCTCTATCTGTAAGACATAGGCAGACAGGGGATGAATGTATAAATAAGTATGTCACTGCAATACGTGGCTTTTAATGAAAATGGATTTTTAATGATCCCAAAAGCTACATTCCTCTCTGACTTGCTCCATTTCCAGACTATCAGCATGAAGTACACACAGCAAATGCACTGCTTTTGCACGTCCTTCACTAAATCCCAGGACAACCAAGCGTCCAAGCACTGTAAAAACCAGAGCTTCCATTATGCAGAGCAGATACAGAGAAGCTGCACGTCCTTCGTTGCTTTTATTGAACTTTCAGAGCTCTGTGACACTGCTGTGCTTTCTCCCACAGCAGACCCCAGTGCGGGTTACCTTGCACTCCATATGCATAAATAAAGGATGATGCATGGCAATGTGCCTTCCTGTTGTTCTCTGCCTCAAGGACACTTGTTAAAAGCGTGCCATTCCTCCCACTCCCCCAAACAGGCACATTGTGTTGAAGTGTTCCATGTAAAACTCTGAGCACACAAATACCAGAGGATTTGGTTCACAAACGAAGAAAAGTCACAAGGGGGAAAAAGGCTGATGCAATCCATAGCCTTCTTGCTGTTTGAACACAATGAATTCTTCTTTCCAATGTCAAAGTTCCCCTTTCAGTCGGTAATAAACAAAAATCTCACTGAAAAATGTGTAGAAATGTACTAGCTTGTATAAATAACATTTTTTCCCATTTTTTCATGGAGGCAATAATATTTTTTTAGGTTTCAGCATCATCAGAGAATAAAGGAACATTTTCCTTACTTTATTGCCATCCATGAAGTTTTATCTACAAATATTTCCTGTAAGGTAGGTCCATGGATTAGGAAACTCTAATACAGTTGTCATAAAACCAAGATAGCGTTTAAGATGGGCTAGGACTCCTTTATTCATGTTCAATGCTTCAAGGTAAGTTTTGTGCAACCTATGTTACTTGGACAAAAAAATCTCCATGTTTATCTCCCATGTTATCATTTTTACTTCTTTGAAATATTAGAAGACATAGAAGAAATCCAAAACTAGAACACTGATGAAAAAGATAATGACTGAGAGGTGTGACACAATCAGTTGACAAATGCTCCCATCCGTTAATGAGTCAGAGGGCACAGCCTTATGGAGGGCTCCACAGAATCACAAAATCAAATATCTACATCGCCTAACAAACAAACAAAAATAATTAAAATAAAACAACAACAACCCCTCCTAAAAAAAACAAACAACAACAAAACCAAAAACATTTGTTGGGCGCTGTCAAATTCATAGTTTTTTTCCATTTTATCTGCTCTCTTGACTCAGTGTCTCCCAATTAACATTTACCAAATGTCTCTCCCTTCTTCATTTAAATCAGTTCAAAAACTGCACCTGTTTCATGAGACCTATGTGTGCTTCTGACAGCTGATATTTGAGAAAAAACAAGTCAAAGAACTTTAAAATCCTAACTAACTACATTAAACTGTAATCAAGAAAGAGAGTGCAAAGATTAGCTCTGCCAGTACAAAACATCAGCAAGGCAAGCAGGGGTGCCCCAGGGACACAGGTGGATATTTGGGGCACAGCCTGGGAAGGACCCCACATGTCTCATCCCATCACACGTGGCTGAAATTCAGCAACAGCACACAGCAGGTACTGAGTGCCCTGGAGACACCAGCATGGCCATGTTTGCCTCATTCCTCTAGAAAATAAGGCAAAAAAACCTTGCACGAGTGCCACAAAACAGAAAAACAACAAAATCAAGCTACAGTATTCAAAGCCAGAGTTCATTTTAAACAATAAAATGTGGGAAGAGCTTTGAAAACAAGAAGCAGCTGCTGTGAACAGCCAGAGGATGAGGTCGAAGCCAAGGCACAGACAGCTAAAGTCACTTGCCAGTGTATAGATTCACTCCAAGCTTCACTTAAAGTTAGCAGTGCTTCTACAGAGAACAGATTTGCCCTAAAAGGCTATACAGGACTCTTTTACATACACTTTTGCTAATACACAACAAAGTATTTTATACAGCACTTTCGTTGTTTCATTTTAGCAGTTCTCCCACATTAGTTAGATGAGAGCCAATTGCACAATGGCAGGTAAATCTTGTTGGAAAGCATCCCTAATAAGAGGGAAGATAACATCCATCTTGCCTCCAAAATACACAGAAAAGATCACAAGTCTGTTGTGTATGCTGAAGTACTCTGCCTGGGATTCTTTAAATAAAATTTGTTGAGGAAGAGACTTACAGCTCTTTGAAGCAGTTTCCTTCAGTACTGCCATATTTCAAATTACTTTTTTTTTCCTGGCACCTATTAAGGAATTGGTGTTACTGGAGCAGATTAACTTCTGTGGCAGTCAGCAGAGTCCCAAGCCCACAGGAGTTTGGTGGATGGGTCCAGTTGCTGGTCCAAATCCAGGGACTGTGACACAACCCTGAATGTTAGAGGTTCACACCCACTTCTGCATTGCATCAAAGAAAAGAAAATTACTGCAAAGGATGCACTACCCTCCATTCCAGAGTACCCTTAAAAGGATCCAGATCATTCCTGTACCACAGCTCATACAAATAATCTTCTTACATATTTGTGTCAAGCTAATGGACACAATTCAAAGAATATACAACTTTAAAGACATTTTCATGTATTCTTTTCAACTGCCTTATTTAAATGGTATCATTTTTCTAAAGCAACACCTTCTACCCTTGAGTCATATTTGTTAATTCTGCATTAAAATGCATCCCCTTTCTCACTAATAGAGTGTTTTAAGTTATGCTCACACACTTTTAAATTCCTATTCACAATTAATCAAAACCATAATTCTCATAAACTTAAGCATGGGGTCAATTCCAGGTGCAGACAGTTAACATATTCCATACGCTTTACATGTATTTCAGAGAATGCAGGTTAAACATCATTTACTCAGTCTAAGATAAAAGTTTATTTCCACTGACTTGTACTACTTTTGAATGTGAAAGACAAGTCAACCAAACTAAGAGAAATTAGCTACTACAGACAATACTGTCTAACTATACCTACAAATTTTCTTCATCCACCACTCTCGACAAGGAATCCCTTACAGTAAGGGACATCACTGTTTCTGTCTATTCCATTCACTCTCTTTACTCTTGCAGTCTAACCATCTTTCTCACTCTTCATATTCCCTCTAATCTCTGCTTCTCCTCTCTTGGGTGCATTCCTGCAGCAAGAATGCAGTGAGGACAGCTCAGCCACTGCACCAGCTGATCACCCACCTGCTGCACGTTCACCCCTGCAACGCCAGGGTAAGCCCACATGGTCACTCATGTCATCATACACATCCCTCTCGTTCTACTTTTGAAGTACACAAAAATAATTTCCAGCTCAAAATTCCAGGGTTTTCTCACACCCCCAGAAATTCGTGCTGAACTTCTAAATTAATTTCTTAGATTAATTTGTTGGCCAATTATGTTTTTTTTCTTTATTTGTTTTTCAGTATATCAATTGCTGGATAAAGAACTATCTTCAAATAAGAAGATACAGCTCTTCTTCTACAGTTGTTGGTTCCCAGCAGTTATGTCAGTGGTGACTAGCTCAGTCTTTTTGCAGTCTCTGACTATGTTAAGCACAGACAGATATGCTACTGACATCTGCATGCCCAAATGTAAAGAAAATTCAAATGATATCAGTTTTATTAGTTAGATGTTATTACCAGTGTGAAAGCAGCTCTTCAGTGCCTGACCTCATTTTTAAAATTTTTACTATTTCCTTTTTATTTTTAAAATGCTGCTTATTCCCCTGTTGCTGTGAAAACCTGACTGAATATATAAACTCTTACTAAATGCTTTCCAAGCTAAGCAAGGTAGCAAAAAGAAAATACTTCCTCCTACCTTTTATCGATACTTGTCACTTGAAATTATGTGAGTATATTGGCTGTACATTTGGGCATTTTTGATAAAGAGTATTTAGCCAATAACATGACTTAAACATTTTCACAATCATTAAAACACTTCAATCATAAATATCTATAAAAATAGTCTCATTTAAGGCCTGAAAATCCACCACAGTACAACCTGCCTGTAATGAACTTTTGGGAAAATACAGATGAGGTCCTGGATTTCCAGCTACAGCAAGGCAAAAAACCTCATAATCATAACCCCAAGAATCCTTACTAGTTCTTGCAGGTTTTTTTAATATGCCATTAAGAGGTTGACACAATAGTAGTTATATCCATAAAAATGACATTTTTATTACAATCTAACAAAATCAAGACTGTAGCAGTGATTCATTTTTTTTAATAACCTTAGTGCTTCAAGACTTCCGATCCTAATGGAGCAATCATGCATCACTCTTGTGTTCCAACAGAACTATTAGGCTCTGTGCTGTGCTAGTGTAATTGCAGTCTAATGGTTTACACTATCATAATGGCACTAAATATTTTACTAAACAGAGTACAATATCTAAACAGTGATTTAAATTGTTCCAGCTTTAAGATCATACATAAAAGAAAGAACTGTTCCTTTGTCTCTGAATTGACAGTAACACAGAGGTGTTAAAGATGTAAAGATGTAAAAATTAGTTTCTTGTTTCTCTTAATAAATTGGTTAAAACATAACATTAGAAGCAAAGTTTAAAAATCACAGCATAAAATGACTCAGTAAAAAATGAAATGTTTTAAAATATTTTGAGGCATTTTGATGCTCTGCTTTAGCAGCCTGGCATGGTTTAAATTGTCAGGTTAACAAAAGATACAGAAATACTGTATTCAGAGTCTAATCTGGATTTTTTAATCAGAATTTCTGATTATTTACTTTTAAAAAAAAATCCCACTCTGTGCAAGTGTAGCCTATCATAACAAAATATCTAAGCATTAGATAATATAATTATCCTACTTTTGTGATAAATAACCCCAGCAAAGCAGCTGAGGTAGCAGCAAGCCCCAGCAGTGTTTCCCTGCCCCGGCTGGGCTGTGACAGGGCTGGGGTGACCTGCCAGGAACCTGCTGAGGACAGAAGGGCACAGAGCCTTTACATGCTCAGCATGTTCCGCCTCACAAAAGTGACTGGATGAACAAAGTCAGAATAACTGTGTAAGGAGGGAGCAGCAGTGGTAAGGATTTGGCAGGTCCTGCCTTTAACACACCAGAGTAGCCCTAACTGCACCTGCAACAGCTGCTGCCTTACTCCCTCTGTAACTCCAAAAGGGGCACTGAAGTTACTACTAAAGGTGCTCAAAGCTTCTGAGATTGCCTCCAGAACTCCTGAAATTTATTTTTAATAATCTACTTTACCTAAAGATAATTTATATCTAATTCTATTCACTATTTTTATTAAAAAAACACTATTTTTTTTACTTCTAGCTGTAGCATTAATTTACAGTGTTTTTCAAACACCGTTTTCTTGGAAAACAAACCTTTCCTTTTCCCAAAAATCATGACTTTTTTTTCAGAAAAGGTTTTTTGAATTTGGACTAGGACACCAGGGAGATTTTTCCAAAATTTTGTTTACTACTAGTATTTTCTACAACACTGAACTGCTTAAAAAAAAATAAAGGCAAAAACACGCTTGTACTAACTAAAGAACCTTTTGTGCAGCTCATAACTCCTTGATTTAGGGACTGTCAAGATCTAGAATCACTTTGTACCTGGAGAATAAATTAATTCTGTTAAAACTGAATAAAATAAAACTTGTCTTTTAACTCACACAGGAACTATTTTTTTAGAAACATGAAATATGGTGAATTCGGTAATTTGGTACTAAATAATCTTTGAGCTTGCACATAGATACTAATAACAAGAACTTATTATTGAGCATCCTGTAAGTGAGAAGCTGTAACTTTCTCTTTCTAACATTGAGGGTACATTCTCTTTCTAACCAAGATTTGCTGAGACATAGAAGCGTCTCTCCAGCAAATGTTCCCAGAGGTCTCAATATCTGCACTACATTTAAAAAAAAAATAAATAAAAACATTTGCTAAGGAAAAATGTCACTTAAACCAAACTTCTCCAATAAAACATCAATTTTGCCAAAAATCTCTGAAAATGAACTTTGGGCTTTTTTTCGTCATTTAAATTAGGTTTGGGTGGGTTTTTTTAATACAGATACAAAAACACTGTAGGTCTCTAGGATTTATTGATACAGTACACAGACCTAACCTATTACTCTTAGATAATCACCTTACACAATATTCTACTTACATGGAGAAGTTTAATTTTAATTTACAGTTTAATTGTCCTACTTAAGGTAAGCCTGTCACCTGTGCCACTTTGTGGCTCATAACTGTAATCCTCATTTAATTATTTACTTCAAGGGAGAATTTTAATTATGGCTATTACTATGTGTGTAGAGTAACTTATACTCAAGGGCAATGAAAATTTATACGGTAGAGCGCTCACCTGAATTTCCACTGGCCACAACTCCATGTGCAGTGGCTCAGCTGCAGAGGCTACTTAGACTGCTGAGAGATGCTCTTCACCTTCTCTGGCCTGGGACCACATCAAGGGCACCTGAAAACAGGCAGGACCACCAGGGCACAAATGGCTTGGATGGTGACTGCAAGGCTCCCAGCTGAAATACAAATGAGACAATAATAACTTCTCACATCTACATTTGACCCTGCAAGTAACCTTTGGATGTGGGAGCGAGCCAACAGTATTGGCTCCGGGGTGAGGTCACCACTGTGCCTCATTTCTGTGATGATCAGAAATAGAGCGACCAGAAGAGAGGCACAGAGCATGAGCCTTCCTCTGATTTATTTCTTGAAATTCGAGCAACCAGTGATTTATGGCTTTCCTAAGATAGGGGCTGCCTGTCAGCTTTTTGTTTTTAATAGCCATCAGTTGACCAATATTCTATGAAATTATCTAATATCTTTGCAAACTAGCTATATTTTTAGCTTTCAAATCACATCGCAGCAAGCTCCATCATTTAAAAGTAAAAAAAAAAAAAAAAAAAAAAAAAAAAGAGAAAAAAACCACTGCTTTGTCTTTGCTTTAAATTTGCCAAACTTGTGGGTCTGTGTGCTAACTCTGGATCATCTTTCCAGTAATTTTAACTTCCAAAGCAGACATTTCATCATCACCTGAGTGGCACTGTACAATTTACCTGCTCTACACTAAGCAAAATTTTTCATTGCCTGAAGTCCCAATAGGCAACTTTAAAACAGTGAAAATCTTTTATTTTTTAACATATTTGGCACAATAGGAACCATTGCTCTGCAGGTCCACCCAGCCAGGAGGTGTGATAAGGGATGCCTTATCCCCAAGGCCAGCCAGCATGGGGCAGATGGGGCCAAGGAGCTACCCAGCCTCCTGTTCTACGTACAGAAAATATGTGCCAGAGTGAAAAAAAGGAACCCAAGTTCTGAAGAAGTCCTTTTTTTTTTTACCATGGAAACTCTTCCAGCATTTGCAGCCTCCCTGATTTACTGTTCAGTACTCCTGACTCACATACTTAATGTCCAGGGAGCCAGGCAGCCCCACGGGCAGTCAGGGCTGTTTCCAACTGGGATCCTTCCCTCTTGGAGAAGATACTTCTGCAAACTCCCTCCTACACAGGAGGACACCAAAGCACTGCCTCACTACCAGGAGACAAGTTGAGTGCTGATGGGATTTCTGAGGGACACAGCTCTGCAGCACATCCAGCAGTGCAGAAGGGGACATTGGGCACAGGGGAACTGCAGGCCACCTGCTTCTGAGGTAAGTGCCTCTCACAGCAGCCACTGTTATTAACGACCTCCATATCTTTGTAAGATGCTTATCTTTTTTAATAAACAGAAACAGTTACTGAAGGTTTTGTTTGGTGCTTTTTTAATATTGGGATGAATCCAAAGAGCTACAGTTGTTTTCTTCAGTATCTACCTTTCTTCAGTGATGAATGTTTTTTCATGAGCAGTGTCATTACATACAATTTTTATCATCTAGATTGTTCTATTTTTTTCAGCAACCTAGAAAAAAAATTCATTTTTCTCTTTCCAAAGAAGTAACCTTCAACCTACAATTTGTCTGCTGCCTCTGACAGTATCCTGAGCACAGCCATGGCCCCTAACAACTGAGGGCATTCAGCACATTCCAGTACTGAGTATATCACAGTTCCCATCTGAAATTGCTTACCTCATCAGTCACTAAGGGCCCAGTTTGGAAGTCATTAAAAATAATGAGAATGCTGGCACTTCTCCCAGCAATAATGGCGTTGGATTCGGTGTTGCTTTCTCACTTTAAGACATTTGTATATATCCACAAATCATTTAACTCTTATCTTTGTACTAGCTTTAATGGAACTAATGGCTGCTGAAACTGTGTGGGTTTTATTCTACTTTTTATTTAAATAAGCTTCTGCCCACTCCCTCATAAAACAACACAAACACTTACACAGCTTATTGCATCACAAAAGCCCCAAAGCGTTTACAAGGATCACTATATCCATCACTGAAGTGCACGCACTTCTCAGTCAATAAACACTTCAGCTGACAATAAAGTCACAAGAGAGTTTTCAGAAGGAAAGCTGAAGAGCAAAAAATCCAATTTGTCCAAAACAAATTTAGAACCAGGGTCTTGCATTTTCATCTCCACCTGTATCTACTGTAGCATTTACCTCCTAGCACCATGCAAAAAATGCTAACTCCATATTAACTCACTGAGTAACATCACTCCTGCAGGGTCCATATCTTACAAGCTTTGACAAGATAACAAGCCCTCAGGAATATGCTGCAGGCCATCACAAAATGCACCTTTAGAGTTTCAACTGATTGTTGGAAAATGCATATTAATGCATATTAAAACCTTAAAACATTCACACTTAATATTCAAGGTCTAGCTTAGGGCTAATATAAAATTTCTCACCACTATGCTTTTCCCGATAAGAACACATATGAGTTACATGGTTTGAAACAAATAAGAATAATACAAACATGGAAAAAACCTCACCTTCTTTAGATGTACGAGTTCTTTAGTGTGGTTTATTTGCTCTAGGCATATGTTTGAACAGTACATTAAAAACATTCCTGTCACGAGGACAAACACAAAAGTTACAGATCCAGCCCTTCTGCACAGGAAGTGTGATATTTCAAACTCACAGAAATTAATCATAGTATAATGACATATACATTTTGACATCATCTGCTCACAGAGGAGGAGTCTCTAAGATGCAAAGAACTTGAACTCCAATCACCTTGTAAGCCCATTCACAGTGTGAAAAATCCAGAGACCCTGAACTGCTGCTGAAAGCTCTAACTTGTCAAAATCAGTAGGGTTTAGTATGACTAAACTTACTGATATACCTAGGTGTGAGCATAAAGAAAAGGCAGGTACAGGTCAGATAGTAATAATTCTAACCAATAATAAAACTACAAGTACCAGACTTAATAAAAAAGTTCCCCAAATGCTTCATACAGTGAATTTTAAAGGTGTTTTGATGTTATTATCAGTATATGTGAAAATCTTAGGAAGAATATTACCACTGCATAAAAGTTAAGCTGAAAGCCTATTTTGTAAGGTTATTAAATATATATTTTTAAGGCTGTTAAATGTTTAATACCTTTGCAAAGTATTTTCTTTGCATTTATTTTTAAGTGCTGGATAAGGTCTGTGTTTAGAACACATATTGTTTAATGTACCCTTTAGTTGGAGTAGCACTTTTAATCTCAAAATATTTTAGGCCATGTTACAAATACTTTATCAAGCCAAAAAAAAAAAAAAAAGACCCAGCCATCCGTGGCAGTAAACAGAATATCATGAGGTTGACTTCTTTTATCTATGAGATCAAGGAATGAAATTACAGCAAACTAGCTTTATGATTATCAATCTAGTTTGAAATGATCTACCACGTATCACCCACAGAGGTACTAGTGCAAGCTACACAATTTAAGAAACAGATGCAGATGTTCAGGCATCATGGGTGATCTCACCGTTTTAAGACATGAGAATGTCCTTATGCAGTACAAATAAGTGAAGAACAATGTAAAAATTGATTTGAAGGTAATATAAAACAGCAAAGACAAATAATGTTGTGGCAATTTAATTTTATTAAAATAGACATCTGTTTTTAGAAAATTTGGGGAAATTTTATATTTCATTTTCTCCTGAAGTAAATGGCAAAATGCAGGTAATAGTTTTCAGATACCAAAAGCCTGCATACGGCTCATTATCCAATTAATTGATATGAGTAAATTGGCTATATCAAGCTAAATGACCACTAGCTGCTCCACAAAAAGTAGAAGTATATCAGAAAAAGGGGCTTTCAGAAAAGTTAGATCAGTGCAGAGGTCTTTCCTTTTGAACCCTAGAAACACATTAAAAGACATTTCCATCTTCACTTTCAGAAAAAAAAAGCATTAAAAAAAAAGGATGACAAGTAATTAGTATTCAGAAACTCACTGAGAAGATTACAGGTGTTGCAGTAGCAGTGGAGAGTTTCATTGCAAAAGCATGACAATTTTTTCATCTAGACCCTCTTCCATGAAATGGATAAGATCTCTCATATCTATTATCTCACATGTCCCACTCCTATCTTCCTTAAGGAAAAAGAAGACAGCTTGGTAGCTCTGTTCTTCCATCCCCTCTTACCATTGCACCAGCTGCACCCATCCTGCCATCCAAGGTGCTTCTTTTTACACCAAGACAGGAATGATACACAGGACAGCTCAAGGAATCTTTTTAGTCTCTTATGAAATTACAAGGGATAACTGCTTTTTTAAGGTCTTATGAGAATACTGCTTTGGCTTTGTGCAAATGTAGGATAGTACAGGGGATAGCACAGGACTTAAAATACACAGTTGAACAAGTCAGGGAGAATGGAATTCATTACACTGGGGGCTGAGTTAGAAATTTAGTGCCAGGTAATGCAGAAAAAAAATATAAACAATCCCCCTTCTGTTTGGATGTAAGCATCAATGCTGACTAAACTGCAAGGTTAAAATCTGCTCTTAGGAACAATAATCATGTAAAAGCTCTAACTCCTAAACCTGAACTCTGCTGCAACAGGAAATACACATGCTTAGGCTGCATAGAAGCTTCCGTTACATAAAAAAGAAAAAAGCACAGTTTTTCTTACTGCTGAGATACTTCTCATGCTTTTTCATTTCAGTGGTGGTTTGTTTTCCACCCTCCTCCTTCCTGTCACCTCAGACAACGGCAGCTCAAGTGGACAATACAAACAGACAGGACATTTCTATTCATCTCACTGTTTCCTCATTTTTTGTTTTTGTTGCTGCAGTTTTACATGCATCAAAATGAGAATTTTGCCCAAGACACTGCCTGTGTGAAACAGCCCATGTCACTCAGAGACTCTGAGCACCAGGTATTCACTGATGGCTTTCAAGTACATCCTGAAGTGGCAGCCAAGAATTTACTCAGCTGAGGGAGCTGAGGCTGTTCGGTCTGGAAAGAAGGAGGCTGAGGCAGACCTTATCACTCTCTAAAACTACTGCTACCATATCAAGTAATCTGGCCAACAAAACTGCCTGGTACCTAGAAGTGAAGAAATTGGAAGGAGAACGTTCTGTAGGAAAGCAGGTCTAGCCAACATTTTACAGTGCTAAAAATACCCTTGGGACTTGTTCTGATACCTTGTAATTATGCACACATATCCTGATTTATGGTCCATGCCTCCAAACTCAAAGTAGTATGCACTCTGTTTCATATCTTGTCCTATTTATGTATAAAGTACTTGAGTCTGTAATGCCATAAAAGAGAGGACAGGCTCATTGCACATGTTACTATCAATTTTATATGAGCATAGGCATAATCTAATGATCCTTTTCAACTAAGGATAAATATGCACAATTTAGCCTTAAACATATTCAGCGTCAGATCATTTCAACTGCTGCCTTTGAGAAATATGGCTGTGATGTTAAAGATCTCTGCTGTCCAGCCTCCTTCTTAAGACTGTGGAGAGTGTGGCAAAGGAGAAAAAGATGTGCAAACTGGAAAAGGGACAAGAAACATTGTCACCTGTGCATAAAGAAACACATGTTTCAGGTAAAACTTGTGAATTCATGTTCCACAACTTTCCCCTGCTTCTCTCCACCTCCACATAACCCTGCTCTCTAGCTCAGCACCTACAGTAATTAATGAAGAAAGAGAATCCACCTTGTCCAAGTCAGTA
The DNA here is from genome assembly GCA_013396875.1 of Vireo altiloquus. NCBI lineage: Eukaryota > Metazoa > Chordata > Aves > Passeriformes > Vireonidae > Vireo > Vireo altiloquus. Next base: position 399,805 of record VZRF01012999.1, on the reverse strand, counting down.
CTAGCAAAGAGAGAGGCGGTTGATAGGAAAGTAGATAAGTATTTTACCTGTAACAATCACTGAAAGTATCCTAACTGACAGGTATATGCAGGTCCATTTCAAAAGAAAGGACAACCCAGCTTAGACAAGAGATCTGATTTTCATTCCCCAGGCCTGCCCTGCAACCCTCACACAACCATGAAATCCTCTCTTTGGAAAGCAAAGGAGGCACCAAGCATTCATTTGCTAGCGGGTTATTTTGTTTTGTTGAGTTTGTGTTGGTTTGGGGTCTTTTTTTTAATTTTCCATCAGTTTCAAAATAAGAGAGCACATGCAGATTTAATTTAAAGCTGTAATGCATGTCTATCCACCTATTACATGCTAATCTTCAAAAGAGGAAACGTGGTAAGTGCAATGGAGGGGCCTTAGCTGCTGCCCGTAAAAGGAAAGGCTGGAATCTGCAGGTGCTAACAAGGGGTACAAAAGCCCATACCAAGGAGAAGAGTCTTCCAAAAACTGCAGCTGGGGGCATTAAAAATCTGACTACTTTTTTCCCAATATATCTAGATTTGGTTTAATGTTGGATGCATATTTATTCACACCTTTTGCACAAAGGAAGAAGGTTTTTCAGTGTTCTTAAAATAATTTTGAACAGGACTCTGTCAACATAATGTCCAGTTTAGCCATGATATAAGTCCATGTTCTCATTGACTACTTTTTCAAGAACAATTTAACTTGTAGGCTGAATTCAAGCTTTATTTCATTTCACAACACAGCTTCAATTTTGTGTTTGCCAGTTCTGAGAACTCTGTACCCATTTCCTACTTGTATGGATACAATTAAAAATGTACTAATGTACCAATAATAAACTTGCATTATTAACAATCACTGCAACATAATTAGCAATTCCCAGAAAATGCTACAACCCAAATCTCAAAGGTACATAATATTCTTTTCATTCTTTTATTTTTGTATTAAACTGCATCTATCACACATTGTTTATCTCTTCTTAGTAATGGTTCCACCAAGTTTTCCTACATTACGACAGAACTATCTTTTTCCTGTTCAGATACAAGTTTTTTGTCTTCATTCTGGAATTGGTGAATGAATTTAGATGTGGATCAGATGAATATTTTCCCCCACATATGCAGAAACCACAAAATTTATGGAAAAGGAGCAGCATAGGGAAAGGTTTAAGGAGTTCTCATGCTTTTTCAGCAAGTCATATAGATAGCTATGCAGTCAATTTTATGAATAACCTAACCCAATAAAACCAAGTGACACTTGTGTTTAATAACCTCTTTTGGGAACAATCTAATCTGCATACATCTCACTTTCCATACTTAAAACACTTTTTTTTTTTAGTAAAATTAAGAAGTTTGCTTTTCATGGCTTCTTTTATGAATCTTTTATGAATAGTTCCACTATCCATGTTTATTCGCTTTTTACTTCTTTTTTTTTTTTAAAGGGCATCTGCATTCCTTCCAAAATAAGATCATTTTTCTTGTCACCCCACTACCTTTTTTTAATGTTCCCTATTTCAAAGGGCTTATATGTTTAAACAAGTAAGGGCTCTGGAGAACCATCATGCATCAGATGTAGCCTAGAAATAGTTTTATCCATCCAAATTCAATTAGGTGCTGTGACAGTAAGGAGAAGACTAGACTCGTTAAGATATACTCCAACATTTTAATGACAATCAATACCTCCCTCCATGTGCGTGCTCTCCGATTATCATTAATCCTGATGAACAGGAAGCTGAAGAGCAGACAGGGCAAAGGACTGGGCTGTGCCTCTGCTGCCAACAAATGAACTGAGTGCAGGAACACAGGAGTGGAACTTTTTGATTTTAATTACCTCAGAGAGACTAGGCCATGGAAATAAAGTTCTTATCAACACGCTGCTAACAAATTGATAAACCAGGCACAGAATAACTTCTTTTAAAAATAAATTAATAAAAAATTAGAGGACAGAAAAAGACAGGCTATTCATAAAAGCAGACAAGAGAGTTTAATTATTTGGTTTTCATGCAATTTTCTTAAGAGATTCTCATCAGAAGAGGAGAAATGAACCAAGAAGTTCTTGAACTATTTATTTACATGGAAGCAAGAAGATATCATGGAAGCAACTGTATGCATAGATGATTTTTAAACTTTCCTTTGTGTGTCTGAAAACTCACCTAAAAATAAGAATGGTAGAAGCAAACTTAAGCAGCATGAAGCTATAGAACACATATTAACAACTTAAAAATAACCAATGAAAGCTCCTACAGCAAATCGAAGACACAAAATAAGCAATCACCATGTTAGATCCAATACTTTTACAGTGATATTCTATAGGAAAAGTCAAAATAACAAGAGTCCTAATTCAGAAAATAGAGACTGTAATGGCATTATTACTTTCTAGCCATCTGGATCCACAGAGATATTTAATACTGCTAAGAACTAGGGCCTAACTGAGAAACCATAAGGACAAAAAGAGAAAGATGGACATACGAGAGTCACTTAGCCTCAACAGCCCAAAACTGTCAGGAGTCTACCATTTTTAGCTTGTTAGATAGAGCACATATTTAGCATCTGAAAAGTCTGGATTTTGTAATAAGCACCAGATTCAATCTTAATGTGCAGAGGATACAGCCTCTTTGTAAGGCATTCAATAACATCATACTTGATCGTATAAGAAGAGCCATTTAGACTTTACATATTGAGCAATGGCTCATCTACAAAATATGAGTGTATAGAAAAAGCAAAGAGCACATGACAAAAGGATATCCAGTCCTCCTGATAAGACTTTAAAGCAATATATAATATACCCTGGATTAATATATTAATAGCTGTGGCAAACTCATACCCTTCCCATTTCAATAGCCTGAGCCAAATAGGGAATGCATCCAACTATCTTTTCAGTAATTCTACTTTTTAAGTGTTACATTGAATCAGGTCAAGCAGAACCCGAGATACTTTATTTCAAGTCTGTTTCAATGGTTAGAGCAGCAATTTAAATAGAAAGCGAGAGCGGTACTGTTCCCTGTATTTTAAACTATTTTAATACTTTAAATAAATGAAAGTTATTGAAACTAGTTTCCAGAAACGAACTTGAATCATTCACAAATGTGCTATTTCAATACAGAATAAGATCAGCAGTGCAGAAATGAATCACATTAAAAAGCAAAAATATGCTAAATCAGACAAAGATTTGAAACTCCAATACATTACAGGTGATTGTCCAGTAGCATGTTTCCACCCAGAACACACTTATTGCACACAGAAAGTAGAAAATGAAAAGAAATGCTAATCCATGCAACAATGTGGCTTCACTGAAGCAGTGAAGAGGCACAAGAGCATCAGTTGGGTCCTTAAAAGCAGGCATTGGGGCACAAGGAGATATAGCAGGATGCAAAGGGAATAGATGAGTAAGTCAAAGATAGGTTCCCACCTTCTTCTCTACCCTGCTGTCCATGCTCCAGGAAACAGATGCCCTTAGCATTGCTAGAGTACATGTAGGAAGATATATTTGAGAAATTAAGGCATTAGAGGTTACATGATGGTGCTTCAAAGCATGATGTTTCTAAGATCACTCTCTCATTCTCTTTTCTATTTCTTTTTATAGACACAGATCCATAAAGGAAAGACCTTGCTGACTGAAGCAGTTTCTCTGCTGAGATATGCTATTGGCATAGAGCTGGCAAAACAATACTAAATTAGAATAGAAAGCTTAGAAGTTACCTTCACTTAAATACAAAAGCGTACACATATTCCACTCACAGTGGAAGAGCAAATAAACAGAAAATAAAACTGCACATAAGAGCAACTACTTCCTTAGCTGCAATAAGAGTCATGTTCATGCAGTTATTGCCTAGTGCTCCCAGGCTGGACTAGTTCATCATTACATGGGAGGAACAGAAAGCTGATAAGCCAAGTACCCTTCTGCCAGGCTCCCCCAGCAGTGCTCAGAAGAGCCTGAGGAGCCCCCAGGCAGTGCCCACTGCCCAGCACCACACAGCTGAGCCACGCTGTCCAGAGCTGCTCCAACACATCCCTGGAGAGCACACGCCTACAGCAAACCTTGGCCACAGATCCACGATATATTTCAGTCTTAGGTACCCACATTTTATACTCCAAAACAGAAATTAATTCCTCACAACCTATATCAACCAACCCTGGGAATGCTAAGGTTTTCATCATAAAAGCAAAGGAAGTTCCAAAATTTCCACATCCAGCAGACATGCCCAGAAAAATCTCAATTCCAGTAGGTCTAGGAAATTCACATCTTTGAGTAACAGCAAAGTTACTCCCTCTAACATCTTTCCCGAGGACATCAGTCCTACAGGCAGGCAGTATTTTCACCTAGAGGGCTTCCATGCAAAAATGCATCAGTAAAGACTTTCCTTAAAATCAATTGTCAGTATCATCATGATGCACTGACATCCTGCACTCTTCCAAACAACCCTTCTCAGCTAGTACATACAGAAATCAGTTACCTATCCCAGGAAAGGGGAATAAAAGGTGGGGCAAGAACCCAACAACCAGCCACTGTAATTACACTTCTGTCAGTAAAGCCCCCTTACAAACCCACATCTACTGGCTTCACTTGCAGCTCATTCTATGTCTGGAGTGAAGGAAAGGGGAACAATTACACTATCTCAAATCATCATTATTGTTTCAATGATTGCATTAGCATTCTCAAAGCATAAACCGCCCACAAAACATTTGAGGCAGACATCTAATGATGGATTTTCCCAACAGAGAAAGAAATTCCTCTAAGCAATAAAACAGTCTGTGAGAAATCCTGCAGTCATAAATCTAGTATTTCTCATTACAAAATTTACATCAGCCACGAAGTGATTACTTCTAAAATTACAAACCCTTGTGGGCAGAAATATTAGTGGGTTACCAATTGCCATTCTCATGAGTCATGAGAAAAGCAGTTCAAGTCATAATAGCCTTGTAAAAAATAAAATGTAAAAAGAATTAATTGTCTTATTATGGACAAAGTTTAGGGCATCCACATAATAAGCATCTAGACATCAAAATTCAGAGGCCAGCAGTAAGTTCCCATGGAAACTTCCAAAGGTTACATAAAAATATCCGAGCAATACAGCTTTGTCACAACTTTTCAACACATCTCAATGAAAGCAGTACCCAGACCCTTCAAACCTCCCCAGCGTTTCCCACACGGGAGCATGTAATGCACAGAAAGGAAAGAGAGGGAAGAGAGAGAAGAGGGGAAGCATCCAAGGCCTTCCACTCCTGCAGAACAAGAGCAGTGACTTTAGTTCCCCAGGGGTAGGGCAGCACTGAACCCACCTGGCTCCCACCTGTGTCAGGTTCTGGAGGCATTGGATGTGCAGCACTTGGGCAGGTCCCATTCTAAGGCAGCCGAGAGGGGCAAGGGTGTAAGTGGGACCATGCATGAACAAGTTTTGCTAGCTTGATGCTGAAACACATGTATAATATCCCAGGACTTGTCAGGGACCTCACACAACCCACAATTTGAGGATAACTATCCCACAAAAATACTTTGGCTTATCTTTTTCTTCTTGCAGCCTTCTCTTTCCTAAGGGGCTTAGCAGCAACCTAAGGGGCTTTAAGGACCGCTGGGATTGAACCAAACACATTTTATTAAAAGGAGCATGTCCTCCAACACCTTGCTTGGGAAGAGATGAATGTCACAGATTCCTTGAGGAAAACAATAATATTGCACAAGCACCTTAGACACAGGATTGATCACACAGTGATCAGAAGTAAAGTCTGATTAACTCATCTGGACTCATGTTTCACGTACATTAAGAAACTTTTCTAGTTTAACTGCAAAGAAAGCAGAGGAGAGTCCTTTTCAAGCAGATATACACAACTGTAAAATACATTTCCACATATCTAGTTAAACATAGGATGTTATATTGGTTTTGACTGCTCACAGAAATGAAGAGAAAGGGGAAACCAAAGGAAAGAGGAAATGGGGGAAAAGGAGGAAAGGGAACCACAGCTAAAAGCAAAGAACAATGACATCACATTCCCTCAACTAATAAGGCAACTGCCCCAGTGACAGGCAGAAGACTAACCTTGAACAAGTCCCATGGCAGATGAAACTTTGCTGTGGAGCACTGGCACCAGCCCCTGCTGTTAAACTCAGCTATTTAGTTGGTAAGAGGCAATCCAGGAAGGAGCAAAGAGGCCACGTCTCTTCCTGAGCAGCAGCAGTGGAACAGTGATGCCAATTCACAGGCACAGGTGAGGGACAGGGCAGGCCAGGTGGGATGCTCAGCTGAAGACAAGGCAGGTCCCAGCCACAGCACAAGCCACTTTAACCTAACCACCAATTCAGAGGTTGTTGTTCAGCATGCTTTGGAACTGGCTCATCTGCCTGGAGGCTCTGGGAGCTTGACTGAGGCCAGCCTGAATCAGAGAGGGGTAGCCTCAGCTCACCACAGTCCTGTGAATAGTTATAGCACTAGTATTAGAGTATTTATTATTACTGCAAACCTAATCATTGGCTATCATGCTACTTGCTTTACACAGCACAGTGTAAAATTTATCATAAGCAAGGTAACAGTAGCAAAAAAGCCTGTAAATATATGCTTGCAAAAGAAATTAAGTTTTATTACAAAAAAATAAACTAAAAGAATAATACACACAATTTATTATCTCCTCTTTGCTGCAACCCATACGCTTCATTTTAACCATTCAGGGAGTATCCTGATCACATACTCCATGTTTATGAGAAAATTATTTCTAAACTATTTTTATTCCTTACCATCAAATGAAAAAATATTCAACATTCAACATGCTTATTCTTTCTGCCCTATTAATATATTTGAAATATACAGGGTTGTAAAATAATATCCCAGCATGGCATTAGCTTTTTGATCTTTGATCTATCAGTGCCATTTTAGTAGATGATAATCATTTACAAGCTCAAAATACTGGCCCAGTATAAAACACACTTCAGTGCTCCCATAATGTGTTTTACCACTAAAGGGTAAATATTTATTTCCTGTCTATTTTCTATTTCACTAGATATTCATATAGGGAATTGCTTTTGTAGCTGTTTCTACATCCACCACTACCCATGGTGTCACTTGTTCACAATCCATTACAAAAATGCATTTTTTGGAAAGAAAACTCAAAACACTGTTACCTAGAGATGGATAAAAATTAATATGCATATTATGCATAAGTCAGCTTCAGGTCACATATTTAAAAACCATCATCAGTCAGATTTAGTCTAATCTGGGGCTGAGGTCTACTCACGAGCACAGAGGGGCAAGTACTGTCATCCTTCCTGCTGGGAGAGATGCTCCACTCATTATGTGGTCAGCAACTTGCAGAACAGATAATCCAAATTCTGTTGAACTCCATACAAAATTTTTCCTTTTATTTCCTTACTACTCTTAGATAATTAGGAAACATATTTCATTACAACCTCAAACCAGAAAATTTCTATTTTTTACAGAGCAAACGTGTCTTCAGCAGCAGCCAAGCTACTTTCCCTGCACTGTTAATCCAACAGGACATGACATCACCTATGATCAAGATCAGTCATCTCCACATGAAATTGCTTTCTGCCTCTTTTAAAAAGATGCTTAAAGATGAAAAATTATTTTTGATATTAAAGTTAAAACACTTCATCTTGAAACTGTCAAAACGAAAACTTCCAATTTCCTGGATTGTTTATTAAAATCTCAAAATAGTTTCACTATTTTTCAAAGCCTGATCTGGCAGGGAAAGAACTGAGAAGCAAAACTGTTCACTAGATTAAACTATAGTTCTCGTACATTCCCACTCTTTCCCCACTCTGATTAAAAATAAAAATACATATATTCTTGTATTTTTGGGGACACACTTGCAAAAATGTGGTGAAAACAATATTCCACTCCAAATCTTTCAGAATTCCTTTTGAGTATTTTCATTACAGATTTTATTGAATAATTGAGATTGATAATAAATTATTAAAATTAATTAGAGCAATTAGTAAAGATATGGAAATACAAAGAAGCATATTTTTCCAGAGAACAAAGATCTATTTTCACACAATGAATTCCCCATCTAAGGCTGGACTAACATCAACAGCATCTTGCCCACCGCACAACTGCTCACTCCTCAGATTGCAGTCATGAAAACAAGTTGTAAAATTAATCTCTTACACCAATTAAGTCATGTCCTTCAGGTGAGAGACTTCTTTCCATATGGCCAGAGCATGACTCCTGCACCTACAGCATCTTTCAGTGTGGAAACTCTGAACACCCTCCAAGTGTCTTCCTGCAGAGTCCTGTCCTCATACTTCAGAGCATAGTTTACACCTGGTATGCCACTGCAATTTAAACATGTGCTTCTCTCCAAATTCTGCTAATGTTGCAAATCTGATTTATAAGCCATCTTTTTAGGAGGCATATGATAGAGGTGCACAAACAGGTGCTGCTGCTTTGGTTTCAAGGATGAAGAACTATTTACAGGTTGCTTTCAGATGGGCTCCTTCAGGGATCTGTGCTCAAGTTTGTGAAACAAAAATTTCCTAAACAGTCTAGAAATGGAAGGAATAGGGATGTGAAAGTTCTTACTTTTTACTTGAAATGAAATATTCCTTTCCTTACAACCTAAAAAAACTTAGAAACAATGAAACACTGCAACAGAAATTTACAAAACTAAGTAACTGGGTGCTAGATACAAAACCAGATTAAATTTTAAACAAAATATTAAGTGATACACATGCAGCGAGAGATGTAGGGAGAGGGAAAGGATTTTCCATATATATATGTGTGTGTGTGTGTGGTTTGGGCTGATTTTCACCAATCAGAATAGAGGCTTTGGGATTATACTGAATAACTGAATTATCAAAATGTCAGGAGTATTCCAAAATTTCTGTATCAGTCAAAAATTCACATTAGAAATTAGTAGGAAAGGAGCAGAGAACAGAAAGATAATATCTTACTATATCTGCATAAAAATGTAATATTTTCTGCTTGAATTCTTTTGTGTACTTTTTCTTTCCATGTACGTCAGTTAGAAGGTATGAGGAAAGGTAAAAGGTAGGAAACAAATTCTGTCTGCAGTATGATGAGATAGATCACAATGCCTCAGCCAAGGCAAAGACAAGAGAGGTTATGATGGACATGTATTCAATGGCAGGTGACAGAGATAGTGAGAGGGAAATCACTGCTCACGATCTCTTCCAGCACAAGAACAAGGGTCAAAAAGAGAAACTGGTAATATCAGGAGATGTCAGCTTCATCCACTGAATAACTAAACTGAGGGAACTGTCTGCTAAGGGAATTAAGTGATAAAGATTTATCTAATTTGGGGAAGTGTCTGGAGAAAATTTATCAAAAGCTGTTACATGTAGAGATGTCCTTCTGGCTGAGGAAGTCCTAAGCAAGTTACAAGACCCACATTCATTGTGGAGGGATCTTATAACATGTATCAGGGAAGTAATTGTACACTCTTGAGATATTCTTTGCTGTTTCTTAGGTATCACCTATTCTCAGACAGAGAGACAAGGCCAGACATACCAGGGTTTTTGTTACAACAGCATCTGGACCTTTTTATACAACACATATGTAATTAGAAAAACTAATTTCAAGAATGTTCACTCTATCTCACCCTTCCTCTGCATACAAGAATAAATAAAACCCTTCATTATAAAACCCACAGCTCTCAGGCTGATGCTGTGACTTTGGGAAGTTCAACCTCCTTTGGAAAGAGAAGGCAAAGAACCTCAGCAAAAAGAATAGACTGCTAATCAGGAATGGATAAGACAGGCTGTAGAGCCCTGGTATCCTCACCACTCACGAGCTTCCGAAAGGGAGGACCCAGATGGCCACAGCACCATCTTGGTGTGGCTGCAGAGGAGCAGACTGGGGAGGAGTTGCTCTTTACAGGTGCTCTTTGAGGGAAGTTTTGCAGGGTTAGTTTAAATAATAACACCAAAAAAAGAGTATAAGTAGGCCAGTTGTTTTTGCTGAAGGGAAGAGGTGGGACATGAAATGGGCTGTTTGAGAATCAACAGTGTACGAAATATCTATGGAAATAATTGAAAGTATATTATTTTGGTTTTACCTCAGATAATGTTTTCATACTCTTTTTGAGTGTCTTGCACACTTTAAATGAGGTACAGATATAATTTTTATCTGTCTGATAGTGAAAATTTGAAAGAATTTTGGATTATGAGGGCATTTTTACCTACTTTAATTTCTTTTTAAAAGTTAAACTGTACTAGCTAGAGAGCGTGACAAAATAGATATATTAGTCGAAAAAAAAATTTATTCTTCCCAGATAAGACTACTCTTATAAAATTTTCCCAGTGAGAAATTTTAAAAACTGACATGGGCTTGTTGGTTGGATTTTATTGCTAGTGAAATATACGTTGTTGTGTCATGTCATAAACAGAAAACTGAAGCATCCTTTTAAAATCCTCAGCACTGCTGACACTTCCAACAAGTACTTCCGTATTGCTTTTGGTCTTATCTGTTTCTAACAGACAGCCTCATGCCTTGGAAATCTGACCTGAAAGAAAAATTCAGCCCCAAGTATCTGCTGTCAATTGTGCAGAAAATAGGAGATGACAGCAAAGTCACTTCTGCATGCCAAATTAGATCTCTTTCCAACATCTTCTAATATCATTATTAGCACTCAAATACACTGTGTCAAAATGTGTCTGTATAGAGAGATGGACCAGCCAACATCAAATTTCTCTCTTAGTCAATATGACAAGCTGGTTTTGATTCTGACTTTTGAACAGAGAGAGACTCTCAGGAAAAAATAACTGCTCCATCATGAAGGTTTGTTTACAAATATGGACAAAATAATAGGTGGAAACAGTTAGGAAAAAACAGTATTATGCAGTTTCATTGGATTTCTGGGATCAATAGTGCAATAGGAGTTAAATCATCAGTGTGAGCCTTAGGGTCTGTGCTACAAATCGTCAATGGTGCAATGCGAAGAGTTTCAGCAAGATCATCTTCAGGAAGATTACAGTCTGCAACAGAGATAGCCTTAACAGAAAATACATTCTAAAGCAACAAAATAAATGTGAATTTAAGTGTACCAGATGGTTTTAGAACAATATTCAAAGGACTGAAAAGGGAGCCACATCTGCAAAGATTAAATTTCAGTAATTTGTTCATGGTTTTATTTCTGACTAAATGTACCCAAATAAAAGTGAATACCCAGACACAAAAGGCACTTAACTACTGACAGAACACAATTCCTGAAAGGTCAAAGTCTTTCTCTGTAGCACTGAGAAGAAAAAGGAGTGTATCATCTAAACATAGTGTCCCTGCTTAACATACAGCAAAACCAGTTGACACTACAGCTCCATACCCTTCATCTGTACAGCAAAGTTCAGAAGGTTAATAGAAGAAATCAAATAAACCACAATGAAAAAGGTTTGGAGTCTCATACACATGGGACTATTAACCAACCTAAAGAGAAGAAAAGACTACTTAATTCCACTAAATAAATGGATATCGATAAACTTTACCTATTCTAATTAGCAAGATTCATCCTGTTATTTCATCTTTATTACAACTTAATATCCATTTCATTCCACCCAAGGCCAGATGATTATTATTGGTAGAGTCAGTAGAGTTTTGTACCTTCTCATTAAACTTGGATGACTATTAAAAAAAAATGTTTAGGAATGTTAAAATACTTTGTGTTTGGTTCTTACTCAGCATGGAGAAGCAAGCCATTTACACTTACCATCCACAACAGAGGTGATCATGTTCTGCCTTCTGATCTGGGCTCACAGATCTGTAACTAGTACATGGTGTGTACTAAAAATGCTTAGAAAAAACTACAATAATAACCAAAGTAGTACAAATCCTTCCACTTCTTAATAAGATTTAATCCTGCATAACAAGAGCAAGTGTGTGCAAATCTTAGCATTCTAATTTAACTTCTTAAAGCATGGGAAGTTGACCATGATCAATGCATATTTTAATGCAAAAATTATCTCATTATCTTTCCAGACATGAATTTTACTTTTCCCTATGTTAATTGCAAGTATTTTTGAATTGAACTTCAGTATACAACTTTAACACAGATTTTAATATCTCATTGGCATAAAACATATACAGACCCAGTTTTTCATATCATAAAATGGTACAACAGAGAAGCACGGTATCATTTCATTTTCTGTGTATACACTGTGTATATGATACACCAACTCTTGCCAGTTACAGAAAAATAAACTCTTACCTGCTCAGCTCGTTGCCAAATTAAGGCTGAGCAAAAGACACACAGATGTTTACTCATAACCTTTCTCCCTTTTTATTTCTTTTCCCAGTTGCCTGGATGTAAACAACAATTTATCTGAATGTGGCTTCCAGTGTTTAAAGTTTTGGTGCTTGTCCATTTCTATGAAGAAAGTAAACATCCTGTTGTTTTATATGAAGGGATAGAGAAACACAGTCCATTCTCCCAGCTCTGCCACCTCCCCTCTTAAGTCAGAAAAAGTTGGTATTATTTTTAATCTCATCACAGAAGAATAAATCCAACCCAGCCTGCCTCCACACCAGCAGACTAGAAAAGAGAAGTCAATGTCAAACATATTTTGGGGTAGGAAGCAGGGGCAAAAGGCATAAGGACAAACATTGACTATGATTACTGTCACTCTGCTAAGCCTCTCCAGGCTATAAAATCTTCAGGATAATCAATTAACTCTGAATTAAAAGAACAAGTTAACAAAGTCTTGCTCCACATCTTCATCTGCGGACTGGTACATCTTACACATGAGTCTGCAGACTGCCATTCCTCCAACAGATGCACCAAAGAAGATCAAAGATTTTTGAAAATCAACTGTAAGAAGATGGGGGTATAAGCGAGGTCACCGCTGTAGTCAAAGATGAATCCAACAAACAAAATATTGTTTTTAAAGCCGCTCTTTACAAAGACTGAGCAGGGACCAGGCACTATTCACAACCACAATGGCACAGCACCATAGTTCAAAAGGAAGTGATGGGGGCAGGCAGCCTTCCATTTAGGAAGGAGAAATGGCAGAAGTTACTCAGTGGATGTCAGTTTCTTGTGCCTCAGGGTAGAGAGAACTCAAGCATCCTCTGACAGTTCAGCAGCTGCCGCCCTGTGGTCACAGCAGAGCAGAGCTGGGGTTTCAATCGCTCTGCTTTGGTCTCTTGACAGGGGATGGAAGAGATTTTTATACCAGATGGACAAGTACAGGGAAATTGATGCTGGGGAGATACCTGGAAATTCAATTCTAGCATGGATGAAGTAGCAGAAGCACATATCCAACACAAGTCATCATTTGGCAGGGCCTCTACCCCGAATAATCCAATCTCTAAATAGATGATGGAGAATGCTTTGTCAAGTTCTTCTCAAATGCACTAATAAAGAGGCATCCAAATGAATTGATATTCCTAATTTTCTCCTCTATATTCCCAAAGACAGATAGAACTAAAAAAAAAAAAAAAAAAGCCTAAAAGCCTAAACCACATTATTTCCAGCCTATTAAGCATTTCCTGAAAGAGACAGATAGTTGACAGGGCCATAGAGTTAACCCAGGAAATCAGCTGCATATGTTTTTTTATTTCTCAGAATGAGTTTCTAAGTTATGAATTAGATGAAACAGCTACCTTCTTCCTGTCTCTGCCAAGTAAATGGCAATAACAGTAGGAACCAGGAAAAAAATGTGAAATTGAATAATCGGGTAACTAAAATTGATTAAATATTATAACAGTGTTCATAAAAATGTAATGTTTCACATCAGAATGCAACTTCCAGCCTCCTCCTACACATGAAGGAACCAACAGCTTGAGATGGTGACATAGCAAAAAGTAAAAGGTGAGAAAAAGGCACACAATGAATCACTAAGCTACCACAGATAAAGTAACAGATCCACTATTTACCAAACATGTCTCCACACAAATATCTAGACATTTAAGTCTGGCTTACAAATAACCTCCCGTAGCTTTAATCAAAATCATCCTACAAGCAACTTCACAATCCTGTGCACAAGATCACAAACAACCTTTGTGGCTGTGGACCTGAAGGTATGAACTGAATAAACTTTAGTCACTGATGCTTTTGCCAGCCTCCATACTCAGTGACACAGCAAATGAAACACAGCAGGCAGCCACACCACATCACCCCCTTGTCAGGGTGTTCTTTGGACCCCTCTCACTCCTGACCCATCTGTGTCCCTGATTTCAGCGTCCCATATCCTGAAAAGGTGAAACAAAACGTCTTTCTGCTGTTTCAAAGCTTGTTTATTTTTCTTTCTTATCAAAGTTTCAGAGGCACAGACTGTGCTGTGACCTCCAGGAACACGAGGACAGAATGGCAATGGCTACCCAAAGCAGGTAGCTTTTATATCTATTATCAACCAGTTAGAAAACTTTACGTATCTTATTTTGTTCCCAAAACCAGTGAATATCAACCTTATTGACATGTCTCCTCTACACTAAATTCTATCTACCAATTAGCAAACCACAGGAACTCATGTCAGAGAGAAAAAGGAAGAGAAGGAGAAGGAAGAAGAAGATGCAGAAGAAGAAGCCGACACCCTGAATTCTCCGTGTTGTCTCTATATAATATATATAGCAAAACCTAAAAACTACAACTACACGCTCTGTGGTACACTAAACAACCATCTTCTCATTTCTTTGGTGCTCTCAGCTCACCCAGAGGAGCAGGAAAAGTTCCCAGGTTTTTCCTGGACTCCAACACCCCCTTACCTATCGCTACCCTAATCCACTTTGTGACTGGATCACCTAACAAAATCACAAAAAAAGAAAGATAAACAGAAGTAAGGCAAAATAACAGGAATTACCCAATATCTCTAAAAAAAAAATATCAAGTCTAGCAAGTAAATAATGAAGTCAAAATAACCCATATGAGTACTAAGTACATATAATACAGTACTTGATCTTCAAGTCACACAGATCTCTAATTTAATAAACCAGTTGTAATGGTACATTAGATGTGTGCAAGCTTCCCTCAGCTGTGCACCAGAAGAAAGTTTCTAGCTCAAGGAATAATTAGATTTCCCTAAAACGATCTCATCAGTCCCTCCTGCACAGAAGGACCAGGCCCACTCATGCCATACTACATGAGCAAACAGATTCACAGAGGAAAAAAAAGACTGATAAACTTTCCCTTAGGATTCTTCACACCACAGATGGGCATGAAAATAGTCACCAGATAAAATTAGACAAATCACTTTTTTCTTTCATTGTGTGTTTAGATAAAACATCAAAGCAATCAATAACACTTTTCAGACCATTAAGTTTAATTGATGAGAACATCCATTAACAGAGTTATTTCTGAACCTGTAGATATTAATTATTGTCTTTCAAACCCTATTACTCATTTTTATGACTTGAAGGCTATTGGGCATCCAGGAAAATGGTCATACTAATGCTCAATACTTTCTATTTACTCTCTGTTTTACAAAGTATCTTGTGAAGAGCCAGAAAGGTACCAAACAGATCTAAGAGCAATGCAGCCATCTCACACCTCACCCAAGCACTGCCTATCCTGGCTAACAAATGGGTTTGGTCTCTTACTGACCATAACCAAAGTGCAACTTCAGAGACTTTACATAAGTTACCTGGAACATCAGAGATATTATCTTTATAATATCTGTAAGCATTCACAATCTATCTAGCCTAATTTTTCCTATAATATATCTTTTTGCACAAGCTCTTAAGAGAATCAACATACTTTTAATGAAAGCTAACTTTATTTGAAACATTCCAGAGGATGCTTTTGGTTGGTTTGGTTTTTAAAAATAAGACTTCTTCACCTTAGAAGTGCCAAGATTCTGACTTCTACCTCATGGTAGAAAAACTCATATGAGACGAAAAATTATACAGCCACAGTTATAAAGAAACCAAGTCCATGAGTATCCTCATATTTCAAAATTAAGCAAGTCAGTCAGACCCAGGCTCTGAAAAGAACCCTAAGTTCAATCTATTTGTATTTATTTTTCCAGAGAAAAGCCATGTTCTAATAGCCAGAGAAGTTTATAGACTTCCTGTTGATGATTTGCCAAGGAGTTTTACAGATACTCTCATTAATAAAAGAAAGAGCATTCTTTGTATAGAACTTATAACTACTAATGTCAATTTTGCTTTAACTATTTGCTCAATCATGTGATTTTGGGACTCACACGTAATGTTATAAACAAATCACATCACTGCCTAAGGGAGAAAAAGGCAGAAAATTACTTCAGTAAAAGTGAATGAAAAACACACTTCCTAGCTATAAACTCATATATTTGTGGTCAATATTTAATAGTATTTGCGTAGCAATATTTCTGCAATTAAGTTTATGCACACCGCACCATAGTCCCAATGAATCAACACAAATAGCTCTTTCATTTACAACAGTTTGATTTCTGAAAAGAACATAAAATAAGCTACAATAAAGTTGGCTTTTTGGGATTATTTTTTTTAGAGTCATTTAAGGAAGAAACTAGTGGGAAGTATACTTCTTTCAAGTTTGCAGCTCCAGTAGCACAAATTTGTATTTTGTTTCTCCACTTGTTAGTTAAATAACATATGCACAGAGGACAAAAAGACAAACTAAAGATCTATTAAAGACCCATTCCCACTTTATCCTCCCTTCCCAAACTTCAAAAGTCTCAGCAAGATATGGGAACGACAGCATTAATTTCATCAACAGTCCTCTTGTTCAGAGGCTGCATGGCTTGGTGTGAACAGTTGTACATTCAGTTTCTCTACCATCCACTTACCCTGTGCTAATTTAAAGGTCTCTTCCAACCTTGATGACTGCGATTCTAAGATCATCCAGTCTGACCATCAATCCAGCACTACCACTGGAACCACTAAACTGAACTGTATTATCCAGTGCCAGATCCAGATGCCTTAAACACCTCCAGAGTGGTGACTCCATCACCTCTCCAGGCAACCTATTCCAAAGCCTCATCATCCTAACAGTGAAAAAAATCTTCCCTTATCTAACCTGAATCTCCCATCTCATCTTAAGGCCATTTCCTCTGGTCCTTTCACTGCAGGCACTGGCCCTCACCTCACTCCAAGCTCCTTTCATGTGGTTGTTAGAGAGTGATGAGGTCCCCTGAGCCTCCTCTTTTGAAGACTAAAGCCCAGCTCCCTCAGCCATTTCACGCCAGACAAGTTTTCTAGACCATTCACGAGCCTTGCTGCACTTTTCTGGACGTGTTCCAGTATCTCCGTGTCTTTTTTAAAGTGAGGGGCCCAGAACTGCGCACAGAACTCAAGGCATAGCCTCACCAGTGCCGAGCACAGGGGGGTGATCAGTGCCCAGGTCCTGCTGGCTACTTTATTCTTGATCCAGGACAGCAAGCCTTTGGCCTTTCTGGCCACCTAGGGCCACCTACTGCTGGCTCATATTGAGTTGGCTGTCAACCAGCAACCACAAACCCCTTTCTACCTAACAGCTCTTAATTTCTTTGATGAACTTTGAAGTGAAAGAAGCTCACTACATTGTCAGAAAGCCACTGACAGGTGTGCACCATATCTCCTGTACCCACACAACCACAACACCCCCACAGCATGACAGTGTGTATGGACTTTCTTTCTCCAGAGTGTCACTGGTTTTTCTCCAAGAGATTTTAGAATCAGAGATCAGTTTGGGTGGAAAGAGATCTATAAATGTCATCTAGTACAGCCATTTTGCAATGAGCAGGGACAGCTTTAACTAGATCAACTTGCTTGAAGCCCTGTCCAACAAGATTTTGATGTTACCAGGGATGGGGGATCTACCATCACTCTGAACAACTTGTTCCTGTGTTGCACCAAGCCCTGTAAAAAAGAGAAATTTCTTATATCTAGTCTCAATCAATCCTCTGCTAGTTTAAAACCATTATCCCTTGCCCTATTGCTACAGCCCCTGCTAAAATATCTGTGCCCCTCTTTCTTTTAAGGTCCCGATGAGCACAGGAACATTGCTATAAAGTCTCCCCAGAACCTTCACATCCAGGCTGAACAATTCCAACTGTCCCAGCCTGTCTTCCTAAGGGAAGTACTCCAGTGCTCTGATCAGCCTTGTGGCCTCATCTGTACCTGCTTCAAGAGGTCCATGTCTTGTCTGTGCTGAAGGCTCCAAAACTGGATGCAGCACTGCAGGTGGAGTCTCCCCAGAGCAGAGGGGCAGAATCCCCTCCCTCAGCCTGCTGGCCACTTGTGATGCAGCCCAGGACGTAGCTGGCTCTCTGGGCTACAAGTTCCCATTGCAAGGACCTTGTGCTTATGATCAGCCACATGTTGAATAGTGTTATTCTTTAAAAGGAATGCTATCAACTCACTAAGTGTGGAGATCAGACACACTGGTCAGTAACCTCCAGGTTACCCTCTAGAACAAAATTTATGGACAGTACTTACATCGATAATGCACCAGTTTCCTGCGGGATGCAGCAGAAGCATAGCTTCTCAGTAGTCACTCCAGGCTGATTTATTTTCTCTGACCCACCTGCTGAAAAACAAACAAACAGCACCGATACAAAATACAACAAAAAGAAAACACCACCACTATCACATACTTAAGTCATGTGAAAGCTCTTCCCAGCACCTTCAGCAGCAGACACCAACCCAAAGAACTGATTGACCATCTCTGCCCAGCCTTTCTGCTGAGTGCCACAGTTACACTGCTGTCATCAAGCAGTCTCACTGGTTTCCTGGGTTTTATACACTAAGGAACTTTTTGTCAACGGCTCAAGCATCCTTGGTAAGGCACTTTTCTAATTCTGTATGGGATGTTTAATTTCCTGTTTGTGTTTGATCTGCCATGTTTTAAGGACTTTCCTGTACTGCTCATTTGAGCAGGGTTTCCTGTTGCCAGCAGCTGGCCATTTTTCTACAGTACCCTCCACTGATGTTTCTATCTAGTGAGGTAAGCTCTTGAGGATGATTTTGTATTCTCCTTTTTTACTGTAAGAAATGTGGGGGCTTCCAATAACTTCATTAGAAGAACTGCATTGTTAATAGCCCTCAGGGTGTTTATAGGCTCTTTTAGAGTAATTCTTTACAAGTTTGTTGTCCAATCATCTCATTGTTCTCCAGATCCTGTACTTAAAATCTAATAACCCTGTGCTGTTTGTGTTCATTCTGCTCTCTTCAGCTACAGAGCTCAATGTAATCTTATGATGGTCACTAATCACCAAGCAGCTCCAGTGCACCACTTGGGAGCACGTCCAGAGTAACACCTTTCTGGATGTTACTGTGGTAACAGGGGTTCTGGGAAGCAGACACTTCGCACATCTGGATACATCCTCTCTTTTTCCCATCATGATAAGTCATAGACCCAGTCTCTACAGGGCACCTGCTGAAATGCCTCACTGTTGCTGCCTGTACTGAATTTTCAGCTTCTCTACTCTCATTTCACATTTCCTGGGCGCTATTACAGGTCTGAGCAGGGGGCTGGTAATACAATCTTAGCACTGAATTTTCATTGGAGCATGAAATTTCTGCCCACAGTGGTTCTGTGGACCTGCTCTTCTCCTATAATATTTTTTACACTGTTGTACTTTATAAAATGCTTCCTGTACAGCACCAATCCCTTGCGACTCTATGTCCCTCTCATATTTTCTATAAAGCTGATATAGACTGGCAGCACTGATTACCCTCCATCCACCAGGTCTGTTTTTCCAGTTATTATTTCACACCAGTCAAATTCCCTCAGCTTACGTTATAGGCCTTAAAGCTGGTGGGACAGCACTCAGGTTTTTGCTTTCCTCCATCTCTTCTTGCTCTTTGTTAAGTGGCATTGCAGATATTCTGAGAGGACTCCCTTTCTTCTTACGCTGTGCTCTTCTTTGTCCCTGCAGGCTTGTTTGATGTACTTCTGAAAACTGGCCATGCTCCCATGCCAACATCTGAGATTCCTACCCCTGGAGATGCCCCTGGTACAGGAGCACCTCACTGCAAGAAGACACAACAGCAGCAGCTGGCAACAGTTCCATCTGAGCAATCAGGCCACTCTTTTCTAACATGTGCTTCCCTACCCAAACTTGCATCCTCTACAGCAGTAAAGAGGCTGCTGCCATGGTGGAGCCTTCACCTGCAGCCATGCTGGAGTCCCACTGCCTTGTTCACAGCTAACTGGAAGACACACATACAGGGCAGCTCTGTGAGGCTGTATCACTTAGTGTTGAAAACAAGTCATTGAAACAAAGTAGACAAGAACAAAGAAGAAAAAATACCAAATGGGCAAGGTCAGGCTATATGAAATCAGTCCTGATCACACTACTTCAATTTAACTAATATTCATCACCTCATCAGCACAACCCTGCCTGCATTCTGCACTCCTTCCTCAGCAACATCCATCTGTCAAATTATGCACTCCTTGCTGAGACCAGGATATTATGGCTGCAAGAAAGCATTTAACCCATCATGGTTGCTACTGCAAAGTAATAAATAATACTTAAGGGAAAGGAAAAAGAAAGTATGAGATTTTTTTTTAATTCCATTTGACTGAGTTGATGGCCTTTACCTCTTAATGTTATGTTATTATTGCTACAGTAGGAAGACATTTAGCTTCTAAGTGTGTTTGAGACATCTGTGAATAACTCATTATCGCTTTCTTTTCTTACAAAAGGTTGGCTTCTGGCTCAACTCCAAAACAAAAACCCACTGAAACACCTGGACACCAGAACCATACTGTTGTGACTACTGATCCATCTGCAAAACAAGTTGGCTTCCTGCTTGGTCCAGGATAGCTCAACAGGGAAATACTCTTCCCTATAGCTATGCATCCCTCACCCAGAGACAAGGGGTAATTTGCTAGTTGCTTGCTAAATCCCTTTGTTTCTATCAAAGCATTTTGGAAATCAACTAATCTGTAAGAGATGT
Source organism: Vireo altiloquus (assembly GCA_013396875.1). Lineage (NCBI taxonomy): Eukaryota > Metazoa > Chordata > Aves > Passeriformes > Vireonidae > Vireo > Vireo altiloquus. Next base: position 379,020 of record VZRF01012999.1, on the reverse strand, counting down.
CACAGGTGCAGGCAAGGTGTTGCAGTATATCAGAAGAGGAACTAGAAACAGAGATTTTAGCAAACGAACAGGGACTTCGATAGTAGCAATTTAGTTTCAGTAGGAGACATTTGCTTATTGACTTGGTTTATCAGTTTATTTCACTACTTATTAAATTCTAATTGCAATAAAGTCACTTCAACAACTTTAAAATATTTTTAAATTGGTCTGCATGACATAACTGATAACCAGAATTTATCTAGAAAGACAAACTGCCTTTTGATTGGCTGTCTACTATAAGTTACAAGCAGAATAATCAAAATAGCTTTCTCTTGTCAAAAAAAAAAAACATAGAATGAAAACAGACACTACATGCAACTTCTAATGTTTTTCTCTTTTCCCCCTTATAATTAAAGGGCTTGATATTCCAATAGCCATTTTACTGTTGCTTGTACTAAAATGGTTTGAAATTATTCTAAAGTCTCTCTCCATATGTAGAGAAGTATTTCCATGATATAATACTACCATTAAAAAAAAACAAAAGTTACTACAATCAGCAATTCATTTTTTACTTCTCAGAATGGACAAAAATATTTCACACTGGCAATATCTCATCACCCCCCAACTGAGATCAATTAATTCCAGAAATGTTTTTCCATAAAAATAAGAATTTATAGGAAACATTTGCTTTTGGTTTGAGAAGTTAAATGCTCTGCTTGCATTTAAGTCCTCCATTAAGTCTTGAGTTAAACATCTTCAACAACTTCACTATTTCTTATTTCTAAAGCAAAATAGGTCACAACTTGAGAATTTCCTCTCTGGTGTACTTCTCAAGGATTATGTTTAGAAATACAGCCTACTGAGTTAATAGGAAAATCTCAATTCTCAGTCTAACATATCAGAATTATGGAAAAACTTTTTTCTCTTAAATAAGAGAATAAAATATTAATAATAAATATACTAATCCATTACCCATAACTATTAGAAGTACAAGCCAGCTGTATACCTGACTAAAGTTAAATTCTGAATTTTGCAATGATGTGTTTGAAGTGATAATGCAAAGAGGGAAAGGATTGTTATGAACACAAAGTGCTAATCTGCTGTCTAAATCTTACTGAACCTCTCCCCTAACACTTAAACTAAAATGTTTTCAGCTCATAAATTCACCTTCCAAAACCAGTAGGAGGTTAAAGCAGGACCCCGTGGGAGGTTACATTTATTTAATATTCAGTCTTTTCTCAGATGAAATATTGCCTTCTCTCCTCACAGGTATTTGTCAAACCATTAAAGTAATGGCTTATAACTATTACTTGAAATAGTAGTTCTATTTGTAACTACCACTGACAAAGGATAAGCAAAGTGCATTAATATGCCTTGAAAAATACCCAAAACATTTGCTGTAGAGCACCGAGGGAATGTGCCCCATTAACCAGTTCAGAGCTGTAAGCTGAGGCAACGCTAGTAAATATTGCCTAGCAAAAAGGAACCTGCATCTCTGTAAGACCTTCTCCAGCACTACTGCTCTTGCCTTACAGCTCTAGTTCACTGCAGATGTGTTCTACAAGCTCTCTAACACAAATGCAATTCCTGCACCTTCACATATTAACAGCACCTGTAAAGATAATATTCATAACTAGATCGAGAAATTGGCTATTTTTATAACAGCCACTACATTTGACATATATTATTGTACTTACATTTTTCTAGTATCCGTTAGAAATAAGATCATCAGAAAGAAGCAGTAATAACATAAGAAAATCCACAGAACCATCAAGCAGGACCTATCACAGAAATCTCTTCTGTGCAATTTTCATGACACACAGCTTCCCCTGACTCTGCAGATCTCAATTTCAAATCTGCACTTATACAGTGTGATATTTTTCCAGAAGTTTAATTTTTACCTTTGTCTCTGTATTTTACTAAGGAGAATTTTAAAAAGTAACTAGAGAACAAATATATTTATCTTGTTCAAATAGGAATCTGAAGTGTGACAAGTGTGGCCAAGCAGTTTTGACTTGTGTTAAAAATTTTTCATTTACATGTCATTCTTAGTGACAGAGGATAAAAGAGCAATGATTAGTACTTGTTGCTACCACTTTGAAAGCTATTCTTTAATTAAAAGCAAATTTGATGTGCAACACCACCTTTTATTGAGAACACTCAGTTCATGAATTATTTTTTCAACCCTGTTTAAAAAGTCCACAAATCTAGTATTTTTGTAATTTTGCAGTGAAGAAACAACTACTGATAAGAATAATATATAGACTTTGTCACTTTATTTTGATTCTGCAACAGCTTTTCCCAAAGAAAATGTGTTTGCTCTAATTTAGGTTTTTGTTTAAAAAAAAAAGTTTAAAACTTGAAGCCAGCAGTGTCCCTTCACTGTCACAGTGAACACAACCAGGGCACAGCTTTGGGCCCTGCCAGCTGTCAGGCTTCTGCCACCCACATTGGATAGTGCCTTCAAAACACCCAAAGCTGCAGTCCACAAGCAAAGGACAGATAAAAAATTCTCAGGTTCCTTAGCAAGACATTCTTTCCTTTGCTCCCAGCCACTACTGAGGTGAAGCTATCCTGCTAACAATTATGTTACTTTTTTTTCTCAGATCAGTCCCTCTTAAAAAGACTTTCTTGTTACTGCATCCCATTATATTCACTATGAATATATGCATATCCAGCTACTACTTTTATTATTGTCTCAATTCCAGAATTCTTAACATATTTTTCCTTTTTTTAATAAAGCCGCACTTAAGGTATGAAACACCTATAATTACATTTTATGTATAGTCAATTAATTATGATAGTTAATCACAACCTTCTCAGAAGGAAAATGTTACTGAAGACCACAGCTGAGTTACATCATTGCAAATGTAGACACACAGCCAGGCAGACAAACTGACTCTCAACCACTGCTTCCCACAAAACATTTTAGCCCTTTACTTTCACATTTCCCAAGACTGTGAAGTATTAAAATGCTACAGGCACAAATACAGCATCTGTACCAAATCCAGACACACCATTTTCATCAGCTACCAGTGACTTTACAATGAGTTTATGAAATAACAACAGCAGCTGATGACTCCTCTGCTCCTGTCCCAGGCAGCCAGAGCAGCCATCAGCAGAGGAAAGCCATTGCAGCACAGCTCAAGAGGCCTCAAAACAGGGACATCACTGCTGGTTGCCTGGCACTAGCTTGCACCTTACTGCTCTGCCTCAAGAGGCACAGTGTGTCCTGGATGGGTCCTCTCTGTTCCTCTTGATGACTTTTTACAGAAAAAATCAAGTGGGAAACACTAACACTGAGGAAGACATCCTGTAAAATTTCCAAGGATGCCAAGAGCCACCCTGATGTGAGAGCAGCTTGCTAAGTCAGGGAATGGCTGCCCTGTTGAGTCCAAGGCCCTGCAAGCACGGTCAAAACCAGAGCTCCTCAGAGGTGCGTGCCACACTGGCAACATAAGGGTTACATATACTGAGGATTCAATTGCTAGTTTGCTTCTTGGCCTTTGATAACCAGAAACCAAATTGCTTTTCTGTTGCATAAAGTATCTTTCAAATTCAATTGCTTATCTCCTCATTCATTCAAGGAAGGGAGACCTCAGATTTACAGAAATGAGAGCCCACAATAGAAATATACTATATTAGACATAGAACAGACATCTGAAAAATAATCAAAACACACTCTACTGATTTTAACCTTCAGCATCAAGGTATCTTTCAACAGTCTCAACTGAATCCAGGCTATAAGAATTTCCAATTATTTGAATATCTGTATATGGGATAAGCATTTATTTATCAACATCCACCATAAAACATTTTCAGTTGTTATTAGGGCACTATTAATATGAGGAATTGACTGCATTGCCACTTCAGACCACGCTACCACTGAAGTGAGAGCAGCTGCTTCCCCACACACAATCCCCAGTACCGGGGCAGACACCCCAAGCAGGGCAGGGGGGCTGCCAGAGCTCCCTGCCAGGCTGCAGACAGGCACTGTGCTGGCACACAGCAGCCTGTCATATCATGGTAATTATACTGCACAAGGATGTGCTTACAGCACTGAGGAAGGCTGCTTGGTAAAAGTTACATTAATGTCAAAGGCACATGCACAACTTTATGTTCCTAGAATGTCTGCAGCACCAGCATGCAGCTTCTGCTTCTTAACTTCCAAACTCTACGATTTCTTAAAATTCCTGTGAAGGAAGAGGGAAACAAGGGGATGCACGTGGTCCCATATTGGTTGCAGGGCAGCCTCCACGGGGTCTGGCAGAGGCTGGAGGGCCTGCCCTGGGCACACCACAAGTCAGAACAGAAGAGGAGCCCTGGGGCTCTGGGAGTCTCCACTCCCACCACAAGTTCTCTCTTACTGGAAGAGGAAAGAAGAGGGGAGATCTTTCTTCACAAATACTTCTTCCCAGAACGCCCTGCCACAGATGACCCAGAGGGAACATGAGGGTCTGTGTAACACTGGCAAGCACACCTGGCCCTCCAACACAGGCATTCAGAGGCCAGGCTGGACCTTGTCAGGCCGGGAGGGCAGCCAGCCTGGGACAGGGACCTGCTCTGCACTCCTCAGGTGCAAGGGCTGGGTCACTGACCAAAGCAGCTGTGGCAATGCTCTGCACTTCTACAGAGCTGTCCAAATCACCCTGCACAGTTACAGCAAGATCCCGAGGAGCACAAGGTATGGCAGCCTCCCAGGCTGGCTGCTGAGCAACAGCTCTTCCCTGCACCCTGCCCCGAGCCACTGCAGCAGCGTTCCTGTGGTTATCAACATTAAAACCTCGCAGGTGGTCCCTTCTCAGGATGGCAAAGAGCAGGCAAATGCTCCATTCACAAGAAAGTGCTGTACAGCACCGAGGAAATGAAAGAGTAAAGCAAAACGCTTTTTCTCCTTGTAAGGATTGCTTGTTGTGCACTTGACTTCAGCATTACCAGTAGTGAGGGCTATTAGTATTATCTCTCTCCTTTGACCAGGACAGTCAGCCCAGATTTAGCAAAACCAAAATTGAAATTTAACAGAGCATTATGGTGAAAGGCACTGCCACTGACTTCCCTGGCTCATTTGCACTGCTGCAGAGTAATACTGCAAAAAGTATGAGATGCATTCAGTGATTTAAATAAAAAAATAAAAATCTTAGTCCTTTGTTTCCTCAGCATTTTTACAAACACCAACCCAGGGTTTTATGGCCTTACTCTAAAAGGGTAAAACTGTTCATTAAAATAGCACTTTTCATTATATTAAAAAAAAGTGCTAATATAAAAGAAAAAGAGTTCTCATTGATTGATGTTAATGAAACCTCTGCTAAGGGACTGTTCCTGAGGAGAGGCACCACATCTGAAAGCAGAATAAAATCCTCTAATTTGTACATGAGCACTCAATCTACTGACTAACAGACTAAACTTTAAAGGTTATATATAATATCCCAAAACAAGCTCCTGATATTTCTCATCACTTTACTTTAGCTTTCCCAACTTCCCCATCAGAGATACTGTTAAGCTGCATTCTGTTGCTCACACAGCAGATCCTTAAGACTCTCTCCAAGCTTTTGGGTGCTGGGGTTTTCTTTCCGTATCAGCTCAAATATTACTTCCCTACTTGTAACTTCAGTGACCAAGTGAGGGGAAAAAGCACTAGAGCAGATGTCTGGAAAGGACTATCCTACCTTTGCAGCCTCAGGCCACAGACAAAGCTCCTTTTGTACAGAGGATCTGCTCTGACTTTCTCACAAGGTTTTTATCAGGGTTACCTTGGAAATTAACAACTGATGTGAGACAAACTTATTTGGAGACAGGTATACTTTTAGGTTTATGCCACACAGATCTTCTGAGTAAGGTTTGAAAAGAACACTTGAAAAGCAGACACTAAATAGTCTCCCAAATGTAGCAGCAGAGCCTTGTCAGACTTCAGTCCCAGACAATTATAGCACATGAAGCAGCTCTGCAAAATTCAGGGAAATTTTGATACATTTTTGTCTGTGTCACCTTAACACATACTTACAGAATGCATTAGCTTATCTTGAGAAAGACTGATATTACACTTGGTATCAGAAACCTTTTCTACCTACTGTCATTATGAGCTGTAAAGTCTAAAAGGATGATTATAAATGAAGCTTCTCAAGGTAAAAGTAATGATATAACTTTTAATGGTTTCACAGTTGCACCTTTATAATCAAAAAAGAAAAGGTACTCTGTCTGACTTTTGTAAATTTAGCTAATTTTAAACACACAAAGTAACTTCTAATAGGTCTCATTATGGAAAAGAAGTCAGAAATTTCTGTGGGTTTACATTTTCTTATTAGAATAACCCTCGTTAGATAATCCCTGGAATTTGCCAATGTCTTTATTATTTCCCACACCAAACCTAGGAGGAGAAGAGAACCTTTATTGTATATTTATTTTTAATGTTGCAAAAGGAGTTTGACTACTTTGCACGCCAACTTACACCTAAAGACAGTTTAGAAAACAATGATCTTAATGTACTAGTAAGTAGAGAGGTTTGATGAATATCCTTCTAACAACAGTGAAAAGGACCACATTTTAATGTTCTCCCATGACATCGCCAAGCAGTGGCAGCAATAATCCTTCATACCACACTGTATAATGAAAAAAGCACTACAACTTAAAAAAAAAAATTACAATTCACTATAGCTTTCCTTTAGAGTGCTATAAAATGCAACCACATTCACACGACAGTGCGTGCGTATATATGTGTCTCTTAATAAAGCTTCTCTGAAGGGCAGTACAGCATGTACCATGGAAACAGGGGTTGCCATGGAAAGCATGCTTTTTTGTAGATGGCAAAAGAAATGAGGATTTGATTCCCTCTTTCTCACTTGTCTTAAAAAAAAAAAATAAAAATTAGTGTAAACTATTGACATCAGCAGAGTTATTCCTGAAAAACGTCAGCATGAACGAACAGAGGCGATACGTACACAGCAGAGAATTTCTGGCATCAGGGCTGTGGTGATGTGCATAGCCCTCTATTTTCAGGGCAGCTCTCCAGCTATCCCTCACACAACACAACTCCACAGCCAGCAGCCCTCAGGCACGCTTGTGACATGTCCTTTGGAACACTGCAGGGGCCAGAGCCACAACAAGCCACAGGAGAGTGGATTTGCAAAGTTGCTGTTCCTCACTTGCTCGATTCTCATGCAGAAAGTGCCAGAATCTTCCACCTGCAGATTTTTTCTTTGCTTAAGCACAAAACATTTTCTGTTATAATGTACATGGTGTTACAAATGAATGAAAAGCATGAATCAAATTAACTTAAAGCATATTGGGTTTGAGACGTGCTTAAAACAAAGACCATATTGATGTGTTTCATCTAACTTATTCATTAAAATGGCATTCTTGATGTCCTCATGTTACCTAATCTCTGAAGCACTGGACAAACAAGTACATTTGTTTATCACTTTTTCCTTACTAAAGAACAGGGTTTTATTAAAGAGATCAATCACCAGTGTACAGTTTAATAGCCTGAGCTGTGCATGTAAGACAGAGCTTGCTTCAATAGCCCACAACTCCCAAAGTATAGAGGGACTTGCAAAACCATTTGTTGCTTTAATAAAACAAAATATTTCTCAGAGCTAGCAAGTATCCTATTAAAATTAGCAATTTGAGACAGAAAAGCAGTGCTTAAAAGAAACCAATTCTAATAAAAGGAGCAGAATCAATCCTGTTTGCTCACTTCCATGAGAACCCTATGCTTCTAACCAGAGACACAAAAACACTTTACATGCTTAATGCATTGCCTTCCTTTTATTGAATCACGCTTATTGTGGAAACAGTTTTTTGAGGCTTCTAGCTGTTTTGAGGTAATTGGAGGATTGCTGCTTCTAGTGAATGGTCTCCTCATAATGGAGGCCAAAATGTTCAAAACTATGTCAGAGGCAAAGCGTACAAAGGAAAGCTTTTCAGAAATGCCAATGAACAAGCTTGAAATACATCCTTTTACTAAAAGATGATCTTTCTTACTAAGCTGCTGCTATAGTGTAATGAAGTTGTATTATCAGAGAAAATGATGTTTGTTCTAGCACTGTTGGATGTTACTACAAATTACAACAGTCACCCCTTTTATGAAGAAAGGCTGAAAAGAAATCTAACGCTAATTAAGGTCACCCCTTTGAACACTACACTTTCTCACAATCAAGAGTCAGCAAACAGCTCAGCCCCAAAATTGTCCTTTTACCTATGCTAGAGTGAAGAACAGGAACTTTCTCATTAGATGAAAACTTGTAGTCCAGTGCCCATCAAGCTTTTGAGAGCTCTAATTAATTTTTTAACTATTTAGCTTTATAACAAGATTATCTGTTTCATTTGGGAAAAAAAAACCTCCCTTTAACTGCTGACTTTGATTAAGCAGTGGTTTTAGTAAATAGACATGTTATGCAAAGAAGATGTTAGCAGCTGTAACATCAAAGAGGAAAGTTACTGAAATACCATTTTAAAGGAAAACAAGCCCAATATAAGGTAGCAGCAACTAAATAAAACACTAAGGTGATCAAGAAGCCTTTCACAGATTTTGAAAATAAAGTAAAAAACACACAGAAGAAAATCAATCCTACATCTCCTATCAGCTGTTCCTGTTGCCAGTGATCATGGCAATATTTCACAGAGAACATATGGCAGTGTTTATAGCCATCAGGCAGTATTTCACAGAAGCTGCGACACCATGTGTCCACCAACTAGCCTTTCTGATTGCAATTAATTAGCAAAGAAGCAGGAGGCACTTTTTAAATAACATTACGTCTCAGAGATTCCTGAAGTTTCATGGCCCATGTACAAGACTAAGTGACAGGAAAGTCTATTAAGATTGTAACAAGCCTGGTACAGTGAGTCTGTCCTTGAGGAACAAGACCTAATAAAAAAAATACTCTCCTTAAGGATCATAAGAAAGAGTAGAAATATAATAAGCCGTTCAGGGTGGTACCTTGGTAGCCTGCAACAATAAGGAAATATTGAAGACCTTTAACAGGCCATTTTATGAAACAGATTTTGCAGAAAAGCTGCCATAGTGAAAGCTATAGAGTTGGTTTATAGCGGCCAGACCCAAGAGGATGCGTACCAAAATTACACGGGGATCTATTAAGGAGCCAAGACTTACAAAATATACTGTGGCAGTCATTTCATGACTCCTATTTTAATAAAAGCAAGCAAGGGAGGAAAACTAAGGGTAATAACTACCCAATAGGTTTTCATACAGAAGTGGAAGGCTGAACTTTCCCAGCCAGCCCCTGCAGCTGAACTCAGCACTTCCAGGTAGCCCCTCTCAAGGATAGAGCAGGGGGTGGCCAGCACCACCTCTCACAGCAGAAACTCCAGCAGCACTGCAGAAAGCACTGCAGACTATACTGCCATTATTCCTATAGAAAAAGCTATCCATTACAGAGGTATTTTCCCAACCCAGTGCAATCTGACCCATTAGGAATGAGCCAGGAGAATCACACAAGCTCAAAATTGTACCAAAACTGATCCAATAGGCAAGACATCAGTCAAAACTGATGCAGAGAAGTTCAGCATCATGGTCCTGCATTTGGGATTGGTTCACAGCATCTTATCTCCTTACTGGACACCTTTGCCTCACACAGCCTGCTTCCTTGCTGCTCCCCTGTCTTGAGTTGGGATATTTCCTGGACACATGAAACAAGAGAGCAAGTTTGATGGAAACCTGTCCAGCTGCAGCCTTAGCAGAGATCCTTTCTTGCAAATCTCTAAGGTCTGATCATATAGCAGCTCACCCTGAAGATTTCCCCATAGCTGCGGTACAAATGTATCTCTCTCCATACTCTCCAGACTCTTATTCTCATAAAACTTCTAGAAACTCAACACCTTTGAGATCCTGCTGCACCCGTTGAATTTTTCTAAATTGGCCAGCAACCTAGAAGTTATTAAGACACATTACCAGTGCAGCCATTCAAACCCCTTTACTTTAAGAAAGTGGGCTTTTATATTCCTCTGCCATTATATTCTTTTTATTTTAGTATTTCCTTCATTTCCCCAAACCTCTAACCTCTAATTTTTATTACAGAATTCTCATCTTGGGACACAGGAAATGCAAATGGTGTTGGTAATAACAGGCACATTTATTTTTATTATTCTTAAGAGCAATATTCCACAATATACTCATGGTGGTTCTCAAAAAGGTAAACTAATGACAACAATACACCTGCCTAATTGTAGTACAAAAACCTAGGATCTGTTGTCACACATGTGAGATGACAAAAAATACTTTTAGCCATGTCTAAACGTGTGTCAGTTTGTTGAGATTTTTACCAATCTTTCTTCTGGCACTGGGCATACTATTTAAAACTCCAGATGCTGCCCCAACACCAAGCAGCAGCTAAAAATGAGCCACCATTCCACCCACCACTACACTTGCGTGATGACAACAGGGTAATTTTACAAATCAATAAATACCAAAATAAAATGACAGCTGGCAATTTCACCATCCTTGTCTACACTTTTCTAGGAGCAGAGCTAATATTTTGAGCTGTGCATGCAGAATGCTTTCAAGGTTTGTACTCCATCAAAAAAGTTCCCAAACTGTGAGACTGACAGCTGCCACCAACTTAACAGCTATAATAAAGTTCCTGGCACAACATACAGTGGCTTCCCTAAAACTTAAGAGTTGCTTCAATGCTGAAAGAAAATTGTAATATATTCCCTAATAAAACATATTTCAATGAATAGAAGAAGAAGAGAGTTCAGAGAGAAATTCCCCATGCAATATGCACCACCAAAGTGGCTGTGGTGCCATTGTTACAGAACATATTAATGTTGTTTTTACAACAGTAACACAAATGCCACTGACAATCAAGAGCTGCAGCAGGAATCACCCTCCCCAGTTTTAATCCATCCTTTTACCCCTTTCAAAAGGCTCCCATTGGTGCACTGCTTTCCATGTGGGCTGGGAGCTGGACAGGCACACAATGCGTGCTACCAGGGTGGTCAGAGGCTGCAGGTTCTCCCTTCCTTGCTGAAATGCAAAGGCAGTGCACGGAGTAGCTTCTCAGACTGATCCAACCCAGCAACCCAGGTCTAGGAGATGCAGCCTAAAGTTAGGGAAGGAGTTTGAAGGCAGCAGGATGGGGCTTGGGTGTGGGCAGCAGCACCACTCTACCTCAACCTGAGCCCTCACTGACATCGGCACAGCTTTGGTCACGGCCCACTACATACAGCTATGGTCTTTTTAAGGAAAAAAAGAAAGCCTAAAATCATTAAGGATTTCAGCAGGAAGGAGGCATCACACATAGAGATACTCTGCCTCTCACACTGGTTGGTCTGGAAAGATCAGCAGATGAAAAGTAGAAGAGTAATTTATACCCCCACTGGCTAAAGTAGGAAAACTATTAATTTGTCCCAAAACAGGATGTAAACAAAACACACAGCATTCTTTTGGACAAAAGAAAATATTCTTGACTCAACTATATGCATAGTTATCCTTGTAGCAGTCTGTTGGCATTACTTTGTAAATGGGACAGGGACACAGGCAGACGTTCCACGAGCTTTTTTTTATTTTATTCAGGCATCAGCCTCATGTACACAAAAGATGGCACACAGCTCACACTGGCGCTGACAACCTGAAATCTCTTCGTTACAGAACATTCTTAAAAGTTTTCTAGCTAATAGCATGCTTCTAAAGTTTACAGACAACTGTTTTAACTAGTCACATAAAAGCACACATACACTTGTTACAAACTATTCGCTTGTATGTCTTGTAATAATGCACAATATTCCATTATTAGGCTTAAAACTTCAGTATTTTTGTTAAGCACATTTTCTGCAGCTTTAATACTTCTCTGAGCCAAACCTAGAAACACTAAGCCTTGTTTTATTGTCCTTGCTGTCTAGATAATTGTATCTTCTTCTAACTTCAGGCTTTCGCAGTTGCAGCCAAACCTAAAATCTTTGCTTTATTTCTGAAATCTGCTTTTCTCACTCAATCTAAAAGCCTTCTCACCTTTTGCATTTCCCACAGCAGTCATGTCAGCAGAAAGAGTCATAGCAATAAAAACAGATTACATATAGAGGATACCTGTGAAAAAGCCACAATTTGAGCAGAGCTCATCTGAACCCCAGAACTCTGCACTAGCCAGCCTCCTAACACCAGAGACCCAACCAACCCTACTGGCAGACTTGGAATGTTTTTACTTTTTAAATCTGAGATGTACAGCCTGGCACACCCCTGGTGAGGGATCACTGATAACAGTGCATTACCTGATATGCTGTCAGGCCACTAAGTGATCAGATAACTAGATGAGAATGAAGTGGAAAACCAAGATGGTTTTGGGAATCACACCTCACACCTCTCTGCAACACTGACACTGCCCCGAGGAGTAACAGAGCAGCTGATGATCAGTGGCCCATCCGTACTGTGTGGGAGAGACTGGGCTCTGCCACTAGATCACATTGCATAAATTAAAAACAATTAGGAAATATAAACGGTCATTTTAATGAATAATTTATTTCTACCACAGTTATTAGAGCTCTGATCACCTCCAGAATTTGTTTGTACAAGTACCTCAACACCAAGATTAAATTAATTTTCTCTTAGGCTAACAAAGGAATTAGATGAATAGCTGAGTTGAAATAAGAAGTTTTCCTGATATCAAGCAAAGTCACAAAAAACTGGATTTCATATTCCCTTCCTGCACACACCTTGAAAGAGTCAAGTTGAAAATGAACAAATTTGAATTTCCAGTTCTTGTTTAACAAACCAAGTTATGCTTTAAAAGTTCATATAATTCTTTTAGAACTCTTCTACCAGTTGCAGCTGGAAGAACACCCATTAGTCACTCTGAATAAACTATCTTCAATGCAGGTCACTTAAAGATGTACCTACACATTACAAGCTATTATCTAGATTACCTTTAACAAGAATAAACGGATAAAACAAAATATGGTCTTTTTATGCTTATAGAATTTGGCAATATTCTAATTTCCTTGCATGGCTTAGAAGGGAGGGCTATAATCAGATGTTTGAGGCTGCTTGATACTTTTGTACATATAACACAGAGGAATGACCAAGGACATTAGAATTCTTAGCCTGAGCTATTCTAAACATGACACACTTCAGATTGTCTCTGCCCAGAATACTGATACTGCAAAACAAACAGACAAATAATTAAAAGCCTAAGCTAGATCAAAAGCAGGCTTTTTTCTACAAAAAGAGCTATTGAAATCACACTGAACATACTGTTTTGGAAGAACTTTGAAATACTATTTCTTGAGTCTTACTTCATTATTTGGATGCTTTTTAATGATGCATCAGCCCTTACAGGCATGCAGTAAGTTATTTCTAAAGACAACAGTACCTTCTAGGTCAAACTGTCTCCTGGTCAATTTACACCAGGAGAGTTTATGGTTTATATGACATTGTTACATTAAATAAAAAACAGTGAAATAAGATCTAGGGAAGAAATATAAAGTACAATAGCTCTTAATCATTTGAGTACATGGAAAATGGTAGCAAAGACAATTGCTACTGAAAGTTTCTAATTGAAAGACATGCAAACAAAAAGCAAAATAAGAATCAAAATGAAAGTTGTTTTTTTGATAATAAAGAATTTTCATTTGGTTTTTCTTTTCCTCAGGAAATGGTCATTTAGATAGCAATTTTAGGAATTTTTTTCTCCCTTTTAAATAGCTGCTTCCATTAAAATTATCTAAATGCATTTTTCTTGTTCTGACCCTTCTTTTGGTCAAGACTGACTCAGAATCAAGATCATTAATTACAGCAAAAATTCAGCATTAAAAAATGAAGGCAAAACTCACCTTCCAACAAATGAAGAAACACTAAGTGGAAGAAATATGCATTCAAATTTATCCGGTTTTACCAAAATACAAAGCTGATCTAATAATATAAACAGTATTCTTATATACCTTAATTTTTTATTCAGACCTTCATTATCTATTTTGAAGTTTTCTTTTTCCTCAACCAACAATCACAAATTACATTAGATTACAGCCCAGGACTTTAAAAAAAACAAAAATCAGAACAGAAAACACCACAAATTACGTTGAGTTACCAACAGACACGTTTCTTCTAAGGAAGATTTAAGGCCATTACACACCTTTTATAAAACATTTACTTAAACTTTGGAAAGTGAAAAATGGAACCCTTAAAACCTTTGTTAAACTACCCTAGAAAGAATTTTTGGTCAAGCATTTAGAGGGCAGTTCTTCCTCCATTATATCCACATGGTAATGGGCACACCAAAATGCTGAAGCTTTTGATTTTTTGGTTTGGAAACCTGCAGGGTCACGCTTGTACTATACCCAAGCAAAGGTTACAAATAACTCTTTGGGCACTTCTGAAAGAGCAGCAGGGTTGTGCCTGAGCTATAAAACAAACCTGAAGGGCTTGGAAGGGGAATGGCTGGTTTGGTTTGGGGTTTTTACATTACTTTAGGGGGAAAAAAGACAAAGAAAGTATCCATATTTGTCTGCATGCTGTGTAACATGGGCATTCTATGTGCTTCAGCTCCGAAACCCCACAGCCCCACAATTCCACAACCCCAGCGCTACACATCACAGACCAAAAGCTGCATCCTTGATAGTGGGTGCTCATCTGCTTTGAGAGGGGTTAAACAAGTACAACTCATTGAATGAAATCTGTGACTCCCTTTCAGAAAGAAAGAGTTTAGCATCTTCAAAAGAAACATTAGAAGCAATCAACATTGGACAATGCCTTTTTGTTTGACACTGGTGCTCAGATCATACTCTCTTTTTCTGCTACCATAACATAAAACAAAGCTTGTATCACAGCCATGAAAATGGCTGAAAAAAGGACTACATTGGAATGTTTCAGCTTTACCAAAGGGCACACTGTATGGCAAATAAGCCTAAGCTAATCTACTTTTAGAACAGAACAGAGTAACTCCCACATGCTTGTTCTTCTTGTGTTGTGGCTTTTTTTCCCCATCTATTTCCCATAAGATCAGAACTCACAAGGCATCATTTGTGTTAGGAAGAACACTAATAATTAGGTTATTTATACTTTGTTCACATTTTCTTCATCTGAAAATTACTGATGTTAGAATGATATTTGCAAACTAATTTGTATTCATATTTTACTCTTTGGAGGCAATGATAATTCTCTAGGAACACAGAATTCTCCCTATCATTTTGTTCCGAGTAAATGCAGCAATAGACTACTAACTCTCAGCTTTTGATTACGCTCCAAAATAGTTGTAAGTCTCAAAAAGGGGCCGGGGGAACCAGCTACATACCCACAAAGGATCCATGCTTCTAGTCTACAGCAGTGTGAAAATTGAACCACTAAATCTTTAGGGCAGTAAATGACCTTGAAAACTCACCCAGATTACATTTCTTCATTACCATAGGATTTATCTGGTTTTGACATCAGACTTGCTTCATCACCACGGACTTTCCTGGCAAGTACTGCTGTATGTCTGACTCCAGCCACTGTCCTGGGCCAGCCCCAGTCACTGGGTGAGGGCACTGCAGGATGGGTACCATTCCAAGCGTCACCTGCCATACTTGTCCTCGAGTCCCAGTTTGCCAGCCCTCATGGATCAGCCAAGCCCATGTTGCCCTCAGCATGCCTTTCCCAGCTTTTTGGCTTCTAGCACAACCATGCATTAGATTCTCAAGGATCAAAGATTTAGTGGTCAACTCATGCTTGCTGTCAGTGCCCAGTCCTGACACAATTTTTTGGGTATTAAAAGAGTTTTACAGCAATCCCAAATGACCACTGCATACAGACTGCTGAAGTTCACTCCTGTTTCTTTTAATCTCAAGACAGTCCTCAGCCAACGTCCCGGGCCAGGACAGTATTACTTGGATGAACAGTTTGTCCCTCAACTCTAAAGACACAGCCAGCCACCTAACCCACCTTGATGTGGCCAAACAGTTGCTGACATGGGCAATGTGCAGATGTGCTGCCGCACAGATGACACATCATTCTGAAAATGGTCCCTGCTGAAATTCACCAGCAATAAACAACAAAATAGAGCAGCTTCTGTGTGACTTGGCAAAGCAGAGTCTCTGGGAAAGTGCAGAGCATAAACTCCCATGCAATGAACAGCACCAAGATCTCCCTAGTCTGCTCAAGTCATGAGGGTTTTTTTTAAGTCATCGTCACAGTACTCAAATGGAAAGTTGGAGGTTATAAACTGTTACCTCAATCATTTCCTGAAAACCTAGACCAGTTTAGATCATTAAGGGCATACAAAGCAGACATCTACCTTGAAGCTGCAAAAACAACAAAGTGAGAGCAGCACAGCACACGGATGCAAAGGCAGCAAGGTATGTTTTCCCCTTTCTACTGCATTGTAGATTCATGTTGTGTCCATATCCTCTACAAAGATTACAATAGTATTACTGCTACTCCTTCACACAACACATGTTTTCAAATTCCATTGATCTGGGAACACTCTGACTTCCAGAGTATTCTTTGAGATTATCTTTCCTACATCATCCTACTAGCTGGTCCCAGGAAAGGGCATCTCCTCCAAAAATATCCAAGAATTTCTCCATTTTCAGTGCTCCATCCAAGACCAAACGGATACCATTGGGTTATGGATCAGAGCTTCAAAAAAGTCACCAACCACAAAGTCATGTGGATTGACCAGGTTAGATAGAAACAATACAGAAATCCCAGCAGGAGCTCTTCTCTGGTCAGACCCTAATTTGAACCTCCTCTGACCTCTCCAAACACTTCTTGCCTTGGCAGTTAGCCAGTTTGGTCAATGCTGCTCTTCTGAGAGCAAACCCAACAGGTCCTCAAAAAGACATAAATAGAAGTAAATTTTTGAAGGGAAGCCACTTCTACTAATGAATATAATGGTCATGGAGCAAGTCAGTCTAAACAGAGAACACGCTGTGAACATATGCATCCTAGCATCCTAACAGTTGCTCATTTCTTGGTCCCCTAGTCAAAATCAAGCTCTTCTCTTTTTCTGGCCTCACAATGTCAGGTCAGATTGTCCTAGCTTTTCAACAGTTTTTCTTTTTGCATGTATTTGATAGGATGTTTTTTTAATAAAAGTGGAAGTGTTCTTGGCATTTCTGCCACAACAGCAGGGCTTGAACTTAAGGTCAAATTAAAGGAACAGTGTGTTCTGTTACCATGACAACCATTCCAGGCTAATATCAGGTACTAAGATACCAAGAATGAAGTGATAAAATCACTACATTAGTTTAATAAACAAGTTCCATTGTCATCATTTTACTATATATATATAATTTTTTGAAAAAATATCAAATTCCAGAACTTGTTCTGCCTGGCCTGTCATTCATTATCTAACAAAAATGAAAAATTATTACCTTTCTCAAGAGCTTCAGAATAACAGGTATATTGAGAATTCATTAAGGCTGCTACAGATTTTAAAGACATATCCTAGGTACACCAAATTTTGCAGACCCTAAAGCAAACCCTAATATGACATTTAATTTCAATTCTCACTTTACATATTCATACTCTGCCTCAACCTTTTAATAAATGCATAATGGAATTTTAAATATAAATCTTAATGTGTCAAACTATAAAGTTAAGGGCACACCTTAGAAATTCTTTATACCAAGAGGACAAATGTGAATGAACGCCTTTCTCAGCACGCATCCAAAAGCTGCTGCAATGAGTTACGGCTTGGGCAAGTCTCCCACATCCCTTCCCTAACATCCTGGTCCAAAGCCAGTTCCCAAGCCAGCAAGACTGAATACCCACAGAGCTTGTTTGAGCTGGTTCCAGCTACCCTTGCAGCTAGTGAAGGGGATGGAGGTGGCCAGGCCTGGATGAAAAGTAACTAACACCATATGATTTGAGGCAAGCACCTTGAGAAGCTGCTGGAAACACAGGCAAATGCCAGACAGTGAGAAGATATTGCTGCATTTTAGGCTGGAGTGAGGATATCCCACCCAGCTCTAGTTCCCAGTGACCTCCTGGGCAGCCTGGAGTTAGATGGACAGTGAAGGTGCCAGAGACACAGACCACTGTGCTGAATGAGTGCCTCTATGTCAGAATTGCTAAGAAGACAAAGATTTAAAATGCCACTTTTGGCTAGTGCTGACAATAGTGGCTAGAGAAATAATTAACAATGATTTCCATATTACTGATAATTCTGCAAATGAAAATGAATGGGGCCAAATGGTTCTGAGAATTTAAGATAACTCCAGAAAGTCACGAAATCCAACAGTGTCTGAGCAATTTATTTGCAAAATAATTTGAAATTACTTTGCATAGTAATAGGATTCTGGAGATATGTTGTTAACCATGCAGAACAGCCACATTGATTGAGCACTGCAGCAGAGAAAAATAAAAGTTTTTTCCACAACAGAGGATTGCAAGACATTTTTGTGACCTTTTTAACCAGATAAAAAACAAAAGTCATCCCAGTTCACGCACCACAAATTACCAGCACAAGATCACTCGAAAGACAGAGATGGGTCACCAGGCCCCACCAGAAGAGACACGGCCTGTTTTCATTAGCCAAACCAAAGCAGCAAAGCCAGACAAAACTTCTGTAGCATGTGCTTGACTTCCTTGTGTGCCCCTCAGACATGCTTATATCAAAGTCACGTAACCACTGCAAACAAACCTAGTCTTTTCAGTATATGAGAAAATATTTAGAAAATAAGCTAATAAATTGCTCTTATTTACCTTTTAATAAATATATATACCTAATATTTACCTTCCAAACACAGACCAAAAATGAATTGCTTAGTAACAGAAGCATGCTCATAAGCTGCTATCAGGGTGCTGCTGATACCCTTCCCTCTCACACATTCATCTGCTTCTTGGAACAGGCGGTTTGGCATTGATTTTATGCAATTGTGTCAGCCTGACAGTGAAACAAACATTACACGGGAGTTGCCTATGGTCTTCCAGCCACTATCCATACATAGACTCAAGAACTGTAAGCTGTAACTGCCAGTTTCTCCTAAGAAGTCTCAGGGCAGAAGGACAAGCTGACCTAATCAGGGGGTTGTTTGAACAGGTTTTGCAGTCGGGACACAGCTAATCCTTGGCTGACAAGCCAGCCAGGAGATTTTTATTTTTTTATCTGTGATTAATGGACTTGACATCCATGTTCCCACAGCTTCTGCTAAACATGCAGTTCAGACCTTATTGTTAAATACCACCAAGATCACAGAAAACTAAACTCCTATGACAGCAGAATGACTATGCCAGAGGGCAGACTTTTCTGAGACAAGTATTGGATTACACCAGAAATGTAACACAGAATAATAGGGCACTACAGAAAGGTTCACGATCTCGGGCCCCTGAATACCTTGCACTCTTAAAACCAGACTGACCTTTTTGAATAGAAAATAGATGGTGAAAGTTGAGAGATCTAACAAGATAACATGTTACTCAAATTTATACTGGAAGATCATATTCACATACAAGGTGTTTATCCTATTTAAGTCAGAGGCACATGCAATCAACCCGACCTTTCATTTAGTATTTAGTCACCATTCAAAGCAATATAACTAAAGCATTGATGGAGGTCTCCCTCTTCCAGAATTCACAAGTTGGGATGTGAGACAACACGCAAGATTTGGAAATCCTAATTTCTCTTTTTCTGCACATTTTGCACAGATGCCAATAACAAGAAAAGTTAAAACATGCCAGTCTGAAATAGAAAAGCAATGTCAGTTCATAAGAGATGCGGTTTAAACAGTTAGCTCCGTCTGAACTATTCTTGTTTTAGACTGGGAAGTATTTTAAACCTTAATTACTACAGTCTGCAAGACTGTGACAGATCTATCTTTTCCTTATGGGCATCTTGCCAGGATGAAGCATGAATTCTTTTAAGATGACCATACTTAATTAGTGCTTCAGCTAACTTTATGGTGCTTACATGATTCAATAGACTACTTCTGGCTTTGGCAAGTGTATCTGTCTGTTGAAGTTTAGGAGCTTCTAAGGTCAAAGCTATTTTTCATGCATTTTCACCATTTAACATTATATCTTGTTTGCCTATGGATTTTGATTTCTACATGTAAAGTACAGACTAGGAAATTTCCTGGGCCACAAAAAGCTTACTCTGGATATTCCTTGCTATATGAATAGTCACTGCTTGATTGTTGTTTCAAAATGTTATAGAATTCAGGTATATATTTGCAACAACAGCTCTGCATGGGAATAGAGATAATAGAGATGGAAAAGCTGACTAATTGTCCAGATTCTGAGACTATTCCAGATTCTGAAAAGGACAGTTAGGACACAAGAACAATGTTGTATTAAAAACACAAGAAAAGGAACACACCACCTAGGAAAAACAGTCTTCCTTTAGCACTACCTACCACCTCTTGGACTGCTATCTGGGCTGCAGAGCACCCCCAGCACCGTGCCATGACATCACCTCTGCCCAGCTGAGTCCTGTGGGCAGCAGGGAGGCCACCCTGCTCTGGGCCAGCCACCGACCAGTGCCATCCCTCAGCTGCACCTCCTGCACTGCTCCAGCCCCTCCGCTGGCTATGCCTGACAGGGGAGATGACCGATTAAAGAGACAGACAGGGTTTCAGTCGAGAGAGGAGCTTGTTTTAGCACAGGCCTGTCTACTTCAGTAAATCTCTGGCTTTATCAGCTCTGTGCAACTGACTCATTTAGACCTGATCGGTGGCAGTCCATCTCTGGCAGCCCCTTGTCAGTGACAGCCCTCAGGTGCCTAAGCATGGCAGGCTTGATGCAAGTCAGACCCTGCTGCGAACAGAGATTAACCTGCAAAATAGTGCAGGGCTCTTTTTAAGTGTATTCTAGCCAGGCACAAAGAAACTACAGACTCAATCAGACTTGGTAAACTTTCTTTAGCTTCTCCATTTCCTGCACCTCATTTACATTCACTCTGGAGGGTGAATAAAAATAACCAACGACCCAGGCAGCCTGACTACTGTGCAGAAACCACATGAGCCAAAAAATGTCTATGCAGTCTTTGTATAACCAAGTAGTTTGTCAGACAACACCGGAGTGGCTTTCAAAAATCTGCATAGCCATATAGAAGATGAAATATTAATAAATTTAATATTGGAATAGTTGATTAAATTAATATTAATTCACCATTAAATTTTTAAGAGTTTCATATTTCATAAGAAAATCACAGTGAAACTACCAATAGGGACTTAACATGTGAAACCAATTATACAAGATCATTAAGCAATGCCTCAAAAAGCAGTCCAAACAGTTCCCAGTGATAAAGAGGAATTAAGTGAATTTTGTTTACAAAATTGCTGTTTGCGCAAATTCTCACTGGAAAGGAAATTTTTTTCTCACTTGTAAATGTATCATGTATGTTACTATGAACATATTCTTCTTCAGTTCTGTAATATACACACATGGTCCCACCTTTTTTCTTTTTAATACAGCAATAAAGGAGAGTAAACCCTCTGAGTCCTTTCCCTGGTAATTGGTGAAAGTTCTTGAAGAAGCTGACTTACAGATAGGTGAAAACAAAAGCTTTGATTGCAATCAATTATCTTTGGACAAAGCAACAAGGAGAAGAGGTTTTTTTCAAGTGGGTCTATTCAACTTTTGCTAGTAGTTCCAAGCCTCCACAGTTAACTTCTTGAGGATCTAATTTTCCTTTGCACAAGTACACCTGTATTTCTTCTATCAACGTTACTCTTTAAAAAATCATCTTGATAACATCAAATTCATTTAAAGCATAAGCAATAGATTTTGTTCAGTTATTCCATTACCTTCATATATCTTTCTAAGGCAGTTTACTTTTTCCTCTCAGGTATTCATACTGTCCAACAAACTGCAGTCAGAACATCTCAGCCAGTTCTCTTCAGATATGAGCTATCAGCTTATAAAGTCACAATGCAGAATATCTTGCACTGTAGCACAGTGTATCCAGACTTAAATTAATTTTTCAATAACATTAAAATCTTGTTTGTATAACAAACAACACTGGACTGAAATGGTGCATGGGGTTTCATAATTAGATAAAGCCATTGTTTAGAGTCAGAGAGTGCCTGTTTACAGTTCAATAAACCACTTGTCACAGTTGCTTGGTCAGAGCAGACCCGGGTGTCAATGGAAACAGTTAGCACCGAGGTAGTGAAATAAATTGGTCTCCTGGGTAAATAAATTGAACATCAATACGAATATGCTTCATCAGCAAAGACTAATTTATAAAGGCTTTGTAAATACTGTTTTATATACACTGACATTTAAGGAAATGCCTTGATGTCTTTTCAGCTTTTTTTTTTTTTTTTAAAAAAGGTTTAGCAATGGCCTTTGATCTACGAGTTTCATACATATTAGTGCAAAAAAACCAAAACAATGCCAGTACTTACAGCAAAACAGTACTTTGAATATTTTTCTTAATAAATAAGTACAAATAATTATACCAGATTAAGGTGTGTTTATATTTCTCATGTTGGTTTTGCCATTTGGAAGTACCCAAGAGAATCAGACAGAAGCACTTGAACTGTTCTCTGCTTCTGGACAAGATGAAGTATAATTTCTTGTCTCTCCCAGCACCATAAGTGTGTCCATCGGTGAAGCCTAGCACACGATGCTAGGGAGGTAGAATAGAAATTTTAACTTTCCAGTGTGATACTACTTTATCCTTAACTCTTCAAATGGGTTAAATTTATTTAGAATTTTGCTTGTGAATAATCTCAAGAAAGCCATTAGTCCCATACAAGATCATATACACTTAGATAGTCAGTGCTTCTTGGTTCTTACTGGAGCAAAACTACATAAATGGCTAAGAATCCAAATGATGCTGAACAGTCTGCAGACTACAAGCTGCTCAGAGAAAATTTCATGAACATCTATTATCTTTTAAGAAAACTGACATGGTAAAAAAAATCTGCACCCAAAGAGATTTCCTATCTGTGTGTGTGCATATATATGTATATATGCACACACCCTCCATAAACAGCAGCTGTTCAAAATAATGAAAATCCAAATACAAAGGTTCCTATTAATACTGCACTCATTTGCAAAAGTGATCATTATTTCTGGCCTGTGTCTAGACTGAAGAAAAAACTGATGGATTGTATTTTCTGGAATGCTTCCCAAACCAAAGGACATCAACAATGTTATTATTTCCATGGAAACAGTTTGCTTAGACCTAAATTAAATTTCCATTTTAACACATTAATCCATGTACATCTATAAAAAGAGGGGGTGGGAGAGTGGAGAACAATAACATTAGTAAAATTACACATAATTTTGGAAAGAATTAGAGAAACACACTCTGTCTTGCTGTTTTCTTTACTGTTCATTATATATCTCCCTTTGACACCACTAAAAAGGAAGGCAAAAATATCTATTAGGTTTCAAGTCCAAAGCAATTAATCATGTGAAAACTATTGAACTATTTTAAAAGTTACTTCTTCAAAATGCATAACATGTTTGTTCTTAAAAGATCATTATTTTATTTCAGTGCTATTTATAAATGGCTTATCAAACTGAAATGCCTCTTACTTTCAACTCTTAGCATATATTCCAGTGCTTCTGAACTCCCTCTGCATTGCTCACCCAACATTATGTTTTTCTGTTCTTTCCAAGACAAAAGTAAAGCATTCTCTTTTGTACAAATTGCAATACTTCTATTCACCAGCCCAAAGAAACAGCAAATTAATTTTCTCCTCTTTTGTCAGAGGCAATTCTAAGATTCTTTATTTTTTCCCCAAACATCAAATTACTGAATTTTTTATTCTAACTTAGCCCATTCTGTGATCAAATACCAAGTTCATTTCTCTTGAGAACGTCTAGTTCCATTCTCCTTTCCAAAGTGAATCTCAGAAACCAACTCAGGTACAGCTAATTACCAGGAGGATCATTAGAACAGTATAGATATAGGGAGTTTCAACAGAAATCTCTGCAGCAAGGGAGGAGCTGCACATTCCTGTGGAATACAAGTGACAAGGTCATTACAAGCCCCCTGTGCATCCCTTGGTATCTCAGGTCTGTTCTCCTTCAATTTCTGTGTCCTTTTTATATTTGAGTCATATTTCAGTTCCTCTCTCACTTTCAACAATGTTGGAAAATTAATTTTTCACTGTATCTGAAGGTTGGCTTTAATGACCCTGATACGTACTGTCCAAAACAACTTTGAACAACTCACCTGTATTTCTTCACAGCCTTGATCTGACAGGATCCTTTCAGGGCAAAATGACTTTACCTGCTCTGAAGCATATTTCTATTAAATACTTGCTCTTTTTTTCCATGTAAATGCCTAAGATTGTTTCTCTAGCTGTCATCCCACTTTGTTATATTGAAACACAGAAGTAGAAATTCTCTGCATGGAATTTATATAAAGTTTGAAAATTCAGGTGAAAATTACTAATAATTTTTTCCACACATAGCATTTTTCTCTCTTCATATTTTTCTTTTCTTAAATGCACACAGCTGACCAGTGTCAGGCTGTCTGTACCCACCACAAAGGAAACTCCTCCAGGAGGGAGCCAAGCTACAGTTAACCAGGGAAGGGAAACCAGCACCAAGTCAAAAGCTGGGGGAATCTGTGACCACACAGCCTCTTCTAAAAACTTGGCCTTCTAGTTAAATGCATCATCAAGACTTTGACATGCAATCATACACATAGATTTAACACGATTATTTCAGTGAGTTTATACAAAAGACATTGTTGCCACAAGAATAAAATTGCAATTTAATGCTATAAAACTTCAGAGACATACCTAAAATTACCAAATACCATAGATAAATACAGAAACAACAAATGAAACAAAAGAGGTCAAGTCAAAGGTCAAAAAACTTGTTTTTCCAAGCCGGACAATAATTCTATGCAGCTGTTCAATTTCTTTTTTAATTTTTAACTGATTTACAGTGGAAGATCTGTCATGAATTAAAACTCATTTCCAGTTTTAAGTTTTTACCTCTAGGAAATAAGTTACATCCCACTACCAAAAACCACCACCACCTTTTTCCAAATGAATACCACTCTGTCCTCCTTCAATCTTTCCACCACTTCTGGCTTCGAAATTACAAAAATCATACTTCCGTCTTTAGTATTCCCTAAAAGACCTACTGTTCTCATAATTGAAAACCATTTTAAACTGAAATGGCATTACTGTACAACTGAAATAGTATGCAAATTCTAACAAAAGGCAGTATCATAATGCATGAGTATGAAAGTCCTAAAACATGACACTCACTGTGTTAATCCTGGAATCTCCTCCCCCTACTGAAAGCGTGCCTTTGCAGCCTTCATGTCCCCTTAGCACAGCTTTATTTTAACACAGCAAATAAAGGGAAATTCTTTCTTCTTGATTCAGACTGGTTTTCCTTCAGGTAGATGAACACTGAAGTAGAAAGAAATTGTCAATGTCATACATTGCTTGAATGAAATCATTATGCCTCTTATCACAGAGCAGAACCAAGAAATACATCAATAAATAAAGATGTATTATTCTAGACTGTCATTCTGGTTATTAGGGTAATGTATTCCAGAAGGAAAGGAGGAAGAATAGAGTGCTCTTCCAGTAAATATGTGGCTCTGCAGGTATTAACTGAACAGAAATACTGTAGTAGAGCTCCAATTTGCAGGAGCCTGCAGCAAGGTTGCATTCACAATAAGGTCAGTAAAAAATGGCAAACACATTAGCAAGTAAGCTACTCCCATAAGTGTATGACACTTTTTCCATCAATATTTTGTGGGGTTTTAAACCACAATGATTTTATTATTTTATAAACCTAGGTTAGCATGTGTATAATGACATGTCAGTTCATGCGCAGTGTCAATATTAAATGCCAGTTTTGAATTCAACCAGGCATGTTATTAAAATGAAAACTTCTGATTGACATTTCCAAGGAACATTAGTTCTTCCATAAGTAACTGAGACCAATCCCTAAACAGAGCAAATTATGTCCACTTCAGTGTCCAGCAGTCCTCCTATGCAGGGTATGAGCAACAAATCATTTCCATATACACCACCAGATTTAGTCCAATATAATTCTGTTACTTTTAAAAAAGGGGTGCACACTACCACAGAGGTATTGGCAATCACCAGTGGAAAGGTCCAGAAATACCTCTGGCTATGAAGGACATAGCACACAGTCACAGTTGTAGAGAAAAAGATTTACCAAGTTGACTTAAGTAGCATATAAAGCTTTGGCAACTTGGGGAAGAGTAAGAGTAACCTGTAAGTGATCTGATCATTTTACTGCTATTTTTCATCTGACTTGTCTGTTAGTGGTTAAATCTTGGTGTTACTGATTTCAACAGACTATCTCCCACTGCAGAGACCTTTTCTGATACTGTAGTCAATATAAATGTTATTAACTGTAGAAAAGATATATTATTATATCCACTATTCAGTACATAATATGACAAATCATACTTCATTCAATATCCTCTAATTAAAAATACTTTTTTCAACAGCTGGATCATCTAATGCAGTGAGGCAGCATTCCCTTCCAACCTGCACAAGCACTGCCTGGCTAAAGGCACTGAAAACAGACCATACCTGTGCCAACCATAACAACTGCAAAGCTCAGAATGAGAGGTCAGAGCAAGCAGAAGGGGTTAAAGGGCTGCTGAGGCATGGCTGGGCTCCACCAGCTCAAGGCATTTCAGCAGGGAAGGGAAAACCTGGTTTTGCTGGGGCTGCAGAATACGTTGTGAGTGACAGGATGGATTACAAGGGTCAGTGAGTAGTCATGTGTGAGTGCAGATGAAAGGAGTTCAGGAAACTATTAGTGGGGAAGGGATGACAAGTAATAGGTTTTCAGGGAGAGGGGGGTGGATGAGAGCTAAAAGAGGCCAGTGTGGTTCCAAAGACCATGAACCAAGGCTCTTCTTTTGGGTCTTCTCTTCAGCAATAAATTTAACTAAAAGATTTCTTAAATTCATTTTTATGAAATTTTTTCCTAGCTCTGTCTAAAGCTCTTACAAGATGTCTCTGATTATATATCTGGGCATTTATAAATATATGAAGGCAAGATCTTCTTGCATGATCACAGATATGTGTCTTCCATACACATACCTCTCCCAAATGTAAACAGCCTAGAAATCCAGCCATTGGCAGCCTGCTCCTTGAAGAGTTAAAAAGACATAACAAGGTATTGACACAAGTCCTTGAACCAATCCATCAAGAACTGTCAAAAGAAGGCAGCGGTTACTAAAGCTACCATATACTTTACACAACTAATATTATGAGGAGCAGAGTGTTGCACCAATTTCAACTAGAGTTTAGGGCAAAATTAAGTAGGAGAAGGTGCAAAGCAGATGTCTGAAGTTTACAGGAAATGTGACTATTTATTAGTAGCTGTGACAAGGAGAAAAATTGAGTACCATCATTTAACAGCCAGAGCTGAAAAGCAGTATTTTTGGTGGTACTCTGGGTCTATACCCAGAACAAGTGGAAAGAGAACTGGGAGGTGAAGACTGTGTGCACTGAAGCCCAGATGTTCTCAATCAAAGGGGAAGGTAACCAGCTGCCCCCCTCAAAGTGCATTCCACCACTGACCAACACTACCTCTGTTCTTTACAGAGCAAGATGGGTATTTTTTAGCCAGCTCTCCTTTCATGCAATCCCACCAGTCATGCCTGCATTTATTGAACCTATTCCACTGAGAGCACAGTGCTCATTTCAGGATACAGGGCTTTTCTTCCCCCTAACAGTATTACTGATATTATCACTACGCATATGACCTTAGAAATTAGATATCTATTTAGAAGTCCCTACAGTGGCTGCCATCCCACCTCGCCTTCAGTTTATCCTGCCCAAAGACCTGCATCCTGCCTCCCATCTGTGCTGTGGTGCACATGCTTATCCAGGTCTGCAGCACCAAGGATGGGGCTTCCCTGGAGCTACACTGTGGATCACCTCTAGCAATGACTGTCTAGTCAAAAAAAAGTAACACCACCACAACAAAGAGTTCTGGTTTACATTACGAAGCTATTTTTCCAATGGCCCTCACACTCAAGTTTCAGGATTCACTGTTTGAACTTATCTCTATTCATTGCTATTCTAGGAATTTTTAAACCTTGATGTGAAGCGTGGCTCTGTCTCACCATAGAGCAGCAAAATCTCCTTTAGCTCCTTTACAGTCCAACTGGAGATACTGCAAGGGTAGGGGGATTTTTACAAACTTATTATTAGATATTGAAAACAAATTTGCCAGTAAGTGATTAAACAGATGTGCTGCTCTAGAGTGTGTGAATATTTTGGTTTTGTTTTTGATGAAGAGGACTGTCTTCACCAGCAAACAAATAATTATCCATTTAAAATATAATATGTAGATGGAAAAACTTTGAGTCACTTACTGCAGTTGGAAATTACTGATGAGTACTGTTGATTACCACTGCAGTTTTTCAAAAAGCTTTAAGATTAAGAGACATTCACTGCTCTTCTTCTGTCAGGTGCCTCAAAAAGAAACCATGAGAAGAGACACACAATGAAAACCAGCAGGTTATAGCACATGAGACTCCTTATTAAAAACATAAAATGCCTTTCACTCTTGCTTTTATTAAGTCTACTTTTCAAGCCAAAGGAAAGTTAGGTGAGCCGATTATAATACAAGTCACGTCTAACTATTTCATTATCCACGTCCTGCAGCACGATAGCCCACAGAATACCTTTTGAAAGCTCTGGAGTGACGGCAGCAGGTTGAATATAATGAACAGTGTTACAAATGGGGACATGAGACGACAGGTCTGGTGAAGAAGGACTCTCCTGGAAACTGTATGGCTGTAATTACTGAGTGCTGGTGCTGTCTCAGTTGGCTTTGAACAAAGGTAACCGCCTTCAGCAAGTTATATTTCCTCAGCTAGCTAAAATGAAACCAGTCAGAGACACAAATATTTATGATACACAATACATAACCAAAGTCATTGTCTGCTTTTATTGCCTTATTTTTGCTGTCGCTCTGAAAACTCCCATATCAACAGCACAAGAGAATTAAACAGTGAAGCACTGAATTATTTTTAAATTAGACTTCCAAAAGTAGAAATGTTGAAGTCATACTTACAGGAAGATAAAATCCTCTTATTCTGGGCATTTTGCTTGCATGTCACCTATGTTTCTCAATAACTCATTCAGTTTGTTGTTCAAGAATCTGTCAAGCAGAAGTCAGTGAGAGCTGAGAACCTTGCCTCCTTGCATGTGAGCACCCCTCAAGAAACATCCAGCAAGAAGAGTTTGGTGGTAAAGGGAGCATCTGGTGCAGGCAACATCAGCAAGTCTGAGAAGGAAGCTCAGACTAATCTATGTTTTCTCATCTGTGATCTGTCAAACCTCAGAAATGGGCTCACTTGCCCGTACAGTAAAATATCAGAGAACAGCAGACAATCATGTCATAATTAGATAAGAAGACACAAGGTGAGAAAGAATATCTCTGTTGAAGTTATTTCTCTATTATTATCTGCATGCCCCAACTCCTGTTTCCCTCTTACCTCTTTTCCTGGAGAATCATAAATTCTAGAAATTCATTTCCCAACACTAGTGGTAATCATTAGGTTGTATAGGAGAGAAGACAACTGGAGCTATTATATCATTATTCTTCATCTTTATGGTTTAATGCCTGCTGGCAACTAAGTACCACACAGATACTCACTTGCTTACTCCCCCAGGCAGGATGGCAGAGAGAATCAGAGAAGTGAGAAAACTTGTGGGTTGAGATCAAAATGGTTTAATAGGGAAAGTAAAAGCCATACGCACAAGCAAAGCAAGGAATTCATTCAGTACCTTCCATAGGCAGGCGCTCAGCCATTTCCAGGAAAGCCAGGCTCCATCACACAGAATGATAATTTGGGAAGACAAACGCCACAAATCACCAATCACAAATTGGAAAAGCCTCCAATATTATCAAGTGGAACCTTTGACCAAATACCCTATGCCCATAAAACCATAAAGCAGAGTGTAATGACTTCAAACACTCCTTCTCTTTCCCCCAGCTTTATGTGCTGAGTATGACTCCATATGGTCTGGGACATCCCTTGGGTCAGTTGGGGTCAGCTGTCCTGGCTGTGTCCCCTCCCAACTCCTTGTGCATCACCTTCAGTCTCCTCACTGGAGAAAGGTGGGGAACAGAAAGGGCCTTGATGCTGTCTAAGTGCTGCTCAGCAACAGCTAAAACATCCCTGTGTTATCAACACTGTTATCAGCACAAATCCAAAACACAGCCCCAGAGCAGCTACTGTGAAGAAAATTAACTATACCCCAGCCAAAACCAGCATAATACCATATTTTTTCATGGCCAATTATTCAAAGAAGAAGAAAAAACACAAATCGAAATCAAAATAGGTTCACAGAGGTAAAATGAAAAGCACTACAAGTTCAGAAAAAAATCTTTATAATGAGCAATTAAAAAGAAAAAGTTAACTAGTGAAGAGATGAATAAAAGATGATACAATATGACATAAAATACAATGAATGGAATGAGAGAGGGCAGACAAGGTGCACCTATACAACTTCTCTTTGATATTTTCAAAGATTGTGCATCACACAATGCTCTCAATGATACAAGAAGGCAACATATTTTAAAGTGGACAGAGTGACATATAGAATGAGCCTGCAGAAGTGCAATAGTATTTGAGTTATATCCAGAAAATCCAGAATTCCATTTTATTTGTGGATGATCAGTTGTGGTTTACCTTTCACTGTGGAGGAGCAGAGTCATGCTCAGCACAGTTCTCAATCACCCATCAGTTAGTTATAGCTCTGTTATTGTCACAGTACAAACACACTGGGAGCAGACATGTAAACTGTTCCGCAGAAGTGAACTAGCAAAAAACAAAACATCAAATTTTTTGCATATAGACAGTGTGAAAGAAAAGTTATTTTACCACTATTATCACAACAGGAAAGCAAGAAGAAATCCAGCACAGATTCACAAAGTAAAATCAGCAGGGTCCACACTCTCCATCCCATTTTCACTATGTTGCAAGTCCCCCATTCTCGTTAAAGCTTCATAAATGAGAAATTAATTTTAAAAGGGGTTTTATGTCCTTTATTACTCTGTTCTGCCTGAAGAGGCATAACCAAAGCTATAAGGCAAACATCCATTGTCACATCAAGCATCAAACCTGGGGAGAATCTGGGACTAGTGATAGGACAAGAGGATACAGGTTTTAGCTGCACCAGGGGAGGCTTTGGTTGGACATTAGGAAGAAATTCTTCACAGAAAGGGTAATTAGACCTTGGAATTCCTCCTTGGGATGCCCAGGGAGGTGGTAGAGTCACCATCCCTGGAAGTGTTTAACCAAGACTGGATATGGCAGTCATGGTCTGGTTAACATGGTGACATTGAGTCATATGTTGGACTTGCTAATCTCAGAGGTCTTTTCCAACTTAATAGATTCTGGTATTCTGTGACTATTTGGGGGGTCAAAGGGACAGAATTGCTGAGTCCTACCCAAAAAGAGTGGCTGCTGTGGAGTCCTGCTTGGCTTGTCCTTACCCCAAAAGGGGAGAAGTGGCTACTGAGCCCCAAGGACATGTGAGATAAGGAAACAAGTCAATCTGGACAGCTGTTTCAAATGGAAAGCAGGAGAAGAACTTGGAAGATTTGGCCAATTTGGTCAAATGTCAGAAGCCAGACACCTAAATAAGGATAAACTTCCTAGGAACAGGAGTGTCACATAGCCATGAAACACATTACGACAGTAACCCTAGAACACACAAGTGGTGGATCACACTGTGTGTGTAGCTGCTGGCTGGAGAGCAGCCATTGTATGCAGTCCTGCATGCAAGAAAGTCTCCTACACAACTAACTTATCCTTTCCCACACTTTTACCCTGCCTATCACCCTACCAAAGCACTGCAGATAAAAAAAAAATATAAGACAAATATTAGACAAAAAAGTGACTGTTAGTAAAACTTCACACAAATAAATAAAAGTAGAGAAAAGCAAGCCTGTCAGTACATATTCTCTAAGTCTTCCCCAGAGGCTCACATCTTACCACTGCTATAACTACTGTGCCCTAAAGGCCTCTGTGCTGCAACTACAGCTCCAGCTTTTTTAACAGATTCCTGCCCTTCATCACACCTATTACCACATTACATCCTTCCACTGCTACTCTAAACACCTTCTAGTCACAGTATTGACAATGGACCATTTCACAAGGAGAGCAAAATAAAGCAGTCATGCTTAGTCTGGAGCACACAAATTTATTGACTGTAAACTATGTTCATACTGTTGGTTCTACTTATAAGGGTTTGGCACTGCCAGCAGCCTGAGAGGCTGAAAACCAAGCCCGATTTCAAGACATGAAATTTCAGGGTTTTTTTCCTCCAAGAAAAGCAAGCTGTCAGTACCCCACAGGTCACAAAAGGTAAATACACATCAACCCATTAAGTTTCTAGGTTTAAGCTCTTGAATGCTCCATCTCAGCTGGTTGGCACAGACCATCAGGAAGCCACAAGACATGTTTCAACATTTGACATGGAGAGCAGCACAGGCCCCAGGCTGCACAGGCATGGAGACCTGTGGAGCTGCCACCTAGCCCAGGTATCCTTTCAGCAGAGCCACCTTGCTGTGAGCTGTGTTACTTGGCCAGACATGATTTACCCCGCACGGCAGTGTTCCAGGGAGGCAGGATGGGTAAGGACTCCTGGATCATCAGGTCTACTCTCCCATCATCAGGAAACCATAACACATATACCTTTCCTACCAAACCACATCTTAAAACTACTTGAGCAGGTAGAAGAAGGCAAGATAAGATACTGCTATTAGACTGAAATTATTGCATCTGAAATTGAGAAATGTTTTAAACCTGCGCTACTAACAGGACAACTGAATTTGCTTTGGTAAAAAAAAATTTCTTGAGAAGCTGATCAGCTCAACTACAGATAAGCAGTAAGGTATAGTACAGCTTCACTCTGAACACAGAAATACCAGGTGATTTCAATCACTGACTCCTAGATAAAATATTCAAGTAAATGAAGTGACAAAGAAGATTGAGAGTCTTTTGCCATCTGATAACAATGTGTCATGCATGGTTACTGAGGGCATTATTAACACACACATACACCCAGGGATGAAGATTTGAAGGTTTTTTATATACAAGTTAGTAAAATTTTTATAAGCAAGTCATTAAAGGCACTTTCTATGGATTTTTTCTGCTGGTATTTTATAAGACTAATATGGAAGATGAGGGGGTTTTGCAAAATCGGTTCCTAACCGTACCTAATCAAATACAGTAAAATTATCTAGCAGGACAATGGTATCTACTACCATGTGATCTTTATTACAAAAACCATTTTAAGGTCAGACTTCTGAAAATTTTGACTGAAAGGAATTCAGCTCCTAGTTTGAGGCTTTTGGATTTGTCCTAAAAGTAAGGCGGCACTGCAAGAACTATACAAATAAGGAAATGAGCCTGAAATATGTATCAGCAAAATCAAAAGCCTTCTCCGTTGTGTTCATCACCAAAAAAATAACAGAGTTCAAAGGCTTAACCTAAATAGGTTAAAAAAATTATATTACTAGGGGTAAATATCCACTGGCTGACATTTAAGAGACCTGGATGGCCAAGAGTGATTATTCTTAAAATATTGTCTCAAAAATTATTTAGATAAACCTTTATCTCTACATTTCTTGTCAAACTCTTAGGATGCAACTGAGAATACACAGCAGAGTAGATTTGCCCTATAAAAATTGATACTGGGAAGCAGTTGAAAATGTTTTGAGCAGAGATTTTGAAAGAGGAAAAGCAAAGAGCAGTATAGGCAGTTATTGCTAATATTGGTCCATTCAAACAGTATTACCTTATATCTGCAGACTGCCTGTAACACTCTCAGTAATGACTCGGTAGGCAAGGCAACAAGCAGTAGCTTTTCCAACTTGGTTCTTAGTTAAAGAGTATCCCTTCATATATGTTACATCATTTATATTGTTCATACTCCCGTTGCCATCGAGTGTGTTATGCTGCCAAATGTGCCAAAGAATTCAGCATCTGTTACGTATCTTTTCCCTAGTTAGGGTAAACAGTATGTATTTATCAAGAACCCATCTCTGTTGATTAACCACCCTGTTTCTCCCTTGCTTCCCCATTCGCAATTCTCTCCCATAAAACTTCCGCCTGGACTAAATCTTTGCCTGCACACACACCATATGGCACAATGATATAAATGAGATGAGACTAAGTTAATTGATTGTATTAGACCCCAGGAAACAGATTTTAAGTTCAATGATGAGCATTTTTTCACCCATGCAGAACACAGAGGTGTCACCCAAGCCATGGAGCAACAGGCTCTTACACATACAAGTTGTTTGTGCACAGAAGAGAGGAATTCTTCATGGAGATGAAAGAGAACAGCAGCCTTCCTATGTATATTTGCTTTATGAAAATATATTAGTTTCACTGAATTGTACATACCTAAGAATTGATACAACCACATCTAGAGCTCAAAAGATACGCAAACACCTTTCCCAAGCAGATCATTGAAAGCCCTAAGAGTCCAGCAATCACCTTGCAGTAAGCTTTACTCGCAGAGAAATTACAATCAGTCTCAAAGAGAGAGTGAACAAGTGACTTTCTCTGCTTTTCCAGCTGGTTTTTTGAATTACTTCATTCTCAGATGTCGGGATACACACAAGCCCCACAAGCATCTCTCATGTAGTTTTACTATCTGTATCTGCTATGTCTAGCCCCCCGCCAAAATTTTTTGCATCACCTGTGATGAAATCCGAGGAAAAGGAAATCTGTCACTTTAATACAGCTTCCAAATCACACATAACAAGGTATTTTAGAAGAGAAGACTTTATTCAAAGAAAAGAGCAACTATGAAGCATTTTTCTAGACAAAGAGAAAAAAATCACAACAAGAACTTTAATATGCAGTAAAAAACTAAGAGAAATACAGTGCTGCTGTTGAGCATGGACACAAATCAGATGCTGGTATGCTCCCTGCTGCTTATATGTGGTGTTGCTCATCACTACCATAATTTATACATGGGAAAAAAAGCTCTTATAAAAAAAATTAGGGTGCAACTGATTTCAATGCAAATTCAGAAATGTGAATGATGATAATGACAAACAAATATTTTCCACTGAGGTCATTGAGAAAATGGGAATTCTCAAAGAGCATGATCAAATCCATTATATGAGAAAACATCAGTTTCAATGATATTGTTAACTTCTAGTAATTCACAGAGTAGGCACGGGAGTTTTTAATTTTTGTTTATGCAATAAAAAGTATATTAGTTGTACATTCATGATTTTTTAAATGAAACTTCTTATGGCCTGTCACTATGCCATTTTGCATTATTTTTATCCTCAAAATGTAAAGATTTCCAGACGGAAACATCTTCACTTTCCAAGTATTTCTAGAGCCCTTTGTACTAAGCCTTGCAAAGCAGTTAATCTTTGATATTTTTTCCTTTCCCCTCTCTTGCTAGTGTAAGATGAACCACAAGACATACATGCTGCAACTCCAAAGCAAAAGTAGGCTCTGCATCAGTGAGTCCCTGCCCCTGGTGAGTACAAAGTACTCACGGCTCCAAGGGCTCACTACAACCCCTGGAAGGGCCAGGGGAGTCCCAGACCCCAAGAATCAAATCTTCCCAGAGACACTCCTCCCTAGATAGACTAAGGGGGCATCTGTCCCCTTTAAAAGGCAAGCAAACTTTTTACTGCAGCCTTTCCTATACGAAGTGAGTTATTATGGAGCAGGGAGCAATCATGGATTCTCCTGAGAAAAACGGTTTGCTGCTGGATCAGTTTTTCTCAGCAAGAAAGGTTAAGGCTCTGTCATCCAGAAAACCAGAACAAACAACATAACACTGGTGGCAATCCTGCTCCAAGGGACTGGGGGGAAATTCAAAACAAAAGAAATAAACGCAGTTTGCAGCGAGTGTCAAGTCACTACCAAGAGAAAGATTTTGGGGTGAAGTGCTGCCTGAACATGCAAGCTTGGGACTGCAAGGCAAGATAGTGTCTCCTTACTGGGTGCAGGGAAAGGCTGTACACATGCTCCAGGTAAACAGAGCATCACATCAAAGGCACACCTGACTCCACCAGCCATTTTCCTGCCTAATGGGAATGACCTGGAGGACCCCAAATACTGCCTAACAGCTTGGATCAAAGAGGACAAAGAAATATTTGCTATACTCCTGCTGAATTGGAGTTTGCACTACAAAAAAGATAAAAGAGTATTTGTTTGTCCTCATTATATGAAGCTTTTCCAACAAAATAATTAACTGTAGCATAATAGAAAGCTTCACTGGGTAAGAATTTTTAAAGCATGTGTTGAAATCCAACTACTGAGAATGAATTTGAAAGGCCATGTAGGAATATGGGGAAAAAAAAGAGATCATAGGCCTTTTTTAGAACTTTATTTTTTTAATATTTTCTACCCTCTTAAAAGCATAACCATCAAAGCAAATAAAAGTTTAATAAGTAAAAAAACATTTTAAATGAAAAACCATGATTAACTTATTAAGATCCATTAAGTGTATAATTACAAGGATTCTATTACATTAGGATACCAATTTCTTTAAAGCCAGAAATAATACCTGCTGAAACTTTAATTATTTAAATGAGAAGAGAAAAAGGCATGTTATCTTCTCTGACAAAGATTAAAATCAATTTAATTGCTTCTCTGCTGCATTGACACGATTCTTGCTGTGAGTCAAGCAACCAAAAAGGGAAATTAATACTGCAGCTGTTAATCAAGTGATATTTGTGTGCTCCATCTTATTATAGCAGGAGCAAGAATAACTACTACATTGGAGAGTTTGTCCACACTATATTTCATAGAATTTTTTTGCTTGAAAGAGCATCTTTACTTAATCTGAGTTGCAGGCATCTCCAGGTGACATGCAGCCTGAGAAAATTGTATGTTACATTGTTTGATCCCCTCATAAAAATTGTTCTTCCAAGAGTAAGGTTTATTTCAAATTAAATTCACCCTCAGGTATCTGACTCGCTAGTATGAAATTACCAAGTCACACCAAAAAGGGATAGAAATACAGCTGGAGGAGAAGGTTGCCTATGAATCATATTTTCAAGGAAGAAAGCAGGTCAAAGAAATCAACAATTTCAGTAAAATTAGAACATGCATTTGAAAACACATAACAGCTGAGCACACAGCACAACCCATGGCTTCTATCTGCTGATTTGAAAATGTTTATCCTTGCAGTGCCTTTGTTAAACCTCTGCACCAAGTGAATATTCAGCAACATCTACAGCCAACAAATTAATGTATCTGATTGTAAGAAAAATGGTATTGTGAGATATTTATGAGTTCTGAAATACAAACCCATGTGGTGCCTCATCATCTCTTATCAGCCCTTGTTAACTTTACAGATGATGAGAAGCACCAGAATAACTGAGGTTGTCAAAGCTAATAGATCTCAGACTCGGCACCAGCATAGTTCAGTTCCATCTACAGTCCGCTTTTGAGAAATTTTAACTCCTTCACATCTCTTCATTGAGCAGGAATCAGTTCCATTACCTGGGCTGTTATTTACTGTTGGCAGCACCAGGCACTATCCTAGACATTTCAGGATGAGCAGGCCGCACTTTTGGGGAAGAACTTGTGTTAAGTGGCAGAAAAATACCAAGCAGATCAATTTAAACACAATCTAAAGTACTAGCTGGATCTTACTGGAAATTCTGGGATCTGAGAAGAGCAAAATAAAGGTAAAAATTTTTGAGAAGGGCTTCTCTGGGACAGTGTGTGTATGTTTACTAACAGTACCATCACTTGTAACACTAAGTCTTCCCTTAATGCACTAGGAAGCATTAAATAACTAGGTACAGAGTTAAATTAGTGTTTTCAAAATGCATAACTGGTTTGAGTTGGGTTTACTGCAGCCAGTGAATGTGAGGAGTCAAACCACTTTTCCTTCTATTTTACTTGGGCAGCTTCATTTTAATCTAATGCTTTAAACTGAGTCTCTGGTCACTCCACTGCCCCTTCTGTGGCTGACTGTGCTGCTATCAGACCACCAGGTTATATTCAGTTTGGCCAAAAGTGGCTGTGATGGATCCCAAAGGCTGTTTTTTAATAAAGAAAAGCTTCAGTGAGTTTTGATACCAGACTGCAGAAACCAGCCTGAGTGTGGGTTGTGACAGACTCAGGGAGCTCAGATGTTCTTGAAACTGAAAGCCAGGGAGCCCTACTTAGATTTTGGCTCCATTTTAAGATCTTGCAAATAGGCTCAGGACTATGTCTGCCTTTGAATGCTTATCTTCTGGTTCACTGAGGAAAAAAAAAGGCTTCTGGCTGTAAGACACTCCGGTTAACCAGCCCTCATTACTGCCTCACCTTTATTTTTTCCAACCTTAGAAAAACTCCCCCTAGTAGATACAAGAGGTGTGTTTCACCTGCACGTCCTGCCGCCTCCAAGGACCCACTCCAGAAAGACAGTGGAAACATTCTGGACAGAATGTTTCTGGACACAATGTCAGGGAGGAAGGAAAACATCAGACAAGCCACTAAGGATGCTCATTAACAAATCAGCAATTAATGGCAAGTTTATTTACTGTCTCATAAAAACTAAGTACATAGAAACCTGAATTTTTAGGTCTCCTGGAGGCTTTGCAAGGTCCCCAAGGAGCTGAAGGAAGTGGAGGAGCAGCAGAGCAAGTTGCAAGGCACCTATGCACTGTGCATTGGTGGCTGCAGGGAATGCTGTAAATCCAGACAGGCTGGCATACTGTGGAGCAGCAAAGCAGGACCTCGGACAAGAGTCCAAGAAATTCAAGTTGCTATTCAGCAGGGGAACAAAGCCAAGGAGTCCAACAGCATCAGCAAAGAAGACTTTCCTGCCTGCATTAGATCAGACTCAGAGGGAGAGGCTAGTGACACCAATAAGGACAGAACATTAACAAGAGTCACTGTAACCATGCAGAGGAAAATAAATCTGTCATGGAGATGAGACAGCAATAACAGCAAGCTCTCACTGTGCCTGGCAGGCGGGGCAGTTTTGGCACATGCTCATGCACATACCCGCAGGCTCAGATGGGAGCCTCAGCTGAACATGACACTACCAGGGGCTCAGAACAAGCCACAGCATCAGAGTAAAACTTTTCACTCATCTGACACAGCAAACAAATATATCCAATCACCATCGTGTTCTCTGGGGTTTGCAGCAGAATAAAAAAAGGAAAGAGGTTTAGAGAAGGAGATTGATAGAATGAGTCCAATCCCATTTTCCGCAAAGCGTGACACAGCAAGCTTCACTTGCTCTGATGCCTGTCAGAGGGTCTTTGTCACCAAGAGACAGCCTGTCCATTTTCTAGGCAAAAGTGGGATTGACTTTAGCAGTTGCTTCTCTTAAGAGTCCTAAATGTAATCCTGTGTATCTAGGAATAAACAGACGTGTTCCATCTTGTTCAACAAGGATAACGTTATGTTGCCTCTCTTCTTTCACTCACATCTTGTCCACCTTACCTCTATCTGTAGGATGCCGCAGGAATAAAACAGTTCTTGGCACATGCTGTGAAAGCCACATGTTTGGCTGTAACTTTTTTCAATCTACTTGGTTACACCCCAGTCAGTCAGGGTACTATTACCATTTATATTGGTCTGTACGTGGCCAACGACGCTACTAGACTGAGCAATTGATTAGAAATACAAAAAAAAAAGTCTAAGAAAACAGCTGAGAGCCACAAAACTTTAGTTAACTCAATAATATCCTTTGGAAGTGCTGCATTGGCAGAAGCTGTGTACCACCCTTCCCATGGCACCAGGGCACAGTTCTACAGAAGTAGTGACGGATGCAAAACAAGATATTTACAGAGCAGGGAAATCTGGTGAGAGGGGGAGAACAGCATAAAAGCCTCCTGGCTGTAAGGTGCCCATTTGAATCTGTCACTGGAGAATAATATCTAAGCATCTTGGTGCACCTTCAGCAGCTTGCACAAAATGGGCTTGAAACCATGATCCAGGTCACAGCACTGCCTTCCCAAAAAGCTATCACTTGGACTCCAGAGAGCACTGCATTTGGAGCATCCTCACCAGCTGTAACACCAGCACACAGACAAGAAACATGACAGCAGCAAGATTGAATGATGCTGTGGTCCAGCCAACACTGCCAAGTCACAAACCCCTTGGAAATGCTCAGTGCTTCACACTGCTTATGTCCAACACAGACCTAAAAGTTTTTAAAGAGTCTAGAGAAAGAGAGATGGGAAAACTACATCTATCATTTCAAAAGCTGGCAGTACTCCTCTTTTGGGGAAATCTACCAAGCAAACCTGGTTTTTGTTATTGATTTCAAATAAAAGACAGCCCAAAGTAGATTCAAGCCTTTCTTCTGGAAATAAAAATGTTTTCAACATGTATTCTATACATTATTGTGAAGGCTCTTTCAGAAGCCATCTTGCTCTTTCCACGTACTTACACAAATAGCAGATGAACACAGCTTGTAGTTATTAGATATTAGCCTTAAATCCTCCCACTCCTCTCAATGACACCAATTCCAATTAGAGTTTTCTACTTCTTTCATCTCTTTGTAGAGATGAAACGTTCTCTAACCACTTGGCATGGTGCTAAGATGAATATTTGCAGCAACTGTAATACACCCTAGCCTAAATCCCACTCCTGCTAGACATTGTGGTGTTTTGCAGTAGAGGCAGAGAGGTGTTCTAAAAGGAAATAAAACCTGGTTTGATTTTTCTTGTGAACTTTATTCCACTGAAGAAAAGTGGATCAGAATCAAAGGAGTTTTTTTATTAGATAATTATTTTAGATTATATTTTAAATATAATCAAATATAAAATTATATAATTTATATTATTAGATAATAATTATTACTATTAATTTATTAGAGAGCACATCAATCTTCTGGTATGGAGAGAGCCTGATCTGTAATAGCAAATGCGTGATAGAACTCCTGCTCTGATGTGTTGAGAATGGAGTCACATTTCTCTATAAGTTGGCATAGAACAAGAAGGATCCATGGGAAACATTTGCTTTTTCTGGACACTATCAGCTGGAACAAAAAGAGAGATAAAGCGTTTCATAACCAATATTTTGGCCTCAACATTCTTTTTCTCAGCCAACAGCATTTCATAAAATTAGAAATAGTAAAAACAGATTTCTAGTCCCTTAGAGCATGCCAGGAATCTAAAGGACATCAGAAGCTTATCAGGTTTCTAGCATCTCAAGCTTTCTTCAGTCATGCGTTCATCTTCCTTTCCTCATGACTTCTTTCAACACTGATAATTTGCAAAAGGCTTGCAGAAGCAGGAAGGAGGGAGGGAGCAAAAGGTGTCCCCACATCTTTCAACATCAGTAGTTTTTATATTCTGACAGTAAGGAAACGTAACTAATAGCTTAGCATACATCATTCTTGATGAATAGTCATCATCAGGGACACAAGAAAAACAGAGGGGACACTGAAGATTAGTGGTGCAGTTTAGGGACTGGGAGCTGGGAAGCCACACACTCTTTAGATGCCTGACAAGATTCTGCACTGGTGGTTCTACAAGGATGCTTGCAACGATAATTCATGCTTTACTGCTGTATCACAACATCTGCAACAATTTAACCTCTCTGTCTCAGTTTTAACTTCTGCAAATTACAGATTATAATTACCTACAAATCATGGGCTAGGGAATAGTCAATATTTTAAAGGGACTTAAGGCTTGAAAAGGCACAAAATTGCCATCAGGTATTGGGGGGGCAGAGGGGAAGCATTTTGTATGGTGCCCATGAAACTGTAATTCAATACTGTATGAAAAGAATACACCCAGGTTTGTATGAGACATGCTGAAATAAAAGGAAAGAAGAAAATGGAAGCCTTTAAAGATAGGTAGCAATTGTGAAAAGAAGTATACGTGTTGTTCAGAGCCCCATAAATGCTATGGATTTATGAAAAGAAAAAGAATAATATTATTCTAACTCCTGACCACCCTTAGATATGGCTCCACAAACAGGTTCCACCTGGGAGGTTAAGTGCGAATTTACAGCACATTTACTTCTCTACAGTAACTACCCACATGTATGCCTTTACTGTCCAGTAAATACAAGGCAGCTTATAACACATTCATGATTCATTTGTGTAAATTCAACTATATCTGGATCTCAGAGCACTATTATTAAAAACACAGGTATCTGAGGTAATAACAACAGCAGGTCCTGTATGACACCAGCAAACAAAACCTGAAATGAAATTCAATACAACATAATGTAAGCCAACGCAAGATGATGTGAAAATGGCCTTACTGCAGATCTATGCCCTGAACAGGCATTTAAATCTTATTATACCCGATCATATTGCACTATTTGGGCACATTTCTAGATACTATAAAGAAACATTATGCCTACTACTGCTAATTCCCCACACGTAACAGATGGTTTCACCGTAGTGAAAATATGTGTTTCAAAATCAGACCCTGTATAGGGAAGGTAATGATGGAAACCGTGGCATCACATTTCAAAGATACAGAGCTCAGTTAAAAAAAAAAGCCAAATGCTACACAGGCAGAGAATATGTCAATGATTTACTGGAACTTCTGTAACAAGTAAGGGAGCCAGAAGTGAGATGCTGATGCTTTCTTTACCTTTATCATGTAGGAGAGAGCAGCTGCGCAGAGCACAGCTAAGACAAGGGGTTCCAAACAACGAAGTCACTTTACATGCCTGGGGTATCAGAAAAGTAGAACTACCAGCTCCAGTGCCAAAGGAAAGCTCAGTAAGCATGACAAGCAGTAATGCCACATCCATAACTTAGTGAAGGCAACAAATACCTTTCTGAACACCTTAGGCAGCACAGCTGTATCAAGTTCTAGCTCCACTGGGCCCCAGTGCAGAAACACTTGGTGTTAGAGGAGCCACAGAAAACTTATTTCTAAGAAATTTCCCTATATGGAAAGAATTTTTCAGCTATTTCTGTTAGAAAATAAATAGGGCAAAAATATGTACTCAAGGCAAATTAGACTATTTCTTTCACAAACTCCCTGCAAGAATGCTTTACTTGATGGAGACTTGCATTTTGGCTCACAAACACCCTTGAGAGTTTGTCCCACTGGCCTCTGAATGCAGTTCCTTCCTTGGGACCTGCCAACAATCAGCAGAGGCAGCTGCCTTTTACAAATCATGACCTGAAAAGCAAAGAAAGATTTTTTTGTGCCCCTTTATCCTATAAGGCTTTAGGTAGATAAATGGGCTTGGCAAACTTCTCACCAGCTGCTGTGAATTTATGTTCTTTGACACCATAGTGAATGAAGACAACCAGGTCCAGCATTTTACGTTTGATATCCAAAGTTCAAAAGGAATTAAATGAGCATGAGGTTTGGGGTGGGGGGGGAGCAGGGAGGAGTTGGGTCATGGCTTTTCCCCCAGGTACCTTCAAAGAGACTGGTAAAAGACTCCATTGTTTATTCCACCCCTGACTCCTGGCCCAGAGGAAGCCCTCTCATACAGAATTATCCCTGTGCCATCCTGGCAGGGAGCAGGTCTTTCTGGAGGCAAGATCTGGTTTCCAAAGTGCGGCTGAGCTGAAGGAGGAGCCTGGACTGCCATATGAAGTCAGAGGCAGGTTACAAGTGCTCCGTGCTGTCCATGAGCTCTGTATGCAGAGCTGACTGTCACCCATCCTACGAAGATGGCAACATCAAACCATGATCCAGGTTTTATGTTCAAACAGAGGCTTTATTACTTGCAGAAGCTTAATTTTTGCTGTGATTAGATCTACATGGGATCTCTTTGAGACTGAGTATTTCTGCATTCCCTCTTGGGAGGTAAATGAGCCAAAGAGATAAGATTCACCAGGATCATCTCCCCACTCTGCCAAATGGAGCACATCCCATATCAGCTTCTTCAGTTTCCTTCACCCCAGGGTAGCAGCCTCTTCCTTCCTCAGATCAGAACCCATACTGAAGGCATGTCAAAGCTTCTCAGGAAATAAAGTTTTTAATAAAAAATTCCACATTCCCTAAGAAAGTTTCAACAAGTTGCCACTTACTGACATTCGTTTTGTTGAAAAATTTATGACCGATTCTGTGAATATAACATTACATGTGCTGCACAAAAATAAACACTTACAGAAAGCTAGATAATATAAATTTGGAAACCTGTTAATTAAAACTAAACATATGAAACATATGTCAGTTCCAGATGCATATTAAAAATAATGTTAAATATAGCAGCTTGTTTTCCATCACTACCAGCTATGTGATCACTCATGAAAAACGAGAGGTCACAGGGCAACATCACATTAGTGTTCATTTTGGTCACTTTATTGGTGTCCTAAGTATATGTATTGAAGACAAAACATCGATGCTTTTCATGGACCTTCAACATGTAAAATGCAAGTATCAATTCTGCCTTCTTTATCATAGGCAGCAAATCCTGAATTAAAGGTATTTTCTCAGAGTTGCCATTGCTCAGCTGTGAGAAAGCCTGAAAAGTCTTTGGTAGCAATTTATGGCAGGATTTGATTAAACATACAGCATCTATTACCTTGGAAGGGGTGTTTACTGTCTACAGCGCCTAGTGTTGGTACTTCACCAGAAGATAGAGACACCTTCCTTCAAAGTCGAGAGAAATATGTATGTAATAAAGTAGTTAGTATCAGTTTTAAAGTGAAGGTTGTAACACATCATTCACAGAAATGGGCCAAACAACCTTTTCCTGTAAGTGTCATTCTTTGCTGGGCAGTAGCCAAACTCTTTGTGCAGACAAAGAAAGGATGATGAATTGTCTATGCTCTACTCTGGAATCAGCTCCCAAAAGCAGACTGGCCCACTGCACCATTAGCTTTGCCACAGGCAGGGAGCAGGTCTGTCTGGAGTCAGCCACCACAAGACCCTGCAAGCCTCATTACAAACTCCCCAGCCAGGCTGAATGCAGCCC
The DNA here is from genome assembly GCA_013396875.1 of Vireo altiloquus. Classification (NCBI taxonomy): domain Eukaryota; kingdom Metazoa; phylum Chordata; class Aves; order Passeriformes; family Vireonidae; genus Vireo; species Vireo altiloquus. The sequence goes on along the minus strand of VZRF01012999.1, from coordinate 334,339 downwards.
AGGCAAAGACATATTTTTATGCTGGTGACCAAATGTATTGGAGCCACTCATCAGAGCATGGCTACCAGCAGAAACCAAACCCAGAACTTTCAGTTATAGCCATACGAGTTACTACCTCCAGTCTCAAAGTAAAAAATCACAAGCAACAACAAAAACCCACCAATAAAATGCATCCACTAGAAAAGAATAAAATCAAGAAAGAAGAGAAAAACCCAACCAAAAACAAACCCCAAAACCCCGACAACTGACAGATATGCCTGATTTAGTTTCCAGCAAAACAAAAACAACTACACTGAAAAATGACAGCAGAATAAAGACCCTTAAGCCGCAGACATTCTGGTCATATTTGCTCACTAACCTGAGAATCTCACTGGTATCCTCCAAGATGGAGTTTGCCCTTTCCCCATCAAAGCTTAGCTAAAAAGTAGAAACAATCAGTAACCCTTCCAAAACAGATACCATTTTCTGTATGTGTTAAGAGTTTCCTAAAATATTTGTAAACTACACTTGGATTTTCTTCTCCCTGTGCCCAGAGACTAAGTCCTCACTGCACTAAGAGGAATTAAGGAAATCTGAAAGTGTTCATAACATGAGGTAGAGGCTGTTTCTATCATAGTAATGACTTTCCTACCTTTAGGTTTTATAAATCTAGAACAGATACACATATAAGAAAGCCAAATGCTATAAAGTGAACTCGACACTCCTAACTAGTAGCTAATTAATTTCTTTGATAATACTAAAATGAAAAGTTAAAAATAGAAAACTATTTGTTCCTATATAAAGACTATTGCAGAAGGAAACCCCTTTGAAGTTTTATCACATTTTGTCCTTGCTGAATAGTCTTGGCTTCAGCAGCTGCTACATGAAATGTAACTGTCACTACAGTGAATAAATAAGTAAGCAGTGCCATAATGCAGCTGCCCCCAGTAACAGCGTTAGTATAAAGCCTTTAGTGGTCACCACAGACCAAACCAGAAATGCACTCTGACTTTATAAAGATATGCTTCCATGTCACTGTACATCCTAGCCCAGAGACTATAAAGCTCATATACCAGAGGTTATCACTGCTTTTTCCTCCTTCTTCAGAATTCAGAAAAGGGAACAAGTGCCTTGCTCACTGCTTATTTTGGCTTCCTCCCTGTAAGATATTTCTAACAAAACATTTGTTCAGGTCCTTTTCTGTGGAGGCAGATAAACTCACCTGCCGTGGTGGGAGGCCTGCTGTAGATAAGGAGATTGCATAACCCCCCTGCAAGATCCCCTTGGAAAAAGCAGCATTTACTGGTGAGGGTGAGAGGAAACAGAGCCATAATCCTCTGGGAGACCCCATGTAGATTCTTTGTAAACCATTGGTCCTACCCCCTCACACCCACCCTTGTATCCCTATAAGAACCCCTGTATCTTCCCCCAGGCTCCCAGGGAGCTCCATCACTGGCCTCCCTTTCTTGAGGTGCTGTAAAATAAAGCTGTCCTTGCAGAACAGCCAGATGGACTCCTCATCTCTCTCCCAGTCTGGCTTGGGGCTGCCTCACAGAGCAAGAGCTGAAATCACTTTCTAGCTGAATCACTAAGAGCTGGTGGCCTGCTGAGACAGGCTGGTTCTCTGCTGAGGCACCCCGGCGGCTGAGGGGACACCGCAGGCCCCTGGAGGGCTGTCTGTTGTGGGACGCCTCTCTGTGGGTCGGTCCCGGCTTCCCAGGTCCGATCCACAGACCCCAGACCGGCCACGCACACTTTTCCGTCTCTGGCCCACTCCTCAGTGCTAAAGAGTTGCTCTCCTCTCTCCCCACAGCCAGCACTCAACCCCTCTTTCCCCTTTCTCTTGCTGTAACACAACCCTCACACACTGCAAGCAAAACACAGACTCTGGAACAACGCCTGCGGGAAAACAGACAAGGCAAGATCAACTCCCTCATCTATGCTGGTCTGCAGATTTCATCAGAATACTGACTTCAGGGGGAAAAATATCCTGTTCCTTTTACAAGGAAGCTCCAAGAGCAACAGACCCACACAGATGGACAAAAGTGTAATAAACAGAAAGTTGGCAGCATGAAAAGAACACCAGTTGCTGGCAACCTATTTTTATTACAGTTTTAAGTCTGAATAGCTTGTACTTCTTTTAATTTTTTTTTTCATTCTCCCAAAGATCTCAGTTACAAACAATCAGAAGTCTTCAAGCCAACTGATTTCCTCAGTAGACAAGCTCTTTACATAGAAATGAAAGATGATTCTTTTATAAGGTCACCCTTGGAGAGCTTGCCCAAATAGAGATGAGAACATTAACAAGGGCCTGCTCTGTATTCTAGAGAAAAATAATATTAGAAAGGAAGAAAAAGAAAAAAACAGACAAGCAAGAGCCAAGTGGGAAGTCGTGCTATCTACCCATTCAGCGCTTCTGCAAACAAATCGATTTAGTCATCTGCAAGCTTGGCCATAAGCTCCCTGCAGGAATTATAGCTCATGCATACACAAGCCCCAAAGATTTTTGTTCAAAGTTTAATCATATGACAGAAAAATATCACCCATTCACTGTAGATGCTACCTAAAGTTATCCCATAATATCCCATTTTTGAAAAGGTGAAGGAACCATGCAGCACTGGGAAAGTGACAGAAGTCATTTCAAATGTTCAATTCAGCAGCTATTTGGGATATTTTCATGGGGGGTGGAAGACGGTTATGAAGGAAGATGTGCAAGTTCAGAAGTTTAAGCATTAAAGAGAGGACTAATATATCCAATACACCACAGATATTATTTAACAAGTTGGTCAAAACTCCCTCAGACTTCAGGAGCCAGCTCTCTCAGAGGCTGGTCCAATTGCCACAGTAGTGCTCAGCTTTAATGAAAGAATAAAGAAAAATATGTGCATTTCCCAAAAAGCCCACAGGTGAGGTCAGGAAGCAGTACTGAGGAAATAAAGGCAGGGTATCACTGCTGAATGTCACTTTCCTCCTCAGCTGACAGATAATCCAGAGGGAAATTTTTTGCAGCACGTCACTTGAGGGCTTTGCAGGGGTACAGGGGGTGCCAAGGCCAACAAGGCTTTCTTGACATCTGCACTTACTTCTCCCACCCACCAGTTAATTGTAGTGAAGGATCTTCAAAACATTTGCTTAAACAATTATGGGGACTGTGTGACTACATCCAAATAAAACTGAATTCTTGACATATTATTTAGAGTCTTAAGGAGAAAAACAATTTTATCAATCCTAAAGGAAATGAAAAATAAAGACCAAAAAAACACACAAGAGAGCTCACCAAAGAGGGAAGCAGGAAAAACCATAGCCATTTTCTACATAGGCACACTCTGGAAATGGCTGGATTACATTCAGACTTTTTTTGGAGTTAACAGAAGAGTCCAGCTCAAGTCAGACAGTCGGTTGAAAAATTCAGACTCGATAGGTACAATCAGACAACATTATAAGAAATGAGAGTCATGATATGAGCTATAAGTCTGCCCTTAACATCTATGTAATCCCAGTTACATATTTTCTATCACTGTAAAATACAGTTGCAATAGTAGACAACCACATCATGGAGGGATCTTGAGCTGTGACTCTCATCCACAACTGTACAAAGCACCTCCCCTCCTCTGTCTTTCAAGATTATAGCATTGTAGCTGAAGACAGAGAAAAGCCAGCATATACCAGCCCACCATCACTAAGCATCCTTCAGGAAAGCCTGTCCTAGATGAGAAATGCTGCATTTCCACCACATTTTCCTTCTCTCTCAACCATTTCTTCCTCCTGAGTCTCTACTCTGTTGGTTGGAAAATGACATCATCTCAAATAATTTTTAAACACATTTTGTTTTCAATTTGTCCTCTCCAAAATGGGTCTTCAATCAGAAAGAAGAAAGTGAAACCAAATCTCTACCATGCTATCCTACGTGGCAAGCAGTACACAGAAGCATCCAGCCAGCTCCGTGTTAAAAGGCTGAAGGAGGAAGATTTAAAGCTGCAAATATCAAGGAAAAGCCAATCCCTTACATCCATTTTTAGGCAAGCAGCCCAATAATCCAGAACAGCTGAGCTAGCAGCTCTCGCATTGGTGAGCAGGCAGTATTGTACTCTCAGTCCTCCTGCCTGAGTGTCCAGTTTCATGCTACTACATTTGAAAGCTGTATTGTAGAGCTGCTTATTTAGACTCCTCATGCGGCTTTTGTGGCTGTTCCTATTACCAGGTTTCAACAAGTTCCAGATGTACATATTAAAAGCACTGGCAGCTTTTCTAGAGCAAAACAAATATCATCTTTGAGTTGTGCTTGGCAGCATCTAACTTTTATAAGTGTACATCCATATTGCCTGGCATAAAGGCAGAGAACCACCTCGGGCCCAAACTCTTCATTCCCCCAGAGATATTTACAGATATGGAAAAAAAAAAGAAAATCAAAAGGCTTTGTGATTACTCTGTAGTACACTGAGCCTGTAAAACTAAACCCATTTTATTTCATCATATTCAAATCCCCACAGTTCCAGTGAAATTTAATTATACCTTCACTTTGCATAATTAAACAGCCATTTCATGGCTTTCTAAAGCATATAAAATGACTGATGAGTATAGTGGCAAAACTTTCAAAAGTACTAAGAGATTTAGGAGGCTGCAGGTATGTCTAGACAGTAACTAACTTGCATAAAAGCAGCAGTATTATTTTGTTTGCCCAGTGGGATTAAGTAGCTCTCCACATATGCCACATTTTAGCAGTTCAACTATTTCTGGTATTTTATCCACCCCCCTTTTATAGCTAGCTGAAGTAATTGCATCGTGTAGAACAGATATATGTAAAACCCTGGTGATTTATCAGATGGGACTCAATGTTTTAGCCACAAAGGAACTTTCAGAAGGTTTATAGTTTGGTGAAGAAGCAGCTATGAACACTCAAATGAACCCTTAGCACTGCTTCATGCCAGTACATTAATTAAAAAACGTCTTTTCTCTCCTTCCACACTGAAAAAAACATGTATTATGTGACATTTTTTATCTCATTTTGTATATTCCCTGAAAAACTTCTTGGACCAAGTTCACCAATTTTTAGGTTTCTTCTTTCCCAGGTTTCTGTGCCATGTTCATCCTTGTGCTAGCCAAGTCAGCTGTCCTTAACTCATTCCTCTTTGAGGAGAGGTGGTAATAAGCTGCAGTATCTCTAAAAGCAGAGCATGAAAGCTTTCTCTAACTTTTTTCCTTTCGGAAAACTGATATTTTGTAAGCAGCTAGAATAGGAATCATACATATTAAGTAGTATCTATTTTATTTCTCTCTCTCATTCCCTTTTCTTTTCAAAGAGACTGCCTTGGCTGATAGAATGGTTTCTGAAGCTAAAGGATGTATCTTACACAACCTTTTCTTTATACAGCAGCACAGGTGATAGGGACTTCCAGTCAACACACTACACACAGAACATAATTAACAACAATCTGCTTTGAGAAAGTATTTGCTTCACATACTAGGTGAAAAGTAATGGTTTTCACCATTCTCAGAAACTCTACAAAAAGCCTTCACTGTGCCCAGGATGCTACCACTTTATATGCAAAATTATTCAAATAAAGCAACCAAGGATAACACAAGTTGATTTGCCTATAGCAGACTTTTCTTTTTAATTCAGTCTTGTTTTAACAAGTCAGTAGGCCATAGCTTAAGATATCATTTCTATGCCCAATATATAATCTTGTAAGAAAACCAGAAAAAACATTAATTAGGGCTCCTGTCTGAAAAATACATTATACTACACTTCAAGTAGTAAAACAGGTGTTTTAACTTATTTTATACATTTCTATTCAAATACAATCCTAATGTAGAACAGTAAAGACTAAAAGGAAAAAAAACCTCACAGATGGAGTAATATATACATAATGAAATGTGAAAGTATAAATAATGCAAACATATGGCATACATGTGAAACTGCTTAGATGATCAGGCAAAAGTCAAATGAAAGCACATTCCCTGTTTTAATCTTCAGTCATAATATGGACAGTCTTCTTGCATTCTTTAGAAAGGTTCAAATAGTCTTTTTTCTCAACAATTACCAGGCTCCCTGGACAAAACACTTTTTACTCAATTTCTATTACTCAGTGTCTAAAACTGCACCCTAGCTTGGCCCAGTCACTGGAGACTGTTCAAAGCAGTTTTGTGATTTAGCATTTCCAGAGATCCACACATACCTTATAGCTGTGCATAGAAAAGGTCACCTAAGTTTATTGGTGACACATGGATAGAATAACAATACAGGAGAGATCTCTATTGAGGAAAAACAACCTTGAAAACCCACCAGATTGCATAAACTAAAACTGTTGCCAGAAGCCAACACAGACAGAAGTAGAAATTGCTGAAAAACAGTTCTCTAACTAACAGCTGACATACACAAATATAAAACCGAATTTTAAGAAAATAAGCAACCTACTTTTTCTTGGACAATCCAGCTTGAAGAGCTGCAGCCCTAAGAATACCCTGCAACCATTACAGACCCACTCAGCTGAGGGACCCCAAAATAGCTCTCCTCACACCTGGAGCCAATTCAGCCGATGGGTGTCCCAGATCAGCTGCTGTGGCTCACCGCAGCCCCACTCCTCTGCAGGGCCGTCGGCTCTGCAAGGGATGGAGGAAAGTACACACACCAACACCTCAGCTGCCCCAACACTAACTCCTTAATGGAAATCTGCCTTTGACATTGGTTTAAGCTACACTCCCTGGACTGGCTGAGGCACAAGTGTTTTATTCTTTCGTGCAGAGAGAAAAGCACCAGGGCGGCAAATTTCTTACACCATTGCTGGAAAATTTGCCAACGCCAAAATGTCAGAAGTATTACATCCATGGCAATAAAGCAAGTGTCTGAGGAGCACAGCCAAGCACCAGTGTCCTTCTCATCCTCCTGCTTTATGGTATGTCTCCCTCTCTGGATGGGGAGATGGCTGCCAGCCATTCACAGGGAATCATATCCTACTTGGATTTGCCTGTCACACAGGCAATGTTGTAAACTACGAAAGCATTTGCCACCCAGATTCCTTTTACTCAAGAATGATGGCAGTTAGGACAGGTAGGAAAACAAAACAGGGAGGAAAATCAGTTACCTGCTCCACCAACTTAAGATTAGCTCTTGGAAACAAAGCCATAGCGTTCCCTGCAAGCATCATCACTACAAAGCCAGCAATAAACACAAAGGATTTAAAAAACAATCCTCAGTTACAAATTCACATTGATTTTCAATAAAGCCATTTGGACATTTTTTTGCTTGGACTGCAGGTTGACTGTCACCACTGATTTACAGACAAGCTATCTCTACATAATATTATTACTACTATTATTTTGTACATGTTAAGTATTTTTTAAGAATTTCTGCTTCCAACAGTGGGGAAAATAATACAAAAGCAAAAAAAAAGAAGAGAAGAAAGCCTTTTGATTTCTTTTATTTCCTGTTGGAATTGCTTGGAAGCTGAAAGAATACATAATCTTACCAGATAAAGAGGCATTTGTTTTGAAACAGCAACACAGATCATATTGGCTTTCCACCAGCAATGTTGCTAACAGACTGACCACAGGAATAGACAGCTCTGAGGAAGCTCTTCATGATTCATATTCTAGGTGAGTGGCTGGTTTTTTCTTCCTCGTTCAGCAACTTTCCACTACAAAACATCCATATACTTGAAGGCTGTCATGCAAGAGGCAGAGGTCATGCGAAGAAATTAAAGTAATACAACTGGCTGATATAGGTCAGCCTGGTGATTGCAGACCTTCCAATTCAGGACTGCCTTAATTTGTTCAGCTATCAAGTAGGATAGCCCCTGAAAGAGCAATCACAGTAAAAATGTATTAATAGAAACACAGAAAGGATGCAAAGAGCACCTGTTTGGTGATGCTGCATGCTTCACACACACATCCTGGGAAATACAAAAGGAGGAAACCTTAGAACAAAACCCTTCTCTATTTTTCATCCACACACAGTACCCATGGGATCTGATTTCACTTTCCAAACAGATGTAACTACAGCTGCTTCACTTGCGAGGTGTCTCCTAACACTGTTGATGAATAGCCCTACATTTATCTCCCAGGGACGTTGATCAGAAGGGAATCTGCCTTGCGCTCCAGATTTCAGTAAAAGTGCCTAAAACCATGAAACTCTGCAGACAACCAAGGGCTCACCTGGGAGGGATGATGCCGTTGTTATGATTCCTAAATAGTTTTCAGACACTGTCAAAACAAAAAGTGAGCATGCGCTTGGAATGGCTAACAGTGACAGAGAGGGTTACACACTGGAGACAGGTCCTTCAAGCTGTGTCTTCTTCAGGTGCTCAGGCCCTCAGCTCTTTGCCAGGACCCCACAGTGAGGGCTGAAAGCCTTCCTGGCCTACATTAGGGCCAGGAATCTACAGTCATCAATTCTACATTTCACCCATTACTATCAATATTTAATATTAAATATTCAGTGTCAATATTTGACAGGGGTAAATAAGATGATCCTGATAATTGTGGACTTCTCAGCCCAACTTGAAACCAGAGGAAAATAATGAAGCATTTGCTCCAGAATGCAGCTAAAAGAAAGTCATGAAAGGTGGTATGATGTCAAACAATGTGCGTTTATGGAGTAGAATAGAATTTTTCAAGCAGTTGTTACCCTTCTTAAGAAAAATACAAGTTTTGGAGAGAAGGCAATATATTTAGTCTTCTGTAGGTGTTTGACTTCCTAGTCGTGATAGAGGACATCAAATAATATGGGGTTAATAGAGTTAGCTCTTAATGTGTTAAAAAAGGGCAGTCAGGTTTCATCTAAGTAATTTGAAGTAACTAGTTATAGTTAGAAGTCATCACAAAGAAGGTACTTATAGGGAGGACCCCAAGGATTTGCCTCTTGGACATACAGTGCTGACACTTCTCCTTGGGACACGAGAGAAAATGGATCCCTACTGCGAAAGGCTGCGGAGCTGAAGATTAGAGAGGTGGTCAGAGACAAAAACACATCTTTGCTACAGAGCATTCCAGGAGTCACACACATTTCAGGACAGCCAAATGTACATGTCAAAAGCCACAGACAGCCTAAAAACAAAGAGTGAAAGTCAAAAGGAAAAAAAAATTTGAAGATATTTAAAAAACATTTCTCCAGGCATTGGCTCCCACATTCACTCCTCCTTGTGGTGCAGCTAGTAATCATGCAGCATGGGGCTGGCTGGTTGTCTATGTAGAGTTAGTTTTCTGTTTGTAAATTTTGGAGGCTTTAAATAAAAACACTGAAGAAAAGGTTCCAGACATTATGTGGCAGTCCCAAGGCTCCAGCTAGCTAACATAAGGGGAACGGAAACAAGAGAAATCCCCCCAGGAGATGCAGAGAGGATAAAAGGGAAGGTCACTTGTTCCAGGAAGTCCCCCACTGGTGACCATATACTTCTCACTGTTCCTGATGCTGTGGAAAAGTCATAGATGCCATGGGTGTCTCCACTTGCTGTCTAATCGTTTTTGACAAGTGAACTCTAGGTAAGAAATGACACGTCACAGAGCAGACCCAGGAAGTGTCCTTCGTCAGGACAGCACCTCAGTTTGTGTTTAAAGTATACTGCTGCACTTGAAGTGTAGCTAAGTATATGTTACCTGCCTCTGATTTTTGTGCTGAAGAATGATGGCTTCGAGTACGTGCTTAAATCAGTGTCAGAATCCTTCACTTCTTGGCTGAGCAATTAGTGTCAAGTCAGGGAAGGGGAGCATATTTTTATTGTGAGAACATATGCCCAGAGAGAGTAGGACTGAGCCCAAAAATCATCAAATATGGTCCCAAATGTTGCCTGAGGGTAAATTTCAAGTTGTGTCAACTTGGCCCACATTCGAGGGAGTAACTTCAGGCAGACAGGCAGGAGTAACCTGCTAGCCCTGAGAACCATCCATTACATCCTCCCTGACACAGAAGGAAGCAGGTTAATTTTGATTCAGACAGCCCAGCAAAATCCTACTTGCACAAAGTGAGCCATTCTTCAAAGCTTGTTTTGAAAGGCTTTTTTTTATAATGGTTAAATAACTATTTGTTTTTGTGCTGCTTTCAATCATCATGGTGAACGGCCAGTGATAACTGAAAAAATTGGATGTGTTCAGAAAGGAAGAATACCTGGGGACCAGCCTATAAACATCCTTCAAAAAGAAAGCATCCTCTGTGGAAAGCTGATTTTCATTCTTTCCAACCACACATCCCAGATATACTGGCACTTTGTGAATTAACAGTTTATCTGCTTTAATTAAGGGAGTATAGCTAAGCCATCACATCCAGCTAAGCTAATGTGATTTCTGAACAATAATGGTAAAAGTATTATTCCCTGAAACTTGGCTGAGGGAGAATTTTACAAACTATTTATTTGCTAGTCTGTCCATCACCACTCTTGTGTGAGAACAAGTTTGTGGTCTCTTCTGTACTGAAACCCACTGAGCTAGAAAATGTAAAGACTAGAAATATCTAGTCATCAATCCCTGTTAAAGCGTCACTTCAGGAGACATCCAGTAAAAAATGTCCTGGTTCTAAAAACTGAAGTCTGATATCACCATTCTCCCCTCTCCCTCCTCTCCTTTTCAGGGCATACAGCAAGTTTCAGCAGTTTCAGAAGGAACTGTGTCTATCACAATACTTGAAACTCCAGCAAGGCTATCTAATTGTGGAGAAGGAAACAGCAGTGCTCTAGGTTTCAGTGCTTGCAGGCAGAGAACAATGCCTCGTCCTTTAAAAATAAGCAATGAAAGAGTAATACTCTACATATTGTATAAGGAAAATTCTAAAAAAAGAATCTAAAAATATTTGTGAACATAAGGACAAAATCCCCAAGAGCCTTAGGAGAATTGCTCAGCATAGGAAAAACATCCCTGGCAGGCATGACCAGTGTGTCCTGGAGACTTCCAGCAAAATATCTGTTCCCTTTAGTAAGAAACCTGCCTGAAGAACCTCCTACCCAACACTGCAAAGCTGAGGGGCCAAGACCAAGCTTAGTGTTTGGGCAGTAAATAAGAACATAACAAATTTTTAAGTGTAATGGAAATAGTTTCTGTAAGGATTTAAACGTGCCTTTGTGGCATAAGCTCCCACCCTTGGGCTACATCAGCGTGCAGTACCCGCCCCCAGTCCTTGAGCTACACCCTTCCACAGCACTGAAGTGTTGGAGTGGACTCCAATATCCATACAGCTAGTGCAGAAAAGCTCTACCTGCCCACAGCATCTCCCCATTTGTGTGCAGATCCCTACTCTCGGGTTAGCTTAGACAAGTTTACATGAACTGTAGTTGCACCTTTGAACTTCAGTGTAAGTATAAGAAATTAGCTGAGGTGACATGCACAGCCAAGGCACCCCTTGGTGCTGCTGGTGACACTGCTGGGACATCTGTCCTCTGCAGCACATGCATCCCTAGAGAGACGCCTTTGTCCCACCTCTTTCTGACCTGAATCTCTCGTGTCACACCTCCTGGGGCACAACAGAGGAACCTGGCCAGATGTTCCAATTTCCTCATATTCACAGCTTTGATTGCATTAGACTAGACAGGATTTCTCCACTGGCACCACCCAGGGGTAATGTGAAATGAGTTATGAACATTATCCACTCTGTGGTGTACATATCTGATGCCAAGGAGACCTTAATAGGGTCAAGTGGAATTTCATGCTTGAAGAAGCTCATATGCTTGGACATGACCCAACTTCAGAAAATGAGATGGGTTTATGTCTGTACAAAGGCTTTGGAGATGTAGTTCCGAGCAGAAAGTGACTGCGGTGTGAGGAAGCCTGGCATAACCCATCCCGAAGGGAAGTCCTGCTCATGGAGGCAGATTTCTGTCATTCACATCACAAACTGTTTGGCACATTAAATGGCTCTTATTCTTTCTGCAAGAGTGACTACAGCAGCCCAGCATGTTTGGTTCATTTATTGAAATGGAAAACCTGATTTACAAAGGAAAGAAAAGTAATACGAAGTTTCGCTTTTGAGCAAGTGGCAGCAATGACTCAGCTCTTCACATGATCTCAGCATTTCAGTTACTTAAGAGAGAGCAGAGGACACATCATTTCTTCTTAAATCAAAAGCTGGAGTTTTGATAAAATCCTCTAAATTGTTGAGTAACAGCATCAGTGAAACCTCACTCCTGCACACCTCTTCCTAAGGTGAGCGGCTGCAGAAGGCTCTGCTATTTGATCTGGTTTAACACAGCACTGCACTCACTGGTGAATCAGGAAGGCTTCCAGATGCCCTATTTAAACACATGAGGACTTGATGCCTTTGAAATCTCCACCCTCAGTCAAACCAGACTGACATTGTCTGAACACAACAGGTTCAGAAGTGACAGGGACAGGGGAAAGGGAGAACAGTCAGATAGAAAGAGCAACCGCATTATGTCTCATTTCGTTAAGAAACCAGACTAAAAATCATTAGCTAATTAAGATGATCATTTTTGCAGTCGAAACACAATATGTTGGTATTGATTGCTATATGCATAATCAATAATAATATTTAACATTGCTGTAGCATTTTTCACTTGCAGCATGCACTGATTTAATCACTGACCAAGCATACAGAGGATGAAATTCTGATGTCTGCACAGCTTTTACATCATGACAAGGGAGACTTGTCTGATAAAGCCTGGACTAGAAGGAGTTAACAAGGAGTGCACACTTGCCATGAAAGAATGTGTAATTTTCTTAAGATAAAATATATTTATTTTCTTTTAAGCACAGTAGCTTGCCCAATGTGCACTCCATTACATCTGCATGCCAAAGATTTGACCCAAGCCCACTCAATCAGCTACATTTATTAAGTTTGCTTTGTGTAAATTTGTGGATTTAACAACAGAGAAACTTTGGGAGCAAAGTGTCCAGCAATCCATTTACTGCTGGCAGAGGCTGGTTACTACATGCTTCAAAGGAAAGCACAAGAAACCCTTTGTAGACTTGTAGGGAATAGCCTGTTCAGAGAAAAAGTCCTAATTAGTCAGAAGATGGCTTGTACCCTGAAGCACAGGAGACATTCAATGGTAATTAAATATAAAGAAAATTAGCATGTAGTTCATGAACCACACAAGCAAGACGACACAATGCCTGGTAGCACTGAAGTGAACTATCCTGGACACCTAGAAATTAATACTTTTGTTATTAATGTGACCTTTTCCTCAGCCCCAATTTAAGCCTGCAAGAAAAGGAGAAGCATGAGAATTCAGGAGCAACTGCAAGAGAAGCCAAGTCTTGCCAGCAGCAAACATGGTTTGAGGAGGAGGTAGAAACAACAACTGGTGTTCGACCCTGACCCAGTACCCAACAGGACAGGATGCAGGGAGCTGCCCTTGTTCCTGCTCTTGCCCAAATCCTGTGGGAGACATGCCAAACAGAGCACCAGATGGTTCCCACTTTGAAGAAAAAGATGGAAAGGATTCCAAACAGCAGCTGAAGTTATTCAGGGTAAAAGAAAAAACAAACAAATGAATGCATCACGAAGGAAGACATCAGCTGGAAAACACGCCAGACAGGCTGGATGGGTGCAGGGTATGGCAAGGAGGGATGTAGAGAAAAGCAATTGAAATGTGAATTTCCTACTGTACTCCAGTAAGATCCTACTTGAAGCCTGAACAAAGAGATGTAGAAAGCACCAGATATGTAGGACCATGCAGGCAGGAGCCTGGCTAGCAAATTAAAAAGAAGCACTGAAAAGATAAGAGACAGGTAAAATGATCTTGTCAGTATAATACGAGAGGTAAAGTGTGAGTGGTACAGACCATGAGAATTACAATAGCATCTCAAGTGCAAATAGATACCCCTCCCCACCAATAAATGAGGCATTAGAGAGAAGCATCCGTGGATATAAAAAGGATATGCAGAGTAAATTCAAAACTGCATTAAAGACTGCAGGGTTTACCAACGCTCTACCAATGATGCCTTAGGTTTTAACTTTTATATGAGCATGGCAGGTTGCTGATTTTTCCCAAGCCATGATATATTTTTGAAGGATGGGATGTATGTCTGGAGCAAGTGTGGGGGGTTGTAGCTTTTCCACCTGCCTCAGCCTACAAGAATCTTTCCTTTTGGGCTATAATGTCTCATCACAAATGTCCCCACAAAGGTTTCTCTCTTCTCTCTATCACGCCTGCATCAGACAACCTTGCACTTCACGTTAGGAAACTCATCCCACCTCTATATTTCAGTGTGCACAGTGACCTATTTGTACTCATGTAATAATCTAATCCTTGTCTCTATTGAAAGTGCCTCCTAATTTTTATCATTGTATCTGCTCAAGAACATTGATCTTTTTAGCCCTGCTATTATTTTTCAAACTGTATATCAGTTCTCCTTTGGGAGTCCTTGTGAAGTGCATCCTCCTACTCTCGGGTCTCTTGTTTTTCCTTTGCAATTAAACTTTTATGTTCTAGTTCCTTGGCATTGCTTACAGCCTGAGATGTGATTTCAGACCCTTTTTCCATGTGAGCATTTCTCTGGCATTTGACAAGGCATGGCCCCAGTGCCCCAGACAAACCTCATAATCCCTGGGAGCAGCACTCTCACTGGGTGACCATGCTTCCTGATTCAGTGGACAGTCCTGAAACTATGGAAGAGGAACATAGGTGAATTTCAAAATCTCAGTATTTTTCACAGGAACACAATTCCTATGTCATTTCAACTTTTATCATTTATAAACCAAGTAACAAAACCCAGGAGCACTGGGGAGGCAGAGCAGGGCGACTACCTTGCGAGACCTGGCAGACGGCTGTGTTCATGCTCCTGGTATCTGATACAACAAAGGCACACTCAGCTAATCCCTGCTGGCAGCTACCATTTCAGCTTCTGCTTCTAGCGGCAACACAAGGCAGCTAATATCCCTTTAGATGCCTGGGAGATTCATGTGAAAAGAAATATGGGCACCTAACTGGAAAAAAACCACTACAGAGCCATAAATCCCAAGTTAAATTAGGAAAGACCTAGCACAGTATTGCAGACGAAAAAAAAAGGTGAATATATATAAATGGTGATGAGCTGCATGTTTACAGGCACTCGTCTGTAAGCAAGATACCTTTTGTCCTTAATAAACACACATAGCTTTTTATATATGCCAATGCAGACAAACAAAGCAATCAATAATCCTGCTCAAACAGCAGATACCAAGACTGAAATTTTCTTTCAGGAGTTTATCAAACTATAAATGTGAAAGCCGTAATGCTGTCTTAAAAAGCTATTCATAAATTAGGAATGACACAGACAAGGCACTACAAGGGTACAAAAGAGCAGAACCCACCTTAAGTGTAAAAAGACCACCATAGTTATTTGCCTGTTATTCAGACTCTCTCTTATAGACGCTTATTTGTCTGCACTCTCTCCAGGAAACCAGGCAGCTAGGGGTTACAGCTTGTCTCAGTTCCTCATTGCAGGTTTGGATGCAGATCCCAATCGGTTCCTACATCAAACAACTCCAAAATCTGAGGTAGGTGGTCAGAAGGCAGCCTAACCTAAGCTTTAAAAAGAGCTGACCTCAGCTGTTGTTCCGCTCATCCCTCTCCCACCTAGGTATTGGTCTGGGTATTTTCAATCACAAGCAGAAGTCCCCAGAGTGACAGGATTTTCAAAAAACCTCTTTTATTTAGAGACACAAGACTGGTGAGAAAGGAGTTCTCTTGTGTATAGACCCTGTGCTCACTCTCTTACACCTCTTCCTGCAGGTCCGTCCCAGGGCTAGCCTGCTCCTCTCCTTCCTGCTCTCGGGGCAGAGCAGCAGCTCTCCAGCTCGCAGCTAGGGCTGGGAGGCCCAGGCAGGCTGGGGTAGAAAGCCAGCACGAAGCCTTACGGCTTTCACACCAACCGCTTGCCCGGCAAGGCACAACCCTGCTTCTACTTCCTTTCTAACCCAAAAAACAGCTTATATCAGTTTACATTTCTAAGGCTATCATGGCAAGGAAAAGTGCCAGAAAGTTCCTTTTTTTGAAATGAAAGCCTACTTTACATGTTTAGCTCCTCCAAACAAATGCAGCCTACACCATGTTTTGAGAGGCCCTAAGTCTAGCTCTGTGCAAGTGACAGAAAAACTCAGGGCCTAAATCTTCTTGAAATACATGTTGAGTGTCTGTGATTACCAATGGAAATGTGCCATAAGACGCATCAATCTAATTTTGGAAGCAAAATGTCCAACCGAATGGCGTATTGCTAATTTTTTTCTCCTTCCCTGTGATTCCCTGCAGACCCCATCACTCCCTCCAGCTCTGCATGTCCACAGCCATCAGCAGCAGTGCCTCCTGTGCCCTGAGCATTTGGGCACTCTGACAGGAGCCAGCCCTCCTGATCGATGCCAGTGCTGCCAAAGGAGCTCTTGATGAGATTTACACACTACGGGACTTGGTGCTTTTTTTCCCTCCCTCTCCCCAACAACAACTCTGCAAAATGTCCCAAGCCATTGTTGTCTGTTTCTGTCACTGTGCCATTAACCTAATTAGCAATAGGAAACAAGAAATCAAGACACTGTTTAGTATGCTGAATTTCCAGAATAATTTGCTGCAGCTTTTTTCTCTACACAATAAGAGGATGTCATAAGAAGAAAAAAGCTGAAAGTTTATATAAATTAGTCTCTTGGAATCAGAAATAAGAAACAAATATAAACACTCAATAGAAAGCCTTATTAATTTCTGTATTAGCCTTGATTTTTGTGAGAAGAAAAGTATTTACAATGTGTTAAACATTCAGTATTTCAGCATTACGCAAACCTGTAGTTACATAGCAGAGATATTAAAATATTAACACCGTGTATTTTTTTGTTTTTGAGGAGCTGGCCATCACTCTTTTAGCATGTATTTGCCTGGTTTATCAAGTTTAACAATTGTGGCGTGTCTCTGGACTACAGGGCTAATGTAATTAAATCCTATTAACACATCAGGAATAAAATCCTTTAATAGGCACATGAGGCTTGGAGAGGCAGCTCATTCCTGAGCAGATTTAATATCCTTAAATTAAGCAAGTGTGAATGGGAGGATGAATCTTATTAAAAACTTAAATCTGATTATATTTGAAAATTATTGGTTTCTTAATGTAATAAATTATCCAATACAGACTAGAACAAATAATATATCCTAGCTTCACATAACTCCACTCTATAACAAGTGACAAACGAAATTAAGAATGACTGTGGGGCAAAAAGGAAGATCTTTTTATAAAAGTCATTTTGCATAATGAAATACTTAAATCATTTTAACAAACACTGGGGGAGGGGATGGAAGATATATATGCAGATGAGGGCATTAGAACAGGACTCATTTTTCGCCTTCAAAAAGGAAACTCAAAGACAGTCGGATTGGGGTTTTTTTCCTCTAAAAATGCCATTCTGACGAATTTGTTGTAAATTTTGAAAAGAAAAGATGAAGCTTATGTTGGTGGGAGCTGATTCCTTTTCCAGAAGGCTAATGCAAATGTAAACCATCTGCCACACATTCTGCTGATAAAGCTGTACTTCCAAACAATGGACCAACAGCACTGGAATACTAAAATATTAACTCAACATTAGGAAAAAGTTTTGAAAGAGTTTATAACTTCCATAAATATTTTTACTGCCCCTTCATGCAAAGAGAAATCATTTGTTATAGATAGATAGATAGATAGATAGATAGATAGATAGATAGATAGGATAGATAGATAGATAGATGGATGGATGAATCTGTATATACACATATTTTCTTATGTTACATACATGGGGCATAAATCAGGAATATTAAGGAAGAGGTAAGGGAGTCAGTTAATGGGATCCTCTGCTAAGATATAAATCACATTAAATCACTTATGTAAACAGAAATACCTCAAAGTTTCTAAATAGCCTTGCTACTTTAAATGAAAGCTGGAATTACCATTAGTCCCTGAACACAATTAGGTCTCTCCATTTTAACATGGGGGCATTTCAAACCCTTAGTAACCAACAGCCAGGCAAGCAGTAGTTGGATAATCAGTAGTCTGAGGTCTTTCCTCAGGACAGTGGACACCATCCAATCTTCGATAAATCCAATGGAAAGTCCCAGCAGATTTTTAATCTGGTCCTGTCACACATTCATGAATGGAAAAACTGGAAAAATCAAAAAGCTTTACTTTCAAATCAGAGTAACCAAAATTACTTACTGTGAATGCGTGCAAATGAAAATAGTTGACCTAAAGAAAACACTGCAAAAATATCTTTATGGAGATAAAAAAAACTACACAAATGATTGAACAGCATGCCTCAGAATGGCTTCCTAAACTACTTTGATGAAGATAGGCACCAATATAAGAATTTCTAGTGAAAGAATTTATATTATTTCTATCATGTAATGCAGCAGCTTAAAAGTGTTTCCCTATTTCAGCATGGTAAAATACTTCCAAGTGCATTTCAGGCTTAGCACAGTGGACCATATATGTATTCACCACAACAACCTATCGGGATATAAAGCAATCTGATCTTAAATTGCTAATGATTTAACCAGAAGACTTCAATATCCAGTAGTTCACCTAACAATTTTATTTATTCAGCCATTAAGCTGGGGGCAGGAGGCCAAAACTGTATCATCACAAGTTAAAATTTCTCCAAAATGCAACACCAGTAATGCAAGAAAATAGCAGATACCTGTGTGTTGAATAAACAAAATAGGTTATTCTAGAATAAACAAAGATATTCTCATCCACCACCACCTTTGGTAGCCAGTACTCATTTCTCTTTAAATCTGAGGTAAAAAAAAATCCCAAGAGTTCTGGTTGTTTCTTAGATGGATGACAGATTTTGTTCTAATTAATCTAGAGCACTGTGTATAGAAACGACTGCAAAAGCAAACATGTCTATTAACAAAAAGCAGTGATTACTGCTTGGCATTTAGCCAGTAACTCTACATAAGCAATGAATTGATGCCTGCAACTGTCTCAGTGCCATATGGGTTCTGCTGTAGCAATGAATTGGATCCAACGCAAGGTTAAGATGTGTCAAATTTAACTGGGGTTTAATTGATACTGGTAAAGAGGCTCTAAATAAAGAAACAGTGTGTGTGCTATTAGAAACAGGATGCATGTCAGCCTACATCCTCCAGCTTGTTGGCAACAAAACTACGCTTAGAGATCCAAAGGACTTTCCAAACTCCTTTTTTTCCCCTTTTTCTCTTTTTCCTTTTCCTTTTTTTCTTTTTTGATTAAAAAACAAACAAACAAATAAACAAAAAAAGAGACAACAAAAACTTTAGGTTAACAGATTTACTAGCACTTAATTGGAAGACAGAACACTAATCAGGTGTACAGTGTTGCCAGTTCCTGTTTTTGACATGCTAACAAATCTCTTCACAGCAATGCCAGTCATTTTGCCCTGGTATTTCCATTCACTTATGAAAAATATCCCTAAACTACACAAGTGGCAAGATTGCACAGCTTACTATGCAAGAGCCAGAAATGGTAATGTTACCTCCAAGAAGGATTCTCTTTTCTCGAACAGCAACAAAATACTGTGTGACCCCTAACCTGTCTCAGAAGTCACTCATTGTGTATGATGGTTATTTTTGTTCCACTGACAGCTTTGGTGCAATGAGCCTTTTATCCAAAGCGACACGTACTCAGAGCATAAAGACCTGAACTGCTCAGTGGGAGCAGATTAGCGCCCGGCCAGGGCAGCAAGGAGCTATGAGAGTTATTCCCAACCATTTTGTGCTTGAAATGAGCCAGCAACCATGGGGTACTGCAAACATCCATGCTTGGCAGGCTCCTGCTCTGTCAAGGACCCTTCTCCCTCCGTGCTGCCAAATCTCACCCCAAGTGGCAGCACTGTCCAAAAGAAACCCAGCACCAGACATTTGCCAAGCCCCTTCCAGCCGGCTTCAAAAACCGCAGCAACCAGGCTGCATCCAGACCCTCCTCTGCTGTCCAGGCTCAAACCCTGCCAGGCCTGAGCTCCCAAAGTGCCACTGTCCTCAGTGGCAAATGCTGATATTTGTAACATATACAAACCTCTGCAAACCTCAGGTGAGGAAAGGGGTTAAAGTGACACAGGACTAGAAACAGAAACCACTCTTAGGTTTGCAGGTTTCCACAGCAAGGAAGAAGAAGGTAACAGGAAAAAAACTGACTTTTTCTGTTTTCAAAAAGAACTAAATTCTCTGAAAATAAAGATGACTGATCCTTCAGAACTCTTTAGTTTTTACACAATTAGACACAAAGACAGTGCCTATAAATACCCAATGGGAAGGAACAAAAGCCACTGAGCCAAACCCCTAGTAGTGCCCAGTGGAAGGATGAGCAGGCACAAGCTGAAATACAAGGAATTTCACTTAATCATAAACAAATTGTTTGTTGGTAAGGTTTGGTTTTTTTACAGTGAGAGTGATCAAACATAGGAAGAGGTTGATCAGAGAAGCTGTGGACTCTTCATTCCTGGAGATCTTTAAAATCCAGCTGGCCACAGTCTGGAGCAACCTGTTGTGGCTGTCCCTGTCCTGAGCAGGAGGCTGGACTGGATAGGCTCCAAACATCCTGTCTCAACCACTCTATGATATGGTGATTATGTAAATTAGCATCACTTTAACAGTGTGCCAAATTTCACCTTTAATGATACAAATTAAAAAAAATTTAAAAATAGAGAAGGCTAATAAGTAAAAATATGGAATGGAGGTATTTTTAATCTCTTCCACTTGTTACATTTCCAAAGAAATACTGCTTCCTTCTAACTGTTCCTCATGCTCCATTGGCGGCAGCCCATAAATGTCTCTAGTTTCCTTAAAACTGCTTTGATTTACTTCCTTCAAAGAGATAAAATAACAAAACCACCCACGCTGAGACCATACTGAACTGATGCTGGCTCAACTACACCTATCTCCTGTATTCTAAATTTTGTTTTGGAATTAGGTCACTGCTTTGCTTCATATTTGAGCAATACCTGGCATAGTGAGATCCATGTTGAAAGCCAGGATTTCTAGGCATATCTCTGTTAGCAGTAAGAATTACTTTATTCTAAGAACAACCTTGATATATTAGTGTCTTCAATAATATCTTTGCTTCTTCCTCTCAGACCAGTGTAATTCAAGATATGGTTTATGTCTAGTTTGGCATTTATACATCAAATGGTATCAAGATTTTATTTGATAGCCTTTAGCCCTTTTATCTCAACACTGAGTTTTGATATTCCGTGACTATTTCAACAATTTTTTATCATGATGCTTTATTGTGCAAATAATTTATTTTTCATGATCATTTTGATGCAATTTTGGTAATTTTGCCAGCAGTTTTCTATTAGTTGTAATAATTCCTTTTCACTTTGCTTTGCTGGCAAAGTTCTAATCCTGTAGGTAGCTTTCTGCATTGTTTTTAACCCTGCAGGGAGCAATGACTGTGTGACATATTCAGCAAAGGAACCATTTACTGTAAAAGGACATTTTTCCATTACTTACATTAAGGAAAAAGACAAAAAACAAGACAGGGAAATAGAGTAAAAACAACTGTATCTGTACACCTAATGTTTGATATTTGTCAGAAAGACATAACAGAGTTGTTGTTCTCTCTATGCAGACAGTGGAGTCAATACTATTCTACAAATAAATACATGACAAAGAAAAAAAAAAGGGTTGCTCATTGCTTATTAATGCCCAGTTATATTACATGCAGTATATATTTCAAGCAAAATGCAAACCCTGGTCTCATGCAGCAAGGAACACAATGATGAAATAATTATTTATTACAGTATCTTTAATGCCTCACTGACTGTCTTGCCTAAAGAGTAGGAGCTTGATTTTCTTCCCCCCTGTCCTTTCAAACGATGCCTGTGTCTGAGAGACAAGATTGCCATGTTACTTCCAATTCTCTAATACACAGTCTTGTACACTGGAAATCAGTATGGAACACTGCACTCGCATCTCCCCTAACTTTTTACAGCCTTTAAATTGCCAGTCTTCTGACTACATTTCTTCAAAGAATATTGCCATCTGACTGATATCAATCAAACACACTGCCCTTTGATGTCAGAACTCACAGAGTCATCCCACTTGACTGAATTTTGATTACCTCTGTATTCAGTCAAGTAATGTGCTGTTCTTCAAAAAATAAAGAAGCATAGCCACTGTGCATTTTTAATAAAAGGACTATTGGCTCCCGTATTAGGAAAATAATGCCAAAAACATTAACTTTGAGATTCCAAGTTTGCATGCATGTTTTATTTCCTGAGTAGAGGTGGATGTTTTATAGTGTAGTATGAAATGAAGGAGAAATATTTAGAGATTAAACTTATAAGATCAGGCTTTCATCTGTTGTGTCTCCCAAATTTCCCACATCTCAATAGTCCTACAGTACCAGTACAGAGGGGATGTGCACTCATCTTTTTTCTTTTTTTTTTTTAATTTTAACCTCTTTTACATTAAAGCATGATTGAAAAGCAGAAGACTTTGCTCAACAGGGAAGAAAAAAAACCCAGATATTAGAGTCCCTATTGTTTAAGTCAGGTGCAAAAAACTGTACTAGCAGGCACAAAGGATGGGAGTCCAACCAAAACCCTGAAAACCACTGACCATGACAACTGTTGCATTTGCTATTTTTTGTTTAATATTTAAGTTTTTCTTGAGCTTTATTCTAACCTCTGCAGTATTCTCTTTCTCTGTGCTCTACTCTTTGCTTCAATGAATGCATAACTTTCCATTGCTGCTGCACCCACCTCCGTCCCTCCAGGCTGCCAGAAGGAAGGCAAGAATAGCAGACTTATGTCTGTAGGTCACAAGAAGAAATCTCAGCAGAACTTCCTTTGCAAGCAGGTATTTTTAAAGTTGTCCAAACAGACAGAGCCATTGGCCATCTTCCAGTCTGAGACTGAGCTTAAGTATGCAGGGTTTGACTCCTGAACTGGAAAGGAAGACCCATTCCAGGACATGAGATCAAACACAGTCTAAGCGTATCGAAGATAACTGCTTGCAGAGCAAGTAGACACCAGTGCAAGTTCCTTTCTCCTTATGTGTTAAAAGTGCTGAGAAGATGGGCAAGATTTGCAGCCTTAAGTAGGAGGCCGCCCAAGCCACCATCAGGTGGAAATAGTTCTCAAACTCATTGACAACAGAACTAAAAAGATTACTTTCAAAAGACCCCTTCTAAGAAATAGGACCTCAGGCAGCCAAAATTCATTTTTTTTCTAATGGAAAACATCTTTTGGTAGGAACTTAGTTGTTATTAAAAAAAAAAAAAACAAAACAAACAAAAGGAATAGAAATTAAAAACAAAACAACAAAAAAACCCAAACAAAACAAAAAAACCCTAAGCTATCTAAATCTCCCTAAGGTACCTAAGCTTCCTTTATGGTCATTTATGTAACTGAGTGGGCTTGATTTGGTTATTGGTACACCTGCAATACAGTACCTACTCAAGCATGCTGCTTAGACTCACTAAATTAGCAGAGTTTCTACGGTTTGTGTTTCAGACAGCCCTGTCTTTTGCTTATGTACCTCATGAAAATTCAAGTCTTTCACAATGCTTAGCTTCTGCTGCACTCTCACTCCATCACTGTTGCCAATACATAAAGTTCCTTGGCACATCAGGGCAGACAAACTGTTTCTCTGGATGGCTCATTTTTCCAGAAATGACATGTGTCACAAAGCAGCTCAGACTCCTTAAACCCTACATTCATTCCCAGCCAGTCAATATATTCTCATGCCCTTGTATACAACCTTCAGTCCTTGAAAGGAAGAAGAATTAACTTTCATAAAATCAATCCTCAGTATTCCTAGCATAACTGACTGTACTGTCACACCTAAAGTCTCTGCTTCTTCAAACATCCTCCTCATCCTTTAGGGGGAAGAAAGGGATAACACCTACTTTCTGAATTCACACCCTCAGAATGAGTACAAGTATTTATGGAGGTAGGAAAACACCATGCCTTCAGAATTATGTCCTCCTTTTGCTGGAGACAGATACTCTGAACACTCTCGGTATCATTTTTCTATTTCTGGGCCAGGAAAACTGCCCCAGCCACTCTTTGATGAGTCTGATCAAGCAACGAGACTTGCTTGAGGCTATACATAATTCTTAAGATTGTACTTTGAAGAATGATTTTAATGCAAGAGGGATTTTTTTTCTCCTTTCAATCTAAATGGCTTTTAGTGACACATATTTGTATTGGTCAGCTAAATGAAAAGATTAGGTCTGCCAGACATTATAGTATGTGAGTAGTGCTGATCAGAAAAAAGAAACGAAACCAAAACCAAAATTTACAACAGTGGGTAGCTTATAACTCTGTTAGTCTTCTTTCTCAGTCTGCCTTTTCTAAGGCCATCAAAAGCTTATTTTGAGTTGCACTTATGACATGACTTCAATATGTAAAGGGATATATCAGTACTAGTTTATTTTGCTTCTTCAAAGTGCTGTTCTTGCAGACACACAAGCTCCCATCCCACAAGGAAACACTTCATGCATTCAGTATCCATCACAAATGCTCCACTCACTATCCCTGTTTTATCGCCTGCCTGAGCACATTTAAGCAGAAACACCAGGGAAACGCTTGGGTGCTGAGGTAAAAGCCTGGGTGAGGAGGAGAATGGGGCTGCCCTCAGCTCCTGGGCAGGGCCGATGTGGCAGAGCCACCCCTGCCACTCACTGGTCATCACACCCTGTCCTGGGATGTGACCCTGGCCCACAGCAAGATGGTTGCTCACCCAAACCAGGAAACCACTGGGCTTGCTGCATTAGGAATTGCATTTCCATTGGGAAGCTAAAATACATATAATCCTATAATATCCTTCTATTTCCTTTTTCTCCAGCTGCTCACTGGCCCAGCCTCTCTCCTTTTTTTCTTTCTTTAATTTAGGAATGCATTTGCCTTTGACTATAAAAAAAAAGAAGAATATGTAGAGAACTCAAACATCAAAATCCTTCAATCTCTAACCACATGTATGGAATGCTTAACAACTAGTACAAAAGAACTCCTGAACGACAGTAGGAAAAGCATAAATGTGACAGAAATGGCATTTACAAAATTAAGACTCAAATCTTTGGCACTTCCTAAAAGCATTTTTTGCAAGAATATTGTGTTAGTGGTGCACTAGCATGGGGAATAACTCTCCTCAAAGCCTCTGACAAAACAGCCCACTGAAGGTTGACTGGTAGATTTTGCATCATTCAGAAAGAAAAAGTAAAAACCAATTTGAGTAGCTGAGCAGAGTATATATTAACATTGAATAGTTATAATGTCCTGGTCAACTGTTAGAAAGCTGTTAGAAGATGACATCTGCTTTTCAGAAGAGAACCATACTTAAATGGGACTTTTAGCTCTTACACATAAGTGATTGATTTTTTTTAGGCATACTCAGTCACAATTTTTTCAGACATTTCTTCTTTTTCCTTCTGACAATCTAAGCATAGATCTGTTGCAAATCTGATGTATACCTCTCCATCCTCTCTCAGAGTCGTTCTTACTTACAGGTAAGTAAGACATTTTTACTATATGATCCAAATCATTACTTGGTTTTTCAACACTCCTAAAACATCAGAGTCCTACTTTCTTCTTTAGTCCAATTCCAACCTCTTAAATAATTGAGCCCAAGTTTCCACATTATGTGCAAATGTAGTCATTGCTATTTGAAAGAAGGCAGGAAAATTAAACACACTATGTCATTCTAGAACAGGGGCACTGCTTAGATATTAATGACGATCAGAGAGATGTACAGGCTATGGACTGGTTTAATGAGGAGAAAATCCATAACCTCTCCCAGAAGATGCTCTAGCCAGTGTAGGAAAGATAAAAAAATCCAAAAATTAAAAACTAGCTAGATGCTGCCCATCCACCCACAGACGTGAGGCTGGTTGCAACATCCAGTTCTTTACTAAAGCCTACTGAGTACAGAGAAATAGAAAGATAATATGAAAGTTTCTTCTGGTGTTCTTCAGGGAAGTAATGGAAAACATATGGAAGAATTAAATAATATTTTGGTTGGCTGGGATGTCCATTTCAGAAATTCAGAGGACAAAAGATTTAACTTGAGAAGCTACTTGCAAGGAGTTTCAAAAGTCAAATGCAAAAGAGGTTAGCACCAGAGGATACAATAAAAAAGTAGTTTTGTCTAAGATCCAAGGTACAGCATTGTTCTTTAAAAGCTTACACACCGCTGCAAAACTCTATGGTGCGCTGCCACCAAACAGCATTAATAATATGCTTTTGGAATGGCAGCTTTTGCTTTTGGTGCTCATTTAAAACTGGTTCTTGTCTCTTTTGTACCATGGCTCATAGTGTGTTGCTGTTTTTTCCTTTTTGATTTAATGTTTCTTGGATCCTCAATCCTTTAGCAACTTATCTTTCAATAGTCACATTAAACACAATACAGCAGTACTACTTTTTTTGGTATTGTCCCTAAGAATTATATCTGAAGCCCTGCCAGTGGGATTGACCTTTCACTGTCTTGCTTTGAGTCAACAGGTAGTCACCAAAGATTAGGTTGAGCTGCTTCTCTTAAAATACTTTTCCATCCCTGAGTTTTGTGTCCGAAGGTTGGTAACTTCGCAAAAGTGAAGAGAGCATCACCTTTCACTGATGGTGTTTGGGCCAACATACCCAGGTACATACAGCACAATTACACCCTAATGCAAACAACAGGTGTTTTATCCCAGTGAGAGACTTTACAAACCATGCAGTTTTCAATTCTTAACTGCTGTGACAAGTTACTCCCAGGAAAACTAAGCATAAAGGCTCAATTTTACCCTTCACCCATTCAGAACCAATTGTTTTATGAACCCATTAGGAAATATTTGTTTATGGACATGTTTCTCTGGACCAGAACATTTTTATTTCTTTACTGTTGGTTAGGATTTCTCTTCTACCATGACTCACTATGCCCATGTCTGGACAGACAACAGCACAGGCCAGGAACTGTGATTTAATTTCAGTTACACAGCACAATAATTTTGAGTCTATTATTCCCATTCTGCAAGGGAAATAAGCTTTTAAAACAGTGATATACACAAGCAGTCAAATTCCTGAAAAGATACACATTGGCTGTTTTAAGCGGGAAATTCAGAAAAGCTGTAGTTGTACAAAGTATTTATGCTAAAAAAAAAAAGTACAAAGAAAAAACAATTGAATAGCTGCATTTGTGACAGTTCTGCACTGTGTTGGCAGTGGAAGCATCTCTGTTCAGGAAAGCAGTCATGAACAAGCTCAAAACAGGCTCTTGCTGAGATGCTATCCTGAACGTAGCCAATATTTGGGGCCATTTTTAGGAATCAACAGCCTTCTGAAGGTCTGGATAATCTGTACTTTTGCCTTTTGGTTTTCAAATGCAGAATACAAGCTCAGCAGCCCTTACAAAACATTGCAACTGTGGAGTGATGAGGGCAAATGCTGATAGAAGGACTTTACCTACTTCTGGTTCCAGATGTGCCATGTCCTCACATCTCAAACATACAAATGAGATTTTAATTCATTCTACAATCCTACACTGCCATTTAATTCATTACTGCAATCCTGAATTTAATTCTCTCTAGATATTTTGCTAGGAATTTGCATTTTCAAACAAAGCTCACTCCAAGCTGTCCCTTTGGCAGCATAGGGATCACCACAGCAGTTCTTGGAAACCTTCATTCCTTGCAGAAGGTTCAGTCTACTCCAGCACTCCTACACAGGTACCTAAGAGTTTGCAAGACAGGGTGATAGATGGCATTGAATACTGCTGTGGAGAGAGGAGTATTCTCACTCGTGCATGCATGTGCAGTAATGGGCTGCAATTGCCAACAGTCCTTTCTAGCTAAAATTTTACTGCCTTCTCACATTAGCTCCAATGGCCAGTAGAATTATAGAGATATCTGCAAAGGGGAGCAAGAGATGTTTATAGATCCTCCTGCCCTACTGTAATTTACAGCCTTTACATCCCTTCCTGATGGCTGGTTGCTTCCTTCATCACCACCATGCTTTTACCACTATGACAGAAAACAATGAGGCAAGAGGAAGAGACCTGCAATCATGATGCAACCCAGTGATAGCCCAGCTAATAACATGAAATAAAACACATTGTGCTTCCCAGATCCTGTGGGAGAAAATGATGAAGCACAAACCTTGCTCTCATCACTCAGCAGTCTGGCTTAAGGAAAAAAAGAGACACCACATGATGGCTGAAGAAAAAGATTTTGGATTGTGCCACAGAAATTGCTCAATTTTCTGTATTCCATAATTGACCATTTTTAGGTCCTTCTTCATACCTATACCTGTGAATTTGTCAGGCCTGATAAAAAGGAAGGGGTACTACAGTATTTAACAATAAACAACACTCTCAGCAAGCAGTAGCAGCCATCCTGTTCCAGAAAGCACGTGTACATTGTTTTGCCTGTGGATTATTCCCTCCAATAACTCACAAAGAAACTCTTTGTTGCATTGTCAATATTCCAAGAAAAACCTTGATGATTGTAATGTGGGAAGATGGTTGCCTTTTCTGTTTACTTCTTACCTGTGAGACTGGTCAAAAGAGTGACATTTTTATTGTATTTAGTCTTTTCCCCTAAAAGCTTAATGGTTAGAAATAATAAATAATAATCAAATAAAATGTCCCTGCTGTCCATTTCATAGTCTTTCAGCAAAGATTTTAATTTTTAGTAGATTTTTCCCTTTTTTTTCCAAAAACAAGAAGTATTTATCACCTGTCACAGAAAAAAAAAAAAAAAAGAGTTGAAAAGCTCTGACTTTCACCAATGTATTGCTCCTCATCATCATCATCTCTGACCATGCGTGGATGAGGTAATTTAAACTTTTATTTTAGTTATTCTTTAAGCCATCTGACTTCTTGAGGAAACATATGAGAGCAATCAAAACCAGGCTGAGAAGCATCCTAAATACATAACATGATATTCAATTTGACTTTTAAAAAATTTTCTATTTCTACTATCTCTGCCTTACTGAGCATACAGAGACTACGCATTCTTTGCTATCTTATAGAGGAGCTCTTTGAAAATAAGCAAAGGCATAAGTCAGTTTTTGAGATGCAGAAGTGTATTAGCACCTGAAATTTTAGTTTCCCACTGTAAGTCCACATTATTTTGCAGCATTTTCATTTTTATCAATGAAAAACAGCTGTTGCATACCCCCAGGCTCACAAGCAGTTGAGTAAAAATCTGCAATTACAGGAACGTTCAATTGCTAGATTTTTAATAAATACACTGTGTCATGCAGCTATATATAGCAGACATATATAACATATTAGGATTAGAGGCACATGCATATTATATAACTTCATTCTAATAATGCATTTACACCCTGAGTGATCTTAATCATAAATAGAAACAAATTAAGAAGTGCATAATAATTTTCAGCTCAGAAGCCAGCACCTACTGTTCTGCACAGGGATTAATATCTTACTTAAAAACCACTGTGCACTGTAATTTGGGAGGAAATAACTTCCTTTCTCATGTTTGCATCTACCTAGCAAAAGGAAGTGATTAATGCTGAAGATATTTTCCACAATGAAAGAATCTGCTTCCTGGGTATGGAAGGTATGGACCTTTTGGTTTACTCTCTCTTTTTTTGTGTTGTATTTTGATAAAGGATATTGTACCCATCCATCAGGCCTGGCCTTAATCTTTGTAACTAACCCAGGTCCTGAAGTCCTCAGGCTTCATGCACACCACTAGTACTTGTATACAACCATATTACCAATTGCTGCAGACACAAAGCAGCTCCTTGCAGCCAGGCTACCCTTTTATACAGCCTCTTATAAGGAGAAATATAATCAAGACAAGGCACCAGAATTCATCCTGGAAAGCGATATTCATTGCATAGTTTTATGGCAGCAGCCTAATTTCCTACCAGTTGGCAATATATTGGATCACAAGTCTCTTTCTCTCAAAATTGGTACAACTGACTTTTTTCTCAGAAGGTTTTCCAGCACACCCATGAAAAGGAGAGTGCCCTGTCCAGTGCTGCACAGCAGGATGGTTTGCCAGGGAGGGCAGCAAGGGGCAGAAGTGGAGGCAAGGGGCTTGCCCTGCCATCACCATCACCACACAGCCAGGTACCACCTCACCCAGGCACAAACACCCGCCCAGTAGGGACCCCATCCATCCTGACTACAAGACCACACCTTCCCAAAAACACAAAGCACTCCCTTCCCTGTCCTGGAGGCTCACAGCACAGGAAACAAAATCCTACACTTCCATAGTCCCCTTGCCCATTCTCCCTTCCCTTCTCAGCTGTCTCTACCTACGGCTATCTCAGCACACAGCAGACATGGCTTGCATCTCCCACAGCCTGCCCTCCACACCCAGGCGCAGGAGAAAAACCACCCCAGCAGCCACACAAAGGGAAGCTCCTACCTGCAACACAGAAACGCCAGACAGACCTTATAAGCCACATTTAACAAGAATGCTACCACCTGTTTGGCTATGACATCTGCCTAAATAAAAGTTTAAAAAGTAAAAAAATACCCCAGTTTTAACGCTAATTTGAATATTTTTACAAACACTTGTTGAAGGGAGATCACAACTTGCCAGGAGCACAAATGCTCCAGGAGGCATTGCATCCCAGTCTGACTAGCAGCATTTATTCCCTGCAGCTTATTGCTCAAAACGGGATAAATGCTGGAAAATCTTTCAACTCACAGCACATAGGAGACACAGTAGAAAGCAACGTTTGTTTTAGAAATAAGATTACAACATATGCATATACAGTGATTCATAAATATTTGCATTTTATAATTCCTTCTGCAAATGAGTCAGCAAGTCAATCCACACAGGAATGAGATTCTTCACCTACAAAGGGAATGAGCCACAGAACTTTAACTGCCGGTGAGGTCTGGTCACTTTTCTCCCACTCAGAGCTCTCCCCTCATTTTGTGCAAGGCAAAAGTTACTAATCTTCTGACTTGGAGCTGTGTGGGAAAGGCAGCCATTTCCTAAAGGCCACAGAAGTGGCAATAATAAAGCAATGGTCCATTTCAAAACTGAGCTGATGATCCAGTCACCTTCCTGCAGTTCCTTCCCTCTCTTGTACAAAGAGTGTAAATACTTTGCTGCCACAAAGAGTCAACATGTCCAGCCATGGGGTCTAAAGAGCCCAACCAGACTTACAAATAATTTTTAAAGTGATATTAAAGAAAACCCTAGCAAAACTGGGGAAAGCAAAAGGCTAATCTCAACAGGTATGCAGGATAATGCACACCCTCAAGGGTGCTTTTCCTGAAGTCCAGGTATCTGGAGTGCCAGTGCCACATTCTCTTCATCCTGACCTAAGGTTATGTGGAGGCTGGAGATCCCTCTCCAGGCTGATGAATAGCAAATCAAGAGTACAAAGAATTACTAAGTCACTTCTCCCTCCTTCATATACCATAGAAAGAAAGGGAAGGAACACAAAAGGTTAAAAAAAAAAATCCAAGTCACAAAAGAATGATCACATGGCAGCCCAAAATCAGTGTGGTCACCTACCAGTGCACAAAGCAGAGACAGCACTACCTGGAGACAAAAAAAGCCTAAGGCTGCAGCTCACAGCCAAAACACTACGATACAGCCTTCCACTGTGCCTCGTGGGCTCCGTGCTCAGCAATGATGCTGCTCTCCTAGGCCTCCAGCATAAGGGATGCCTCTCCTAGGAGAAAGAGAAAATGGCATGTGCATGACTTCACTTAGGAATAAACAATCTTAAGCCCTCCTTTCCCCCACTCCTCTCCAGACACTCCTCTCCACCCAGACAGACAGGTATGCTCACTGGGCAGTTTTGCTCTTTTTCCACACTGGGTTGGACTCAGGAACAGGCAAGAAAATGTAAAGCAGAACTTTCCTTCCCACCTGTACATCTACTCCTCTGTGTGAAAGACAGAGGATCTTTTTCCCTAACTGAGCTACAGTAAATACATGAAATAAAAAATACACATAAGAGATGACCCAGCTACAAACACATCAGCTGGCATGTCCTCTCGCTCTACCCAAGGGAAAGCACTGCCTTCAAGACAAGATTGCTTATTGAGTAAACCAGGCTGAGGAGGGAGAAGATGAGCATACCTAAAAATAAAGGAAAATAAACACACAAACATTACAAAGAAACTGTCCACATCTACCTGCTACAGGAACAGTCCTGCACCACTGAAACAACAAGGGCACAAGAGGAGGTCCACATGCGCTGAACCCAGGCAACCAGAACTGTGTTTCAAACCACATCAAGCCAAGTACACATGCTTAATCTGATGGCAGTAGTGGTTCCCTTCTCCTTGGACATCAGCTCTTCTCTTTCTTTAACCCATGCACCTGGAAAGCTCCCTGAGATATCGCCCAGATTCCAGCAAATACACCAATTTCTGACCATTTGAATAAGACTGTTGCTAAGCAACACCATTTTCCTTTCTCTTTTGGTTTGTTTTTATGGCTTTGGTTTGTTTGGGAGATTTTTTTTTTTTGATTTGGGGTTTTTTTGTTCAGTTGAACTTAAAAGAAAGACAACTTAAAATAAAAAATCTTCAATTTCTTTTATGATAACACTGCCTCAAAAGGAAGCTCACTTTTGTGGAGACTAATTGTATTTCCTATATTCTTCAAATGACGTCTTCAAATGAAAAACAAGTTTGTTAATAATATGATGTTACTAACCACACCCCATTTTGTACTTTTGGGGGCTCCAGTGCTAATCAGCTTCCTTAAATCCATTCTTTCCTTCCCACCTGTACATCTACTCCTCTGTGTGAAAGACAGAGGATCTTTTTCCCTAACTGAGCTACAGTAAATACATGAAATAAAAAATACACATAAGAGATGACCCAAAGCCTGCAATACTAGTGGGAGATTTTCTTTTAATTTCAACCGATTTTGGATCTGAAAGGAGTCACACCATTTATAAATTTCGTTGCAAACACTGCACATAAAATCATGAAGCTGTTTCTGTAAGCAGCTCATTAATTTAAAAGGGTGGCTGATCCCTGAAGGGAAGACCCACTTCAACAGGAAGGTTCTGATGTCACGCCGGTATTTCATTAGTGTACCAGATAGAAAAAATGCTGAAATAAAATGTAAATAACTAACTAATTATGCATGCAGTACAAAATGGAGCGCCTCCAAAGTAATTAGAAATGTCCATACATGGCAGTCGGAACTGCAAGCTGAGCACAGAGGGTTCGTGCTCTCCAGCTATGACAACAGAGCAATCACGGAGAGTTTCTAGGCTGCGGTGGGGCAAAAAGAAATGGCATTTCCTGAATGTGCAGCCTGTGACTAAATTTAAATTGACAAAATTACGGGGGATTGAACCATTGCCAAACCAAGACATTCTGGGTTCATCCTTGTCTGTCAGGGGCTCGTGTTAAGGAAGGCTGAAATCTTACATTAGCTGAGAGAGAGAACTGGATTGTTTTTAACAGAGCTGAACCTCAGCAAAGACAAATATAGTTCTGTATATTGTCAGTGAAAATGGTGGGAACTACAAGAGAGGATGAACATAGTGACGAGTCAGGAACTAAGATGTTTCCCTGTCCCTTCACCAATTAAAATTTTCTTTTATTTTCATGTCATTATTCTACCTGTAAAACCAAAGGATTCAATGTAAATGCTTCATTATTTTTTTAGAACTCCTTGTTAGATCTTTTTAATCCTTGGCACAAAGAGATGTCATTTTGAAATTATTTTCCTTCTAATGAAAGTACCGTCTTTGCTAGGAGATGTAGGAAACTTTCTTTGTAGAGAATACAATTATGCAGAATGGCACGAATTTTGCTGTCATTTGTAATCCTAAAACTCCTGTGGAGCTATTGAAGCTACATGGGCATTTCAGAGAAGAATCTATTTTAACTCTTAAACACTCTCTGCTTTTTTTACAGCAAGAGCTGTCACTTCCCACTCAATTCTTCTGCCAAGATATCACTTCTCCTCTGCTGCAATCTGAACTGAGCCCTGTTCTGTCACAGTGATGGGATGCTCACTACCCAGGCCAGAGGTTTCATTCTGTAAGTCAGGTCACACCTGTAGGAGCATTATTAGCAGCCAGAAAAAACACCACTACTCAGTCAGTGGGTTTTTCCCTTCTAAAGTCTCCCCTCCATTTTGATTTAGAAATTAGTAAATGAAGGAAGAGTCTTTCATGTCTCTTGTTCTTGGTTGGGTGTTGTGGGTGCCGCTGCTAGTCCCTTCTTTTTGGTTTTTTGTCACATCATAGTAAAACAAGAAAAACTCATCTGTTTAAAGGTTCTTTATGGTTCACACTATTGTCATCCAAGCCACTACATTTCCTCCTATAGATCAACTTTTGTGCTTCATGCAAAAGTCTGTCTTGTTGTTGCCTTTGTCACATCTATTCATAACATCTGCTACTCCTCCTCCAAAAATGCTTCTATCTAGGAAAGCCAGATTACTCCTCCTATCTTCAGAGTTATTTAAAGTATTACATGTTACAAGAGGCTTTCCAGCTTAAATAGCAACAATTGTACACGTTTGTGTAATTCCTTATATGCCACAGGTCTCTTATGTTTAACTCACACTGGATTAGAAAGCTTTGACCCCCCTTTTCCCAAGGATGCCCTGTATTTTACCTCTTTTGCACCTTTAGGTGAAAGCAGCACTTGGCCACCCCCCAAACCAAAGTCCTGCTCTGAAATGGCGTTGGGTCTAGTTACTAGGAACTCCTGCAAAAGGAGAGCCATCGTCATCACACTTGGCACAGTAACCTACATTTTGGAACAGATGCCAGATGAAGTGCAAACTGCTTTTACTGCCTAGTTTCAATGTCTTACTTAAGTCAGGTTTCTGATGTGTCCTCCTGGAGCAAGCACTGCTGCTCCCCTGCTCTCACCTCAGGTCAGCAAAGGCTGCTTTATTAATAACTGAATTTAAAAGTCAGATAAATATAAGACAAGTAAATGCTCCTTCCCAAACAAAGAAAGAGCTGATTACGTGATATCTTACCAGTGTCTTCTGGTAAGATCCCAAGATTAGCATGGGCTCGGTTGTGATTTCTGTGCAGTAATTTTTTTAAAGTGTGATGATTGTTTACCTTGGGTGTTTGGAGTCTCTAACCCAGGGCTGATGTTCCCATGTTTTAAGGGAAGGAGCCTGCCCGTCGGGAAGGCAGTGAGGCAGGGATAGAGCTGCACACCAGGCTGCCCATGCAGCAGGCACAGACCCCATGGTGCAGGGCCAAGGAGGGCTCGCCTCACACCAAGTCCCAGCCTCTCCCCTAGAGGATGTCACATGCACAGCGTGGGGGAGCTGCCATGGGAACCACCTTATTTTCCCAGGCAGAGCACACAGACGCACACAACCCACCAGCTTGCTCACAGTAAGTTACTGTTTTCTCAAGGGTTCAGTAACTTATGCAGGCACTTCTTCAGAAGTTGCTTGCAGTGTTATTAAATAAACTCTTTTTGGGGCACTGTAATGACACCTGTGCCACAAAAGGCAGA
The DNA here is from genome assembly GCA_013396875.1 of Vireo altiloquus. Classification (NCBI taxonomy): domain Eukaryota; kingdom Metazoa; phylum Chordata; class Aves; order Passeriformes; family Vireonidae; genus Vireo; species Vireo altiloquus. Next base: position 299,066 of record VZRF01012999.1, on the reverse strand, counting down.
GGGATGGAGGTTGGCCAGAGAAAGAAGGGCAGGAGGATGGAGGTGCTGGAAGGGAAAGGCCACCCGGCACCCCTGCCTTCAGAGCTGCTGCACAGCCCTGGAAACATGGGGACACAGTTAAAGGAGAGAAGTCCTATGTGGAAAAATGTGTTATGAAAATAAAATCTCATCTTAAATACATTGTGAATATTGTGAATTGATTGATCAATTACAGCATACTTCAATGAAATCACTAATACCCACAGTCAGTCCCTAATACCCACAGGAGTTTTTTTAACAGCCTATAATTTTAACAACTACCTGCAAGTTTGAAAACATACCTAGGTTGAAGCTTAGAATTGAGAACAGGGCAGGAGCAAGGTGAGTTTATTGTGGTATGGTTATTAAATAAAAATAAATTCTCTTTTCAAAGTTTTAGAAGTGAAAAATAAATATTTTAATAATGCAAGTACATGCTCTTTACCCTTTCAGAATGACCAACTAAAAAGGTCAGAACTCCCTTGCACATAGAATTTAATTACCAAAATAGACTAAAATAAGTAAATAAAGCAAAATCAGCGCATTCACAGTCAATTACTTCTCTGCCTCAATAAACTCTTCAGAAATAAACATACATTTCTTAAACTAGAAATACTCTCTTCTGTTGAAGTCAAGGGGTGAACACTGGATTCTAAAAAGACAACTGATCCAAAGGGCAAGACACTCAAACTTCTTTGGGAAACATTTGCTGTGTGAGCAGAGCATTTACAACTTTCTATGTGCAGTCTTTGGTATTTTCTTTTTTTTTTTTTTTTCTTTTTTTAGAAGATAAAGAAGGGGGGAAAGGGAGAGAGCTGCTTCTGGTTTACAGGCTACAAGATGAGATTTGCAACATGCCATATTTTGTGTGGTCTAGCAAGCTACTACTGGTTCAGGGAGCATAGTATTTGCAACTGTTTTCCTGGATAATAACACCACATGTGAGTTTTTTATAACCAAATCATATAGAAGGTTTATAATCCAAATATATAAATACTCAAATAACCTCATGTTAAAGCAGGTAAAAAGTGCCAGAGGGGAAACAAATAACAAGAAACCATGTTTGAGGAAGAAAACCAACCAAACAAAAAACAAGGAGAGTGAGGGAAGGTGCTACTGCTATTTTTCTTATGCAGCGAGGTGGTTTGTGAGGAGGTTTACATCCCTGGAAGAAAATGTTAAATTATAACCATATTTTATCCATTCAAATCATTAACAAGTTGTTTTAAACCATCTCCTACTGAGGACTTGATCTGGGGGTAGGAACACACAAGAAAGAAGAAGGTGCTTCACTGCTTGCTGTATTCTGGAAGTATTACTTAAATTATATTCAAGTCATCAGATACTCATTAACTTTCTTTTCCTTTATATTTATATGGAATATTTATTGAATTGCACAGTGTGCTTTTACAATAAAGTGCTTTTTACCTTGGTTTCTTTGTTCATCCAAAATAAAACTGACAGTTATGCTTTTATAACCTATTCTGAGAACATTTTCTCTTCTTTGAAACTGATTGATGCACTACTTTAAATGTTCCTGCAAATATCGTTTCAATTCAAGTTTCTGCATAATGTAATAAGAAGATAAAAGAATTCTATACTTCAACAAGAGACATTACAAAGCAACTAGAGACATTATCAAGGGCATTAACAAGCTCCTAATAGCAATAAAACCTTTTAACTGTCTGATGTAGAACATGCTCCCACCAAACCACCACATATTATGGTAATTGGCTCCAATTTCTGAATCTTTTATTGTAAAGTTACGAAGAGTTAGGTACAACTGAAAAATGAACCCGGAATTCACAGTTCAGTGCTTATCTTCTTTTTGTTATTGTTATGATGGCGTTTTCTGTACAATACACAGAATCAGCATGAGCTCCATCTGCAGCAGCATCATTTTATATTCGGCTCTAAGATTCCTGAGTCTCATCTTATTCTTGTTTCTCAATATTTAAAGGTATATGGTTTTAGTCCTTCCAACACCTTATCATGTAAAGACTGTTATAACGTGTGAATTAGTCATATTTAGGCAACCTCATTTGCTCATTCACTGCAACACTGAAAGTCCAGAAAATGAAATAGAACTTAACTTCAATGTTCTAATTCACCTTAGAAAACAACCTGGGGTAAGTTGCTTACTTTTCTTTTTTGGATTCTCCTCTCAAAAACATAAAGTTCAGGCTTCATCCAGGGTCCCACAAAAATAAATAAAAAATTCACTACACAATAAAAATGAAACCAGAACCTGCAGCAGAGAAGTGGAGAAGTGACATGAGGCTCTCTGGTGATTAACCTGCAGTGCAAAGCCATATGTCCTGCTGACATGTCTACAGCACCACACCATTCTTTACAGGCTGGCAACTTGTTTACTTGAGAAGGGCAGTCCAATTGGTATCTAGAATCATGGTCCAAAAAAGAAGTTGTCATTTCATGTCTCTGGAACTATCCTGGCTTAAAGGACAAGACACCAAGAAACAATATAACGCGAAAGAAACTCCAAGGAGGAAAAAAATCAACAAACCAACCAAAAACACATAACATTTCCAGCTCAAAGCTTGGTGTTCAGGTACCAAAAAACCTGCCAGGCTTGGTCTCCATTAAAATGACAGGCTTTGGGGGCAGACATGCAAGGTTTAGGAAAGAGACACACACTGGAAGCATCAGAGGACAACTGGACTATACACATTTCCCTCTCAGAAAAGGGAGGAACTACCCCATTTCTGAAGTTCTGGCTGATGGCCGGAAAGACAATCACCGGGACTTCACTGAGATCATAAAAGCACAGCATGCAATTTCCACCTAGCCTGGAAAAGCAGTTCCACTATTTCCTGTAACATTTAATGGCATAATCCTTTCATTACAGTGTAAATTAAAGCAATCTTTTATTATTGCCATTATCAAAGGCTGCTTTAATTAGACTCACTTAAAGGTTTGTTAAGGTTTTTGACAACAAAGCACACAACTATTACAGTTATAAACAGACTTTCGGCATGGATACTGACAAACCTCCTGAAACCTACTCAAAAGAAAAACAAAACCAGAACAAATAAACTCGTTTTCCCCCAAAGCTCTGTGACTGTGGTCCTTCTACTGCAGCTGTTGTAAAAGTTTGGGAGATTAAAACAAAACAAAATTAAACCAAATTTAAAAAAAAAAAAAAAAAAAGGCTTGAGGAGCAACAGACCAAGGACACCAATTACGTAGGTGAAACATTTTATCAAAGCATTTTAATTACAGTGACTTCACTTTTAGAGAACACAAAATGGAGTTTTTGCTTGACACCAGATCTTCTCCATAAATTCCAATGAAATCTGCAAAGCCTTGCCTTTGCTTATTTCAATCTATTTTATCTCTGGTGTTAACTCATTAACTATTACAAGTGAGATACTAGCCTTGGGAAAACAAAAATTGCATTACTCAATGCCATATTACCTTACACATTTCTGCGTTGAAGGAAAGCCTACTGTGGTGTTGGTCTCCATTACAGATCAACCCTTTGAATGGTAGTATTGCTAAAGATATTTTTAGAGCATTTTAGATTAATTCCGTTGTTAAAACAATACATTTTCAAAACATTATTTTACAGAAAACGAGCAGAAAGAAGCCAACAACTCCAGAGCATGGGAAGAGGAAAAAGCAGGCACCACGACACCGTCTTTGGCATATAGCCAAGATAAAAATCGCGCTGATACCGCCTCACGGAAGGGAGACGCGTGAGTTATCCCCTGCGAACACGTTCCTCTCTGATTATCGCTGGGGCTGAGCGACAGTCGACCCTTCACAGCATACCGGCGGGCCCGGGACCTAGAGTTTAAATTACTGCGCTCATGCCTTGGGGAAGAAAAAAAAAATAATAATCCCGTGCGGGGAATTAATTAATTACAGCCCGCACGGAGGGGCTGGCGGGGGGGCGGCAGGGGAGCAGGGCGCAGGGAGCGGGGCGAGAGGAGCGCGGAGCGGGGCGCAGGGAGAGGGGCGAGAAGAGCGCGGAGCGGGGCGCAGGGAGCGGGCCGGTGGGAGCGGAGAGGAGTGGGGCGCAGGGAGCGGGCCGGTCGGAGCGGAGCGGAGAGGNGCCCGGCCGCCGCCGCTGCGGTGCTCGAGCAGCCCCTGGCGGAGCCGGGGAGGTGCTGCCGCCGCTCCGCCCGGCGAAGGGGCAGCCCCGGCCGCGACACCGCCCGCACCGGCCCGCGGGTCCTGCTCCCCCAGACACGTACCGCTGCCTCCGCCGTGGGCTTCCACACCGCCTGTCTCCTTCTGGCACTCAGAGAGAGGAAAACCCAGTGGGGAATGTTCAAAAATGTCGATTCGTCTCGTTTAAATGCCGTTATCTTCAGACAGGTGATTTACCAGACAAGCTGGCAATTCTACAAAAATTTCGTCTCAAAAACTTCCTCCGATCGCGGCCCTTGCTGAGTTTAAAAGGGCATCTATGATATTTGGCGTCGCATATGGACCCCAATTTTAGGCAACGAACCCTCGTTTAACGAAGATCCCGGGAAGAGCCCCAGAGTGCCAAGGGTGATCCCCGCCAGCGTCCATCTCCCCCCCGGCTCCCAGGGGAGGCACAGCTGCCCCCGGCTCCCCTCTCCTGTCCCGCACCAGGACGTGCGGAAAGCTCTGACTGCTCCACAGCCCCGGCCCAAACTTGGTTCTAACAAAGACTGTTGAGCTCTGCAAGGCTGAACTGTTCCTTCAGTACACAGGAAAATGAAAATGGTAAGATCAGACAGTTTCTGGTTACAAAAATCAGTTTGATTATGAGTTTAAAAGATCAATGAAATCAAATAAACCACTGAAGGGGGGATAAAAAGCTCCACTGTAAGTTTCTACTAAATGTCACTTTATTTGAACAAGAAAGGGAGAAATGAATGTGAGCAAAGCAAACAGTGTGAATAATCTCAGCCCTAATGATTAATAATTGCTACTTACCTGACATCCAAAGGCCTCTCGAGAGCCCTGGGGACAGAGCTCTGCAGGCACTGACGGGGCTGCTGTGCAGTGACTCGAGGGGCTCATGTTAAAGCCCAAGCATGGGGGCATCAGGCTCCTGCACGTGGGGTCTCTACACAATCTCTTCTACATCCTTGTAATCCACTAAACACAGCTGTCTGGACACAGTGAGCATGAAGTACAGGAGCCCCTGCTCAGTGCTGGGTGCCTGCTCAGGAGCTCAGGCCACTTCACCGTGACACCTTGGACCGACATATCTCACAATGACCTCTTCATGAGGACAAACCAAACCAGTACCATTTCCTCTCCTAGTCCTGCCTCCTTTTCACAGGCAGAGCTGTGCAAGCACAAACCCATCCATGGGTTAGGACAGTACCAGCAGTTCGTGTGCTGCCACTGAGCTGTGGGAACTGACTGCAGGAACTGTCGTACTGGCTGGAAGTGTGAGATGAAGCACATCTGCCTAAATCACAAACTCTAGCACAATGCATGACTCATTCTTGCACCTAGAAAAGGAATTGCTTTTGCTCAGGTGGCACCAGCAGCTGAATTTTAAAAGCAGTTTTCCAGCTTTGTTTGCTTCCTCCCATATAAAAAAGTGGGAGACTTTTTTATGTCTATTACTGGAAGTTGTTTATTTCACAGTGCCTGCATAATATGTAAAACATACCCCATCCTAGACTACAAATTTTTCAAAAAATAAGTGGGCAAAATCAATCTCTAAAAAAAAAATTCACAAAATAAAATCCCAAAAAGAAAAAAAAAGGGTGGGGGGGGAAGAAAAAAAAAAACCTACCTTTAAGGGCCCCATCTGAAGTTACAAATATCTCCAGGATCATTCAAGCACTAGGACAAGTAAGCACGACCAAGTTGACCTGAATAAAAGCAGATAAATTAGCCCACAGTGTTATTTTCAAGTAATTATCCAACCAGATCAAATGCAAATGGTTAATCTAAACAGACTGCACGCAAACAGATTCTGGACTCAGGAGTCCACAGAAAACTTAGTGTTTAAGGCCACAACATTAGGGTGTCTACCACTGAATTTTTGAGTAATATATTTTGATCAACTCTTCTTTCTTCCCACTTCCCCTCCCACCACTTCCTCCCCCTTTTTCATATTCAGTTTTCTGAGTTTCAGATTGGAAGGGAGCACAGGAGTCCATCCTACCCAGCCTGTGCACAAGACAGGGTCAGCCAGGAGACCAGACCAGGTCACTCTGGGCTTTGTCAGGTTCGGGAAAACCTCCAAGGGTGGAGGCTGCACAGCCTCCCTGGGCCCTTGCTGCACTGCTGGACCTCTCACCCGTGATGGGCAAAGACTCCTTCCAATGGGGAAAGTGTCTCCGGCAGGCTGCTGGTAGGTGACCTAATCCATCCATCCATGCCCTCCCCTGGCTGAGGCAAGTCCCCTTCCCTCAGCCTCTCCTCACAGGGCTCCAGCCCCAGACCAAGCTGCTGGCCCTTCACTGAAATCCACTTTAAGGATGTCTCTACTGTGCAGAAGCTACAAACTTGATGGATATCTAGACAAGATCTAGAAAGTCCTGAGAAGGAGAGGATCACTTTCTTCAGCTTCCTGGCTTTGCTCCTGCTAAGAAAGCCCAGGATGCTATGGGCCTTCATTTCTGCTGCACTTTTCCACAGACTTGTCTTCAGACAGCCCGTCCCAGGGGAACCCTGGGGGTTTCTCCTTGTCCAGGGCACAACTTTGCATTTGTTGCAATTGAATTTCATGAGGCCCCTGGCAGCTCCCTTCTCCAGCCTGGCTAATTCTCTCCTAAAGAGGAGCCCAGGCCTCGAGTATGTCGAGTGGTATCCCTCCCGCAGCTGCAGCTGGGGACATCTGCACACTTGATGAGAGTGCACTCCACCACCTCCCCAAGTCACTGACAGGGATGTCAAACAGGACAGATCCCAGGATAGACCCCTGGTACCACACTTGTGACATGCAGAGCAAGACCCATCACCCACAACCCTCTGAGACCCACCCTGGCTTTATATCCTCATAGCTGTCCACCCATCCATAGGTCTTAGCATCCTAATCCGGATGCTTGCCAGCCTCCTCTTATTAAAAAGTGTTTTCTCTTGTATTGATGTAACACAAAAAAGAAATGTTGCTTTACAAACCTCCTCCATAGGCAGAATAAGCAACCCAATCACCTGAAATGACCATTACTCCCAACAAAGATTGGAGAAGAGAGAAAACCACAAGAATGTCCTACACTTGACTTTAGAGACAAGCTTGTTTATGCAGCATTGCCTTATGCCGTAAGTGCCTGAGCAATTCAAGGAGTCATTACAGAGCATAACAGATGTTTCAATAGTTTACAGATCTAACTAGCAAGTAAGAGTCACTCCATGCTGCTATCACTTGCTTCAGTGCAAGCAGGGAAAGATGTGAATCCCCAACCCCATTTTTTTTCACATCATTAACTTCTTTCTTCACCTCTGCCTCTCCTCTGAGACCCCCCTGCCTGTGCCTTTCTGTCTCCCTGTGCCAAGGGCCCCCATCTCCCCACTGTCCCTAGAGTCCCTATCTCAGTTTCCTCTCTCCCTTCTACTTTCACTCCTGAAGGACACAAGTAGCCAAAGCTAGTCAGGCCAAAACAGACATTTTCCATGGTAAAAGAGATCCAGGTAAGCCTCTCCTGACTCTCACCTGTCTCCTGCTGGGGCTTTGCCGCAAGTTGCCTCCAACATTTAATGACAAACATTTTCCATTTCCAACTCTCAACCTTTCTATCATACGAATTCAGGTTAAAACAGCAGGAATTTTGTACAGCTTATCTAGTACAAAATGATCTTTCTGTCAATTGCTGGAAAGAGATTGTAGATGTTAAAGCCAAAAGCCAAAATCCAGCTGTGATTCATCTCCAACCTCACCCTTGAAACTTCACCTCATTCCAAATACCAGAGTTTTTCTAAGTGAAACCAAAGGCTTGTACACATGAACCATCATTTGTAACCTTAACACTCACCACACCACACTTTCAACTACCATAAACAGATTTTCCTCAGCTGTGTATGGCTTTTAATGATTAACATAGTACAACAGCTAAAATAGATAATATTATGTAGTTCCAGCTACTGAACCTGTATTTAACAGCTGCTCGCTGCCCTGTGGGACTGCCAACGCTGCTTTTGGTCCAGGCAGATAAAGGAAGAGTGTGAGAAGAGTCACGTTGGCTTAGACCACCAGTGCATCCAGACAAGGGCTCTCACCATAGCCAACAGGGAGAAGGAGAACACACACATCTACAGGGATATTCCCTCTGGCCATCTCTGGCCTTAGAGATAATGCCTTTATATTAATAAGAAAACATACAAGGAAGAAGAATACCTCACTGCTGTTTCCCACTGCATTCCTAAAAAAGGGGGAGAAAGCTTCTGACAAAAACTGTCCTTCCCCAAACTGACAATTTGCAGTGCTCCTGTTAGAACAGCTCTTCCAGGACACCTGGAACAAGCTCATGCCCTAAACCTAATGCATACCAGCTCTATAATCCACTTGATTTATATGAATTCTACTGGATTAGGAAAGAGACAAATTATATTTCTGCCATTTTAGAACTACCCCCATATTTAGACTTTTTCTATCGTTTCACAGAAGGCTTCATACTCTTGTGTCTCATCTGTACCCGGTAGCAGGTTTTTCCATATTTTCCATCCTTCTCATGTCAGAGCAGTGGTTCCTGAAGTGTAGCCCACCAAAGTAACTGATCCCCAGGAAAAGGCACACAGGTCTGCTTTGCCTTTGTAATGTTTAATGAGGAGGACACTTCATTCATCCATCAGCCACTCCTTGCAATTTCATAGTTGCCTGTGCTGGAAAGGCAAAAAAGCTTGGGAGTCACTTTCTGCTTTCTGTTCCAAAGAATAATGGTTTTATAATAGAATTTTCCAGTGACAAAATTCATCTGATCATATAACTGATTAGGATAAGTAAGAAATTCACCAAAGTATGTCTCTGCAGCAAGACAAAGATTCCAGAATTTTGCAAATCCCAGACACTAACTGGCTTGATCTTCTAATTTACACTGACACATTACAATGACCTGCCTACATCTGACATTAAGCATAATTTAATGCTTGTTAATCAACAATGAGGGGAAATGTAAGCCCTGTGTTCCTTATCTAATGCTTTCCCTTCCCTCTGCTGAGAGAGTTAGAGGATTTGCCTTGTTCTGTCTATCATCTTCTTTGGTAAATACCAATCACTGCAGTAAATCTGGTAAGCAGGCCGACTTCTGACCTCTTTGTTCATATTTGTGCCATATATAAATATGTTGTTGGCAATATTTTCTGGTGGGATTTTTTTAACACATTAAACAGAAATGTATTATAGAGTAGAACAGAAGGGAATTTCAAAGTATTATAAATATAGGATTAGGAAACTTGCCAGCAATATCTATTGCTGACAGCTGACTTTATTAAAGTTCATCAGCATTAATTGCCTCATTGTTGAATGACTTTTGCATGTAATTATCACCAGTCTAAACACAGATTGCCTCAGGTACAGTATCTAATGTGATCATGCCTTCTGAATCCTATTAAAATAGCCAAGATGTAGCAGAAATTATTCTCTCCCTATCAGTAAGGAAGTGAAAGAAGCAACAGAAACAGGGGGAATTTATTTTGTTCAGCCTAAACAGGGTTATTTCTCTGTCTCATTCCAATGTTTCCAGCAATACTTTGGTGCCATGGATGCTGAAGCAAGACTTAAGAGATGCCAATTCTATACCAGTGTCATTTATCTCAAGGACAAGTGAAAATTCCTGTGCCCCACTAGAAAGACAATGCCTGAGGCATGATTTCTAAAATGGGCTTTAAACGTCATGCTATATTTTAATAGACAGAAAGATGGATACATCAATGTCTAAAATAATAATTCTTAGATTATATTTATCAGAACAAGGCAAGGCTGGAATTGTAATTTGAAGAAGTCTGAGCTCCAGTACTGTGAGCTAATATCCAAGGAGAGAGGACACACAGCTCTTTCTTTGAACTTCTATGCTGTTTTAAGATGTTTTCAAGATCTAAAGGCCCAGCATCAAAGACAAAATTTCATACTTTTTTTACACCACCCTAAAATCTTCACACCATATTACTATCCCATTCCCAAACCCTACTTTCTCAATAAAAAATAAATAAATCAATTACTATTCCCTTTCCTCAATGTACTAGCTCTTTTGAGACTGAACAGAATACACTCTACTCTCTGGAATCATTAGATGCAATAGGCACATGAAGGATTTTTAAAAAATGAAATAGAATAAAATTTTGCAATTCTGCTTGTAGATTTATTTAGAGTTTTCAACTGATCATCTTAAAAGCTTCAATATCATCTTAGAAATGAGTTGCTCAACATAGCCAATTTTGTCAATGTCAAATACCAACCATTCTCATGCATATCTACCTATCACCTGCCAGGGTTCTGAAGTGACTTTTCAGAGAAATTCATATTCAAGATTGTGTTTCAGCCATAGATTTAACAGATAAGGATTTCAAAACTATTACGCAGTATTTAGAAAAACAGCAGGAAAATCTGTGTTGAATATGGACTTTCAGCAAAAAAAAAAAAGATTTGACTATGGAACACAGACAGCTTCAGAAATTCTACAGAATTTTCCAACACTACTAAGCTGTTCTCCATTTGATGTTGTCTGTTGTCAAGGGCTTTTGCAGTTCTCTTGTAAGAAAAGTAGCTGCAGACATAAATGCTTGAATAAAGACAAAACTTGCCACATACTACCTTCCCTTACCCCTCCTCATATTGCTTTTTCTCTCAAGTTTATTAACATTAATAACTGGAAGCACTGATGTAGCCTTTTAGGGTATTAGACCAAACCTGTAAATTAATGCATTGGTTCATCACAATTCATTAATCAAGCCTGCACTGGATTTAACAGACAGCAGATTATTAAAGACACCAAATTACACAGACGAAAAAACTCAGTTCCCAGAGGGTCAGATGTAATGTGAATGGTTTTGCATAAAACCATAAACCTGCTATTAAATTAAAAACAGGAAAAAATTATGTCCACTGCTTATCTAAAGTAATTTTTTTTTAAAGGGATGCTACGCTAATTTACTTCTTAACTGGTCCTGGTTACACAGCAAAGGACTAAAGGTTAATGGCAATGGCTCCTCTGATGCTTGGTTAAGCAACTTACACTAACATATCCTGACTGAGGTGAAGAAATTAATGAAATTACTACTGTAATTCATTACTAATGGAAAATTGTCAATGCTTTCAGCCAGCAGTTCACACAAATTTTCTGCAGACATGAAGACCTAGTACAGTGACTCATGCTCTTAGACTTGCTACTCTTATTTCAAGTCCTGGCACCATTCATCACGGCCGAACTTTATGCCATGCTATCCAGCAAAGTTGAGCAACCTTTGATCTCAATAGCTGAGGTCTTTCTACTTCTGTGACATGGGTTTATGAAGGAAGAAAAAATAACATGTAATTTTCAGCATCAATCTAGGGAATGCTAAAATAGAGGACAGAGGCAGAATCACTGCAACCAGAACCCAAAATATAACAAACAGGAAAGTTGTAATTTTCCAACTAATGATGCCAAAAACAAACAGTGTAAATTGGTGTAAAGCTTATATATAAATTACCAATTTAAAGGACAATATCTTTAACAAATAGTGAACATGAACAGTTAGTGAAGAGCCTAAACAAGATTGTCTTGTTGTGCTACGTAATTCTGGTTTCTCTTTATATCCTTCACTAAACCACAAAACAGAACATCAGACCAAGGATAGCAAAATTTTCCATCCCAAAAGACAGATTGATCTGTGACTACTCCAGTAGTCATCATCTACAGAGAGCAAGAATATGTTATATTCAGTGACTTTGATATAAATAAAGTATTTAACGTTACTTGACTGCATATAACAGGAAAATTATAACAGGAATGTTCTTTCATTTTAATTTATAGAAAAATGTTAGTTTATAGGACATTGTTTTATGGTCGTGGAGTTATGCAGGGAGGAAGCTAATAAAGATCATCTTTATGAACTTCTCATTGATTTGCTTTTCATTTGTGAGCAAGAAAGATACTCTGTTTTAAGTGACAGATGGTGTCCTCAGGAGAAGCCAGTGCAAGTAAAAACCAAAACAATATAGACCAGGGAAGAGTCTTTCTGCAGACGTTGCCCATTCCTTACCCTTGTTCTACAAGCATCCCATCAACTGCTCACAGGGAACAAGAGCTGAGACAGGCAGGACCTCAGTACACTCCAACTGGTATTTCTCAGGCTAAGCTGAGTTCAAAAATTAGCATTTCTCATAACTCAGAGCAGGGTATTATAAGAGCTCTTACTCAAACTCCAGCTAACCCTGGCATCACAGTGCACACCGAGAGCACAGCGCTGTGTGGGAAAGTGTCCACCCGCTTCGCTTTGAGCTGTTACTCCTGCGCATTAATACAGCAGCAGAGTTCAGAAATGCAGCCTAGAAATCACAGGAACAGTAATGTCTTCATGGAAAAAAGATGCTCAGAATGTATTCAGTGTAAAAGTCTCCAGTTATGTTATTTAATACATAAAAATTGCCCAGACTTCTAAGCTAATTCTCACTGAAATCAGAAGAGTATCGCCTTTGCACACACATCTGTACTGGGAGACTACAATGTACTCCATCGAGCACAGTCCTTCTGCCAGTACCACAGGCCAAATCTTCCAACACTGTACTCAAAACATCTTACAATGCAAATCAGTAACCCTTCTGTCAAATTTTTAAAGCATTTTAAAGCACTATTTTATTTTTATTCTATATTCATGTTTTATTACTATTATTATTATTTTAATTTTAAAATATTTTAAAGCACTATTTTGCAAATCCCAGTCTAGTATTCAGTGGGATAGTCCCATCCTTTATGCCAAGTGTCCCAAATCCCTGGGGGATTAGAGAGAGACACTTAGCACACATATATAACATAACACTGCTGCAATAGCTAGACACCTCTATATTACAAGCAGGCGAAAACAACAACTGGTTTAAGAGCAACAACAAAGCACACCTTAGCACTATAGAAATTACAAAACATTAATGTTAAATGTGTTCCTTAATTATACAAAACTCTGCAAAGAATAACGATTTAAATTTATTATTCGAATGCTTTTAATTTGTAACAGATTGCTACTTCAAATACAAGTATTAAATCTCTATTAGATTCGTTGAGGTAATGCACTAATATGCATGACTGAGATCTTAAATTCCTAAGCAGCAATAGTGTTGGCTAGATGCAATAAGGATTACCTTAATTAAAACACTCTCCTCAGCATCTCAGAAGATTTAATCCAAATCTTTATATAGGGCACATTCATTATCTATCTCCAGTTAATAAAAATATGACCTACTTTGGTTACATTTTAGAATTTAATCTTGATTACCATTTTGTTAATAGAAATAAGATACTAAAGACTTTAAAGACAAGCCAAAAGCAATTTTGCCAGCCTAATTAAAATACTATTTAATGGCCTCAGAAGGAGCTTTATATTTATTCATAACTGTGGATGTAGACTTTTTAGAAATGTTTTTAAAATATCAAATTAGACAACAGACTCCTAAAAATATACCTAAGGATAACAAGTGAGATTTATAACCAACGAGCTTAAAGCAGAGCCTGAAGAGATTCAGAGAAGAACTCCTAAACCCACAGGGACACTTGGGAACACGCGAGCTGTTCTGATAAGCTCAACAAGACTCTGCACTTCTGTGGGAGGAGGCCCATACCATGTGTCTTTGCAGAAGCAAGGCTTAAATTAATCATAACACTCCAAATGTAGCATCAAGTTACTGCTAAGTAGTAGTTTCCAAGGAGACATGATGCTTATCAAAATACTCTGATGCACTGCAGGCTGCCAGATCTAAGACAGCATCTGAATGGTTTAGTGAACTTCTTAGCAAAATGCAGCTTATTCTGCTTTAAACCAGGGATGCAGCAGGCTCAGCAAGAAAGCAAAGTTTTGTGAGAGCAGGGGGAACCCACATCCACACCATAAAACTTCTCTTGTACATACTACTGCCATATTAAACAGGATAAAAGGAGTAAAGAGAGATCACAGCCTGCCAGAGTCCCCATGAGACCACCACTTCTCCAGAGTCACCCATCCACCTCTTTGGATTTCTCATCCCAAAATTGCCCTTTCACCACGTTGCTCAGCAAAATATAACCTCCCCGCACATATCACATTCTCCATACAGAAAGGTTGGACAAAAGCATACTTCCTACGGATGCAGCATGTCCTTCAAACCCCCACAAAGGTGTCACTTACAATATCCTAAAACAAAATACTTATTTTTGAAGGTAAGAATGTCAAGCGATGGCTGAATCCAAAGCCCTGTCCATTTATCGCCCAACAAAAAATTTTAGCATACAGAGTTCTGCTTGAGAAAATTAATTCAGATTGGACAGCTCTAGCTATTACTGGGTTTCATTTGTTGAAAGGCTTTGAGAGATGAAAGAATCTTGCTGCTTTCAAGAGACACAATGCTTATGGCTTTCTACTGAAAGTGATTATCAATTCCTACACTGAAAATGTGAAAGCATTCTGGGTGAACAATGCCACAAACCTCTCACCAGGGTTCTCACCACAAGAGGCAATTCCCAGTTTAATTAAAGTCTGTACTCACCGTTTTCTCTTGATCTCCATCATGTAGAAGCCACCTGCTCCAACAAGGGATCCAAGCAGTCAGTGGTTACACTTGGAGTTTTCAGAGGTTGGGAGACCAAGTGACGTGAGTGACACTGCTCAGAGGAGGCTGCAGGGAGACAGAGAAGCCTTGCTGCAGACTGTGGTCTCCACTCACACTTTCTGCTCTAACACACTGTGCTCTGTCTGGCACTCCCTGCTCCCTTCCCTCACACTGGTTTTAGCATCAGTTTCTAGTAAAATGTCTTTTTCTTTCTCCCTTGTTTAGTATTTTGATTCTATTGCTTCTCTATTTAGTAATTCTTTGCTGGCCCCTTGTCACTAAAAAGCGATAAAAAAAGCTTCTTCCCAACTCTCAAATACAGTTTCAGAAAAAAAAACCCAAACAAATTATGCCTTTTCATAGAATCATAGAATATCCTGAGTTGGAAAAGACCCACAAGGATCAAGTCCAACTCCTGTCCCTGCTCAGGACCATCCCCAAGAGTCACACCATGTGCCTGAGAACATTGTACAAACACTTCTTGAACTCCATCAGGCTTGGTCCTGTGACCACTTCCCCAGGGAGACCATTCCAGTGTCTGACTACCCTCTGGGTGTAGAGCCTTTTCCTGACATCCAAACTACATCTCTCCTGACACAATTTTGGGTCCTGTCACCGGTCACCAGAGAAGAGATCAGTGTCTTCCCTTCCTCTTCCCCTCGTCAGGAAGTCGTAGACTGCAATGAGGTCTCACCTTAGTCTCCTCCAGGATGAACATTGATTTTGCCACGCCCAGTCCAACAGCAGTAGCTGTTGCCCAGAGCCATTTTGACTGCTACGTGCCCATGGCCAGCAGCATCTTGTCCTGTCTCTCTGTGGGTCCCCAGCTCCACAGCCCCTGGTGCACCCACTGCCACACACACCCGTGGGGCTGCTCTCCACAACTCCCAAAGGCTGATGGCCGAACACGAGGAGTTAATTTTATAAGACAGGTAATTTTGTAAGACTAAAAAAACTGATGACATTAGAAAGCTCATTGTAAATTTTACAGAAAGAGGTCTTGTCTCTTTATCATGTACATAAATGTCACACACTGGAAGACTGTTGTCACAAATGCCTCCCATGAGTGCCAGATCTGTCTGTAACACGGCATATAAGATGCTTGTTCTTCTAGTATCTGCACTTTTCAGCAATTATTAATTCCTTAAACATTTAAAACAGACCTTTTCAATTGTGCTTTCACCTCTTGAGGTCAATGCAGCAATCTCAGCTTGTGTGGCTCATAGTCTCCCTTTTAACATTCATTTTCAAAGACACATAAAACACCCAGACAAACCAAGAGTCAAAAGCAGACTCCTGAGGCTAAGATCTGTTTTTCCCCAAAAACTCTTCCATATGTTAATATGGAACCCTTTTACCAGGCTTCATGCATGAGACAAGGGATTCTAAAATATTCCTTATCTCAGGGAAAGCACAATAGTCAGGATTTTTCCCCTTTCAACTCTCAGCTATTCCTCTCCATGAGACCATAGGCTGCAAAGATGATAAGGAGAGTATTCTAGCAGATCTATCCCTCTCTCTTCCTCTATTATTAAGAAAGCGAAAAAATAAAAAAACCCATTACTTCCAAAATGGAGGCAGGCTTTTTGTGAGATAAGCCACTCCTCCACATTGTGTATTCCACCAAAGGGATTCATATTGGGCTCAGTATCTTCTAATGGTTTCATCAGTTAACATTAAATTGGTTTCAGATAGGAAAAAAGAATTTTCCTTGCACTGCACTAAATAATTTGCCTTTTATATAGACTGCATAAACTACATTTCTGAAGAGGAACAACAATTATTGTTCCATTTATATGAGTGACAGATTGGCAGTTGACATCCCATACTGTCAGTAGTTTTGCTGTATAGTTGACTTTCACCATTCAGTTATTTTCCTACTGCTTACCAATGAAAAGACATTTTATGGTAAAAAGACAAAAGGATGGTGTTTTGTAGCACAAAATTCTGGAATTAAGGTCTTCCCGTTCTCAAAACAGCAAGATAGTCCCTTGTGTCAGGGTTAGAAATGCCCCTATATACAAAACCAGCTAAGTTCGACAGCTGATGGGGTAATGTGGCATCTATTTAGGTGAAATGTATGTGGGATGACAGTCAGGTGTCCCCACAGACACTGTCAGTACCAGTTCTCATGCAGCCTAAAACCAGCTCTGATACCTGTGGCAAAGATGTGGCCCTACTTCTAGGGCCTGGTCCACAAATGACTCATCTTCATAGATTTGTTGAAATCAGAAGGCTTTATTATCAAAATATTATCAAGAAGAGAGATCAAACTTTTTCTCTCTCCAGCCAGGCAGAGGGGTCATCTGTGTCTGACTGTGTCTGCGTCTCTCTAGCACAGTCACAGAAAAATGAAAATAAACAAAGAAAAAGCTTCTTCATTGGTCAATGAGAATGCATTACTAAAACATCTTTTCATATCTACATTTTTTGTCAAAGATTTCTCTTGGGAAGCTACTGAAGTTCGCTTTAGAAATGAACTATTACAATTGAAGACAAGTTTAAAAAAAATTGCTTTCTCCAGCTTTTTTGCTGTGATCTCTCTATGATCCACCAAGAGTCAGCACCACAGATACTCACCTAATCCCTTGTGCTTGTCACAAGGCGGCCAGGAACAACCACTGCTAGAGAAACAGCCTCTGGCCCCTTTGCCTGGACAGAAGGGACATTGCTTTCTTGCTTCTTGCAGCCCCAGATGCCAGAGCCGCTTCCCCAGTTCTGGGGCCAGTCAGAGTGAAATCCTGCCCATCTGGTGCCCCTTCAGCCAGCAGCTGCACCAACACAGACTGCAGGAGAAAGCCAGGGAGAACACTGCTCTCAGCACGTGCCTGCTCCTGGAACAAGCAAACCTTTGCTCTCATCTCTAGGTCAGTATTGGCAAATGGAGACACTGAAGTAACACAAGGCCTGTCCTGACCACAAGCACCCTCCACGGAAAGCAGAGGCTTTACCATGCCAGACTTTGTTTTCCAGGGCAATGACACTTCATGACTGAAAACCTTAATATGCTGCCATCATAAGCCAATCACTATACCTTTCATTATAATTAATAATCACTAGCCCTTTAATTACCCTCCTGTCTGCATTCACTGCACAAGGGGTTGTGAAACAAAATGGAACAAAGAGCAATGTTAACCATTGTACATTTCTGATTTTTACCATATTGGGTAATGATCTTCCAGACTTGTCAAAGCTTCCTATTTCTGAAGAACTTCATTTTGTGAAAAACGAGGTTCACTCCTGGTAAAATTTTAAAAGGTTTAATAAGGGTTTTAATAAAAAGGACAATGGGAGACAGAAATAAAGCAAAGAGTTAATACAGCCGGGTGCTTGGCACGATGCCAGAGGCACACCTTAGCTAAAAAACCTCTTCTGTTAAATGCCTGAGTCTCATACATATTCATAGATTTCTATGCATCATTCAGATACTCCTTTTTTGGTATCTCTTGGGTTTCAAGTCCCCTCTATCCTGTCACTATTTCCTTCTTGCAGGTCTGTTTAAAATTTGATAATCCATTGTGGTCCAGTTCTGCTGACCACATTCCTTGGTCATCCTGTGTTCCACATTCTGATCAATAGATTCTTCCTTCCAAAGTCTGAGGCCTGTCGTTATCTTTGGCCCGATGGTCCAGGAATGTGGGGAACTTCCTTGCTTATCTTTGCTATCCTGAGTTAACTGCATGAAAAAAAGCATTCTACATATCATGATATAATCCTAAGAAATCACACTACTATTTAAAAAAACTATTTCATGCAACTACATTTTCTAACATTACACATATGACATTCATTTTAATATTTGCGGAAAGCCAATAATACAATATGCACTTATAACAATTTTATCAATGCAACATCCACCTTGCTTACTTTGGATCCAAGTGTAATTAGTACCTGTTAAGGAAGCTTCTTGTCTGACCATCCAGGAGGCACTCACTGCTGCAGTCCCTCTCGCACCACCGGAGCCAGGCCTGAGGCCGTCCCAGCTGCGCGTCCCTCACCAGCCGAAGCCCAGGTGTCCCATGCCAGAGCCTCAGACGTCCTGTTCCTGAAAACACTTTAATCATCGTGCAGTAACTAAATAACAAAGNTACAATATGCACTTATAACAATTTTATCAATGCAACATCCACCTTGCTTACTTTGGATCCAAGTGTAATTAGTACCTGTTAAGGAAGCTTCTTGTCTGACCATCCAGGAGGCACTCACTGCTGCAGTCCCTCTCGCACCACCGGAGCCAGGCCTGAGGCCGTCCCAGCTGCGCGTCCCTCACCAGCCGAAGCCCAGGTGTCCCATGCCAGAGCCTCAGACGTCCTGTTCCTGAAAACACTTTAATCATCGTGCAGTAACTAAATAACAAAGTAACAGCTGGAGCTGGTGCCTCCGAGGAAGGACGGGGCTTTTATCCCCTCACGGCCCGAGGGCGGGAAAGGCTGGGTTCCTGCCGTGCCCGAGGGCCCAGCCCCGGCCCTCTGTGCCGCCAGCTGTCCGCAGTCCAGGCCCTTTTCCTGGGGCTTGGGCTCGCCCAGAGTTCACCCTGCAGCTGCTCTCAGAGCTCCTGCACTGAATGTATCCCTCGGCATACCTTTGGAACAACTCTCATCCCGTGGGACCTTGAGTGGCGACCTGAGGTTTACCGCAGATTATTTGTTCACATACCAGTTCTTGCTGAAATGTTTCAGCACTTCCCAGCACCCCCGCTGGCTTTAACAAGAAAAAAAGGACAAAACAAAACCAAACCAAAAACCACTCCTTACCTGTGCAGACGATAATCTCTCAAATACATGTGCACAACCCAAGAGCTATCACTTCAGATTGCCACAAGATGTATTTTACCATGAAAGTAATCTTTTCCCAGACTGTTCTGGGGTTTGTGTTTGGTTTTCAAACTTACAAATGAGACCTACAAATTTGTTTGAAGTTCTGTTACCCCTTCATGGCATTCCAGAAGTATATCCTTTTTATTTCTGCTGTCAGAAAGTTGGCATAAATAGAAACTCTTGCTGCTGGCTAAGAAAAATAAAAATTAAATCCTTACAGCTATTCAGAAAATTCTGACACCCCTCCCTTGCTGCTAATCCCACAGGTCCCACAAAATACTGAATAACAGGAGTTATATTCACAGTTTTCTGCTGTAGTTTATTCCACAGCAGTTGAAATTTTCTAACACTTGTTGCATTGCTTTAATGATTTGCTGTTAATAAAAAATGTTTAGGGAGCTGTAACCCATTCCTACTTCAGATCCACAAGAAACAGTTAAAGTTTCTCTTAAAACTCTTACAGTCTACCTAAAGCAGGAAAACATTTGCTGATAAACAATTATCCACAATTCATTTGTCTCAACTTTGCAATGAATTTCTAGGTAAAAATCCATAATTAGATGAGCAAGAATCAATTTTTTCCCCTTTTTTTCCACAGCAATAGCTAAGAACTATGCAAAAAATCCCAGGGATTAGCTTTTCATTGTCCCAGCTGCTGAAAACTATCCAGCTTTCAAAAACCAGTGTTCTCCAGTACTGAACGGCTTCACCCTCTACAATCACCACCTCCCTTTGGGACTGATTACACAACTTCAATTTTGTTATCCTTTCCAATAGATTTCACCAGTTAAATAAGAGCCAATACCAGAGCTCTTGTGGCTACTACTAACAGCGTTACATGACGAGTAGCCCAGCTTTCATAGCCGTTCAAAAGCTGAGACCCTAAAAATTATAAGCATGCTGCCTGTGCTTCCAAGCCTCGCCTTTAGCTGTCCCCAGTCCTCCAGCTCAAAAATATCTTTAGTGCCAGCATCAGGCACTATTGTGTAGAAATAGCCGTTCTCCTCTGCTAAGCACTAACATCAGCTTCTGCCAGAGCTCAGGCAGATGGCAACTCTGGACCAGTGAGGGGACACGTCTTTATTCCCACTCTGCTTTATGGCTTCTCTTCTTCTGACAAATCTTTTTTTTTCACAGCTCCAATATGCAAATTAACAGCTTCTCCTGAGATTTTATCTCTGTTCCTTTATTTGTTTTAAAAAGTATTCCCCTGCTTCTTCAAAATTAGTCTGAAGGAAACCTGTAGCATCTTTTAGTAATTAGTATTGTAAGAACAACAGAATTCATAGCAAGCAACTTCCATCTCCCTTCCTGCAGCTGCCTTCAAATTTAAAAACAATTAAAAAATAAAAGGGGAGGAAAAATAAAGAAATCTGGTGCAATGCTAGAAAAGAAAATACACCTACTGTGCCAAGCACTGTACAGCCCAGAAACTCCGACTGCCACCCTCACACTCAGCTGAGTTTACAGCATTTGGCTCCTTGTCAATGCAAAGGTAACCCTGAATTCTCCTTTGCCACACGACTACCTCAGAAACATGTTTTCTAGATTTTCTCTAACTATTCCAGTGTAGTGTTTTCTTTCCCTCTTTTTTTTGCTCTTATTAGATGTGCCTTGTCTAATTCCTACTTAAAAGCTGTTTCTTAATTCCATTGCAAATCCTTGATCCAGAATAGGTTTGCAATACTTAAATCTTTTCATGCCACTGACCACCATTATCACCCAAAATGATCTTTGAAATGGATGAGCGACTGAAACACATCAGCTTCCCAAGACACTAGACACTATTTGAGCAAGGACCATCTAAAATCTCCATACCAGGTGTCTATAGCATCAATGCAGAAAAAGTCTTGTAAAAATGAAACACTTACCTGTATTCTCTGATTGCACAAATAAGCAGAATCTTTTTTCCCCGACAGCGATTTGTCAATCCCCTTAGCCCTTGCTTTCCAGAATGCCCAAATTTTGTACAAAATCTGCTCCTGGGAGCTGCTAGTCACCTCTTCCATTAATCTTCCCCATCACTCGGAGCCACAAGAGCCTGGTTTCCAAATCATGAGACTTTTGTTGGAGTTTGTTGCCTCAACAAGTCTCTGTCTTTCCTGGGTCATTTGAGGACAATTTCTAAGCATTACGCTAATTCCCTCATGGACAGCCTACAGCTCTTGAGTGAGGTTTGTCATTTCTATACTTGTGAAAACTTTCACGTGTTCTCAGTTCTACATGCCATTTCTGCTAAAAAGAGAAATGACAATGAAGCTGCATATTTATTTCAGACATTTCTACTTGAAGCTTGGATACAGTAGCAACTTCTTTGCTCATACTCCCAAACTTCTTTCCAGAGAGAAATCAATGCAAAAAACTTCCTTTTGGCTTCTCTGCGAGCAACATCACCAGTGTTTTTATTGCCGTCTGTCCCTTTCTAACACTTCCACTTCCAACAAATAAAAATCAGCCTCTGGCACAGCTCAATCCATACAGCTCAGCTTCTGTTCAGCATCTCACGTGGACAGTGTTCTCACAAGCAAGTCAGTTATTTTACTTCAAGAAAGAACTGCTTTTTATTGTATCTTGACTGAAAGGTATTCATAGCACCATCTCCCATAAAAGTGTACCCTGCCTCTGTATACCACATCAGATGAGTGACTGATCAGAGACCAACAAAATCATATTCCATTGGTCTTTTGTCTAAGTACAACTAAAAAACAAAGTAGAGCATTCACCACCTTCAGTCTTACAATTGTGGCACTGATTTTGCTGTGCAGTGTTCCCTGTGACTAGCACAAGTGTAAACATCAGCTTACTACCCTCCATAGCATCAGTATAAAAGGAGTACTAGAGAGCTTTCCTCATGTAAAGCTTGGATCAAGCAACAGCCAACCATTCACGTTCTGCACTGGTGGAATTCACTCCCTCAATTCTCTACACAAAGTTCAAGAAATATCCAGCTAATCCCTTCAGTGGAACAGTTAGATGCTGTCAAAAGTGGTCCCATAAAGGCCTGGAGAGCACCCTGCCTCCACCCAGCTGGCATCAAGATCTGGTGTAACACACTGGGTTGGCCTGTAAAGCGCAGCTCCAGAAAACTCTGATCATTTGACGGCTTCCCACAGCTGCAGGAATGTAAAAGGTGACAAAAGGAAAAGCAGCAAAAAATTATCGTTATTGTTCTCATGCAGAGACTTTTTGTACAAGTTTCATCCTAAAATAATGCCTTGCATTCAGGTTGTAATAGATAACAATGTATACATATAAAGAATCATAGATATTTACAATGGGAAATACTAACAAAATATTGACCCAAATTCCATTATCAGCTATGATCAAACACAGAATACAAACAGATTAGTGGTATCACATTAAGAAACACAAAGAAAATTAAAAAGTGCAGCAGTTGCTACCTTATTATCATAAAATTAAAGCATCTGAGTGCATAATTAACTCAAAACATTATGGGATTCATCTTTAGAGTCCAAATAATTCCTTAAATTAATGTCTTTCAGGCAAATTTTTCTGTCACCCTGAAGAGTTCTCTTCACTACAGGTTAATACTTCAAAGTTAGACAACACAAACTAATACAAAAACCAATGCATGAGCATAGCACAGAACAATAGCTGCAAAATGCTATCAGCATATTTATATTCCAAGTTCCATTTATGTCTATAATTAAGAATATAAACAATCATAACTCTTGCATAAGATAACAAAAAATTCAGTACTCATACAAAATATAAAACTGTAACAGAGTGCTGCCAGTGTTGCATGTGTTATACACAAAAAGACAGGATGATAATGCTTAGTACTATTCTAACCTATATTAAAGCTGATTCCAGCAATTGCACTATTTCATAATATAAGCAATTTCAGTCTCAAACTCTGGCAGAAATACAGTGAGTGCAACATTTCATCATCTTATTTGAAACGTACTATAGCATGATTACGTTTGTATTTTCACAGACAAAGCTGAAAAAATCAAGGGACAGTAGGCTTTAAATCATCCATTTGCAGGGTTTATTAAACTATTTTTAAAAGAAACAACGTAAACAAAATACTTTTTCCACTATGAAGTTTCTTAAGGCTCATTACAGTACTTCTGCATATAATTCATACTAATCTCAGTGGGTTTTGTGGGTCATTCACACCAGAAGAGACAAATGATCTTATTATAGGAAAATGAGATGTAACTACAAAACCACAAAAATCAGCCTTATTCACAAAACAATCAAATCTACTTTCAGTTATTTTTAATTGGTTATGTCAAGGATTTTCATATATGACTTCTTCAGTGTCTTGTCCTCCCTGTAACAACAAATAACAAATTCGGGAGTAGAGGGGGGAGGAATTAATGAGACTGAGTAAGTATGAAAAACAGGTAAATTTCTAATACTGATGTCCCCCATTTTTTCCCTTCTCTGGATCTGTCTTGTTTCCTTAATCCATTTTTTGTTTTCTTCACACTTAATAAGCCAAGGTATTCAAAAAGACCAATCAAACCTCAGTTTTGTCCTAAAAATATTGATTGTTCAAGTTGTCAGTCCTATGGCAACATCTTTCATTTTAGCCTGATTTTTAAAGGAAACTATGGTTATACACCTGTACTTTCCGTACAGAAGCAAGCATATTTATACTGCAAAGTTTTCCTAGAACTTTTGAATTTAAGTCACTTCAATTAAAATGAGAGGTTAACAACCTGAAAGAAACCTACACCTTTGATGAAAAAGGTAACAGATGGGAAAATGCTATTCATATTTTCAAGATTTACACAAGCAACAATCAATTTATGCACAATCAACAGCAGGCACTGGGGAACCCACCTGGGAGAAGACCATCAGGAATGGATCTCCTGCAGGGAAGGCTTCATGTGTGCTGCAGCTTTGAAACTAGCAAGGCCACAGGAAACAAGGCTTTACTGATAATGCTGTTTAAAGAACTATTTATAACATAATATCCACAAGACAGCTAGCTTCTAATTTTTTTAATTTTCTTTAATTTGTGGATTTTTCTTCCTTGCAACTGAATTGTTAGATTCTCATAGTTACATACACTTCACTAACTTTTTAGACACTGATATACATATTTTTCTCTGTGTCTTGTTCTTCTGTATCTGTGCATTTTGTTCTTCTGTGTCTGCTTCAATTCCCTTGGAAGGCAGAAATATGCAACACAGGACCCATTTTGATGACTTTTGTGCCCCAGAGGCTTGCAGGCTAGCTCATCTCTTTTTACAGTGAACACAAACAAACATCAGTTAACAGACAGCTCAACATCCTTCCAAAAGAACAGCCTTTAAAAATATTTTTTACTTGTCTGAACAGAAGATATCCTCCTACCCTTCAAAATAAGTGACTGACTGATAGGTAGGAAAAGCATTTGCTTTAACAGAATCAGACTGACATCAGTTTTCATGTACTCTGCTGTCTGAACAGTATCAAGCTGATCAGATTGGTAATTCTCCTGAAACACATCAAACCAAGCTAAAAAAATGTAGTCCTTTCCTACACTGAATTTGTGGATTTGTCCAGTGTAAGCTAGTGAATAACAAATTCAACTATGGTAAAATTCCACTGTATAAACTGCATTTTCCAACTCGTGGAACACAGAAATCATCTAGCTTCTTACAAAAACTTCATTTAGCAGAATGATGAACACAGATCAGGAGAGAGCTGCAATTTACCCAATTGGCACTTTTTAATTTGCTATTGCAGAAGGCCAGCTCTGACCAAGAAGTTGACCAAGAAGGCATCAGGCAATAAAACTCAAAAAAATACACGGGTTTATATTCATGTGCCACTAGCAATCACCGACACCACAAATGGTTTTTCTAGTAGGAGGAAAACTTTACTAAGTCTGCACCTAATCTTGCAAGAAAGCTGATCACAACAACTAATGCCTCAATTATTTCTGAAGCCACATGCAATTTGAGATCACACGAGTAGGTATCCCATTCAACCTGATTCCTAAAATCAACAGATTTACAATGCATCTGGCAAAATCTGACAACACGTAGTTTTGCAGAGAGATACTGATTATGTTTTCTTATGCTGTACATGCACAGGCCTTTTCTTGATTTTGATACTTGTCAGATCTGTCACACAGTATAAGGAGAGAGCCTCTGCAGCTTTAAAACTTTATACTACACTGACACACAATTTTTCAACAGATATTTTACCTGAGAACAGTTCAATTCTGGAAACTGTAATTTAAAATACATGTTATTTTAATATTTTAAAGACACTTGTGTTTTGTTCTTCTGTATAAAAGTAAGAATTCATCTTCACATGCCCTCAAAATGATAGAAAATTAGATTTCCTGTCTCTCAGGAAGCCATTTCAAAATAATACAGAACAGATTCGTAAAACCTGTTCAACCCAGTCTGTTTTCTACTGTGCCTGAAGTACTGTATGTGATAAACATGAAAGACTCATTAAGAAGAACTTTGCTATTATCTCATTAAATTAGCATCAGTGCATAAAATAACATGCAGCATTCACATTTGAGACATTCATTATTAGGAAAATTACCAAACTCCTGAAAAACTTCAGAAACTTTCGAACAATCTACAACCCCTTATGCATTTGGTATCTCAAACAGTAAAACAAGATCTGCCTAGTCTGCTTTAGTTGTTTTCTAGAATATATGAAGAACAAGGTATGATCTCATGGTCTGAGTATGAAACAGGAAATCAGATCTTACATAATGATTTGCCAAACCACAGTTTTGGAACCAAACAAATTGTACTGGTCTTCATCCAGTTGAATGGAAATAAATTAGTTTATACTGAATTGATCAGATCTGTTTAATTAACACAGAACACATGAGACATTTGGCTTCTGGGACTGAGTTTTAGAGAGGAGTAAAGCACATGTTTACCTACATGCTAAAACCAACTGAAATAGCAAACAGCAGTGCTAGTTACTAAGAAACTCGTGACTGTAAAATTTTTATTACTGGATAATTTATCTAGTCTTGCTAGAGAATGGTTTCAGGTAAAATAGAAACTAAAGGACACACATTAATAATTGTAAGAATTCTCCCTAGGTGAACAGAATTTGCACAACTTGCACAATTTATAAAATTATGCATATAATTTGTAACACTATACAGATGTAAAACACAGACTATTGATAAAAAAACCAATTATAAGTTGGTCAAGGCCAGTGACCAATCCAAAAAATCCCAAACAAACAAATAAACCTTAACAGAAGTCCTGAAAGACAGAAGACTGAAGTCTGTATATAAACTGCTCCAACAGTTTAATTGAATCAAGATATCTAAAGCTGCACAGACAGTAAAAACAGGTAAAGTGCAAAAAGACATCTGTAAACAATCAAAGAAAATACTACAACTGGTTTTACCTCAGCTTTTAATCAATTTAAATCCTCCATGTGCATGTTTTTATGAATTTTAAAATAAAAACTAATATTCAAAAAGAGACAGAATCCTAAGTTTTTTCAAGTCCCAAGTGACATGAGTTTTTTCTTCAAATTAAACATCTAGCATTTACAGTTAAATGGAGAATGAAAAATTAGCAGATGAACTCTTAAGGGATATGAAGTGTATGCTGTCCTCACATATTCAAATCTGTGTTTGCTATGTTTTTTTATAGAAATATCTTCATCTAATCTTCCAAAGAAAAATTAGTCATGCTTTCCAGCAGGCCATTATCAATCAACTCTACCATGAGAGAGTAGAAACAAAACACTGAAAAACAGGGACTACAAAACAGAGTCTGACTAGATGTGAGAAACGCTGCTCAGAATTAAGATTTATCTGTTAAAACTTGACAATCAGAGATGGCTGGGGCAGCGCTGGGTATTGAGGGAGGGACAGGACAGGCGAGAGGCATGCCGCTCACTGGAGCCATTGCCTTTATATGGGGTCTGGTGCAGCCCCGCCTCACGCCCCCCTCTCTGTTTCACCATGGTTGGCTCCTTGGAGCCCAGGGTCTTGTGGTTGGCTCACAGGTTATCCAATCACGTTCCTCGTTTCACCCCCTTATGCTGACAAGGCCCGCCCCTGCATTTTCAAGGATTACATCAAAATTTCCTGGAACATTCTATTACCCACTCATTACGTACATCGAGAACTCATGACAAAGGTGAACTCAGAACAGCATAACCATCTACACGAACATACAACAATTAACATACAACAAGGATTCTTCTAATTACCAACTCATTTACATATACCAGTGAACTCATTCTTTCAAAAAAATGAGTACGAAAGTCATCCTTCACACAAAGGGCATTCATGACACTAGAACACTATTTTTTTAACATTATTTCCTCCCAATCTCTCATGCGTGCCGTGCAACTATAACAATCAACATCACATTGCTTGGAAAAAAGTTATTAATACATAAATGACAAAAAATTATCAGTTCTTAATGTATTAATTGCCTTCTTCTTGCAAAAGGATGACTACTACTGGTATTTTTTGCACAAACGCTTCAACATTGTTTGCCACATTAGTCAGCATCTGCAGTCTTCCATCAGTATCTGCAGTCAACTACTGCTTTGGTCAAAGGTCCAGAGTTTTCTTTTAATTTTATTTAAAGAGAGGCAGGACAAACTCCAAGAAAAGAGTTCTAAGTCCTGCAGTTTCAAACTCCTTTTGTAGCTCCTCCAGTGTTGAATATTCTTTGATTTCAAACGTCTGAAACCTACATTGTAAAAGAGAAACTCATGAATATAGCTAGATTTGTCAGAATGTAATTATCAATTCTGTTACTCTTCTATCCACAACAGTACTAAATTATACCTTTTATGCTGTGACTGTACTTCTGTCTCACACAGAACGCTCATCATTTTCTCTTTGCATTTCTTTCCGCTTGAGTCCACATCTACCTTAGAAGTTTTCTGAAGAATCAAGTACTCCTAAATGACAAAAAAATCCCAAAATATTGTCACCTAGTATTTTCAAAGTTTAGTAAAATGCAAACGCGCATTCAAAACGTAGACTTTTGAAAGTGCCCATCCCAAAAAGTGCATGACTGCTTCTATTCATCAGTTTTAAGTTAAGTGCATGCCTAACTGATTTAGAGAACGTGAGTTAGAAAAGCCAAAACATGCTCCTCCAACATCACTACAAAAACCCACCTAATGCAGTGTGAGTTCGTAAGTACAGGCAAAAATTTCAAAGCCCAGGCATGCATTAGGAGCACCATGTGATTTTCAGTCAAGGAAAGAGATAGCTAGCAATGAGTTAGAAGTATTTATCGGTTATTAATTCCTCACCAAAATTTTTTCTTATTTCCGGGGCATTTGGGAAATGCAGAAAACTGAATCTAGGCATATAAAGGTCAGGAAACCAAGAGATACAGGGTATAATCACACTGGTAAGAAAAACAATACAGGCCACAGGTCTACAGATATCACTGCAGACAGAATACCTTATTTTTCTTAAACACAGAATAAAGTTGCTGGGCCTTCCTACTCTCATAATGATCAACTTGTTTCCAAAATTGTTAATCTTAGAAAAACACACACAAAATATTCAGAGACAGAGGTTTTAGTGGTAAATCAATAGATCTAGTCAACATTCATTGTTCCTGCACCTTAATGCTGCTCCTGTCACCCTGAAGAAGAATCAATATTATCTTGCCCATGAACATCAGTCTTCCAGTCAGCCTTAGATTTGAAGCCCATTTTTCCACAGTTTTCACATATTTTGCCTTTGCTCTCATGTGATCTAAATGCAAAAGGAGCATCCAGATACCATCTTCTGTTCCTTTTGACAAAGTAGTTTTTTCACTGCAAACTGTTGCTGATTGCTTAATGACATCTTTAAGATGCTGCTGTACCCAAAGAATCAGATCATGTACCATGGGTTCAGAAAGATGCTTCTTTGCTTGTTCAAGTAATTTATCTTTCACATCCATACATTGGGCCCGTGTAAGCTGGCCTGAGTTAACAGAAATATCCGGTAGAGTTGATGGGTAATTGACTGGTAAATGAAATAACAGCTTTAAAAGTACATCTGTATCCAGCAGCTCTTTCACACTGATTTGAATTCTAAATGAGATTCCATGTGTCTCTGGAAAATATTAAAAAAAAAAAACATTAATAGTTTGCTTGAAGTTGAAATACGTATATATCATTAAATAACGTTATTTTCTTTAACAATTCATTTCAAATAACTGTCATTTCCTACAAAATAAAAGGGAGTAATTTTTTTGCAAGGTGGGGGCTTGCAATCAATGGCTCAAGCTATACCTGCAGGGAATCCTGAAATGAAACACTTCTATAACATAGTAGAAGGAAAGTTATTAACACATTCTAAAAAGCATTCACACCTTTTGGCTCGTTCAAAGTCTAGACAAGCCAATAATAAAGAACTGTCTCTCTCAAACACATAACTCAGCTTCTACAGCTCAACAGCAAAAGCAAGGACAACTGAAAATAGAGACTTTTCTGGATGGACTCAGCACTGCTCTAAGTTTGCCTGTAAAGAAATCTGTAAGACTTCTAACACCAATACTAATGCAAGGCAATCAGACTTGCACTGGGTATTTTTTAAGACAATCATTCAGAAGCAATTCCACATTAAGGTGAGAACTGGAAAGAAAAGTCAGATTCTTTGACCTGTACAACTTGCAGAGAAAATATGCTTAAATCTTTTCTGCCAACTCCTCTACAACAGTTGGACTGACATAAGGAAAACATCTCTGTTGGACACCTGACCCTAGATACCACATATATAAATATGCAAGTATTCATATTAATGTATGTTTATGTATCTTCATATCTGCTCAAAATCTGTTGCAGCTCTACTTAAAAACAGAATTATGTTCAGAGTGAAAAGGATACACACAGTATGCAGCAGGAAAGGCTAAAGACATCATCCTGATAAATCATATAATCAAAAGTGCTTAATATGAAAGTTATGTACAGTAATTCATTAAATAAAACCTTAACTAAAAGTTTCACAGAAAAACAATACAAAACTCGACAAAGTGAAAAGCAGGGACAAAGACCTAACCTACTTTTGCTCCTCTGCCATAAAGTAAGAGAGTATCAATCAGATAAAAGATGATCTTCTTCAGATGTTCTCTGCTTCACCCTTTTGACGCATTCTAAACACTTCACCCCTTTTCTTTCAAAAATTGCTAAAATGTCAGGTTGATTCACTCTATGAGGGCAGGAGAAGCCAGATTTGAAAGGCAGATTAGAGCAGAGCTGAGTTTCAGAGCAGGTCTTTTGAAGTGACTTGTGCCCTTCCCCCCCTACCTTACCTTACCTTCCTTTACACAGCAGTCAGTTGAATTATGTTTGATTAGTATTGCTGATGCTGCTAACCAACCTCTCACAGTGCCCTCTATGATTTTATATTTCAAACCTACTAAAAAACCTAAAAGTGACTTGGACAGATAGAAGTATTTCAGAGAGTTTATCCAATGGCTTGTTTCCAAACCTCCTTCCTGGCTCATACAAAGAACACTTAAGGTCAGAGAAATCACAAAGTAAAATCAGCAAACCCTCCAAATCCAATAAGCAAATTCTAGCAGTACTATGAAGAGGCCTCTAAACATCTACATACCATCACTACCTAAGAGTCAAACCCAGTGGTGAAAGCAGTAGATGCAAATCCATTGAATTCAATGAAATCACACCCAATTATGCTTGTACTTATGGGCACCACATGACAAAAGAGTCATTTCCTGCCAACCGGAGTTTGTCTTCAATCCTCCAAGACCCTATCAAAGGTTCCAGACTACTTTTAAGGCAAATGTATTACACAGAAAAACATCAGCCTTGGAAGAGACCCTTGTGAGTGGTCAGTAGCTACAGAGAAGGACCTCAAGCCTCCCCATTTCAGTCTCTGTCTTCTGCTGCCCTGACAAATGTTTCCTATTGGGCCCCAGCAGCTGCTCTGCCATTACGCCAGGCTCAGCACATATAACCACAGACACAGGCAGAAAAGCCTGCCCTGTGCGTCCTGGGGCGCCCGGCACCCTCCTGGACACCACGGAGGTGTCTGCACACACAAGCATTGCACCAGGCACAGTGCTGCTGCCCATGTCCCTCAGCTGCTCCTGCTCATGCAGCCCCACCAGGTACACAGCCAGCTGGCACCTGGCTGAACTGGACAAGCATTATTGTACCTCTGCCCGTGAATCACTTTATTTTAAACTATGTCGCCAAGAGATTTTAAAATGCACAGCCTACATAAATTGAAAAGTACTACTCTATTGCCATCTTAATTACAGTGACAGAAAAACATGTTACCTTTCTGATAATCCTCCTAGGATTTTTCCACTAGCTCGTCACAACAGATCTCACCAACTCAGAAGTAAGGGAGGGATTGACAGGCCAATGCTGCCCCTTCGACAAGGGCCTCCTGCTGCAGTGATCTTACTCTTAAGCCTGCAAAAATCTCACACCTTTCCTTGTGATGAACTAATCTGAAGGAAGCAGAACAGCCTCGCATTCCAAGGTGCACCACCCCGAGCCATCGGGAAAAGCCCAGCCGTGCTCATTTACATCTGCTTCAGACTAAGTTTTAAAAAGAAGAATCAGTTCAAAACCTTTGCAGGGCTACAGCATCTAAAGTTTATTTAAACCTTGCAGCGTCCATTTTCTGCACCAGTGCTGCAGACACTGGCAGAACAAAGAGCAAACCACCGGCGCCCTGCACAACCTGGCTCTAAAGAAATATTTCCTTTGTTTGCACATGCTACAAGGGCCGAGTTGTCTTCACAGCAACATGGCAATTATTTCTGAAATAAAAGGTTGGGTATGACTGTTCTGCTGGCATTTAATGTGCTAATCAGACTAAACTCAATACATTTTAACTCATTTTCCCCCATAGCTGCATGCTTATCAGTATATTTAGCTCTAGCATACTTCAGATTTTTTCTTATGTTCCATGTCAACCAGACAGATATCCCCCTCCTCTCCTGCCCAAAGGCATTTTATGCAACACATGCAGTCTATTTTTAAATTCAGAAAATGGCACCTACTAACGTACAAGCTTAGAATATCTAAATATATTTTTATAGCAAGCTTGGTGAACAGACCAAAAGAGAACAGATTAACAATTAAATTATGGATTTCTATCTGTAACACTAATCTTTGCAAATAGATATGTAAGGTAAAAAAGATATGCTGTAATTAGTTTATTTAAATTCATCCAATATTGGTTTTGATAAAAACACATTTTACATTCTGAATACCTCATTGCTGAATTCCAAAAAGCTGAAGTTTTTACGATACCAAGAAACCTGTAAAAGCATTCTCTTACATTCCTCAAAACCATGAATCCCCAATGGCCTCCTTTTTGATCCAATGGATCTACACACAAATTACTCTTAATGTCTTAGAGATTGCATAACATAACAGTCTTCCTGGAAGTTATGTCTGTGCACCCTTTGTCAATGACAATTTACATGTTTTGAAGAGATAAAGCAAATATAAGCTAATGACTGGAACAAAAGTTAATTGTATACTAGAGGATTCTGCAGCTCCAACAAGTAAATTCCAAGAGTAAGAAAAATATCAATAATCACTGTTGTAAATAATCTTTTCAATTCCAGCAGAAAACTATGTAAATCAATCAAATATACCTGATCCTAACATACCACGAATACAGCCTGGTTAAAGGCCCTCCGAGGTCACTTGACATTAACACAAATGAAATAGTTTGTTCCTATTGTGCACTTGTGGCACCTCACTTTACGTACAGGGAGGCTTCTAAACCTCTTACATTCTGGCAACTTATAAACACAAAATCATTTTTTTCATATATGAAGCACAGAGAAGAACGTGCCTATATTTCTCAACAGATTTGGAGGAACAGACGTGTATTTGCAATGTTCAGCTATGCTCATGTTTTTCAAAATTAACATCTGATAAGCCTGGATACTGTTTTTTCAAACTATGCCCAAAATAACATGCTTGAACTTTTTTACTTAAAAATAAAGCTCAGTTGAAACATTTCATCAATCATATTTTAAAAATAAAATCCTACATACCAATTTTTTTTTTTTAAATGGCAGAATTACATGCCTGCACTGGAGCAGGAGGGGCATCATGCATCTCAAGATACAAAATTTTGGTTTTAGATTACTGTGGTTAATTGTGCTCCCTGCAGACACTAATGTCTTCAACTAACCTCTCCCCTCAAGCAGTCACCTACAACATGAAACTGTCCAGGACAATATCCAGATATTCTGAGTATCTCCAGAGAGGTAAACTCCACAGGCTCTCTTGGCAACCTCCAGCACTCAGTTACCCACACAGTAAAAAATGCCAGTTCTTTAGGGCTCAATACATACACGTGCAGACAAAATCTGACAGCAGGCCACTACATCCATCTTTAACAGCATTCCTCAGGACTTCACTGCAGTCCAACCTGCAGGAAGCTCTCTCTGTGCATCAGTGTGCTGGGGAACTGGGCAGCATTCTGCAACAGCTCCCAGGACACCGGGGACCTGTGATACAGACTGTAGGCACATTCTGTGTGCCTATGTTCACGTGTATCTCTCTCCCACGAATATGTAAGAGTTGTCACATCTGTGGTAGGCACTAAGCAAAATTTACGAACTGCCTGGATCTGAACAGACATCAACACTTGCATATCCCACCTGACATTTAAGCCTGACAGTAGTTGTTATTACACACTGGAATGACTGAGATTCATTCTCCCTTGCTGAAGGGGCATCTTCACAGCAGCGTACAGCACAGACTAGTAAAAACCATCTCTTAACACTGCATTCTGATCAGTGGCCACCATGGCTGGTGCAAAAACCATGGAGGCATCTACGCTTCCTGCATTCCTTGCCATTACCATCCAGCAGCTGATGGGCGCAAATACTACCAACCTGGTAATTCCACCCACAGCAGACACGACCCATCAGCCTCAGTACCCTGCAAAACCTACAGCCGTACACATCTCGCTGAAGCAGAACATCTGGCACCTCACAGTGCCCAGGTAGTCACCTTACCCCAGGAAAATACAGAGATGACCCAACGCTCCTAATGCACTGCAACAGCTGTACCCCTAGTCAGTATTACCGGATAAACACCCGCTCTTGTTAACGCGTACCAGATTCACCTGCTTGTTTACCTACAGGGCAGCCAGCCCGTTCCCAGCGCTGCCCCTCGCTTGCCCCCAGGGCCCGCAGGGCACTGAGCAGGTCCCTAGCTACAAACCAGGCAGGCCCCGCTGGGCTCCGTGCCCCAAGCGAGGCCGGCAGCGCGGGCACCCGGCGGGGCAGGGACACGCGACAGGCGACAGCAGCGAGA